>CM062826.1:6891554-7228288 GCA_031772345.1 Himalopsyche anomala
TTAAGCTAAGCACTTGCAGTTAGTAATTATTTTTATTATAGAAAACATATTATTTAAAATCGTGATTCATGTAACACTTTCCATAGACGAACAGATCGAAGATTTCTCAAAGTAATTATTGTTGAAAACTTTTTAATATGCAACGATGTACTAACTCAGAACTTGTACTTGACACGACATTAACCTACAGAGATTCATCAGTTTCTACACTGAAAACACACTGAACTAGTTTTTAATCACATAAATCAGGTTAGAAAAAGAAAGTTGTAAAAAACATGTTGAAATTGCAACGAACGGCTATTCCTATGTTGTATCTAGAATCTAGATAATAACTATGCAAGTGATTGAGTACTTACTATTAACTTGCAAATAAAATAAACCACTTATGCCAGTAAACATATGAGCCCTCGAATGAAGTGAAGTGATCCAAGTAATAAATGGTAAAAAATGTCTATTGTACTTTTAATCACATCTTTACTTGGTGTCTTATTATAGTGGATAATTTTATTTTAGTGACAACACTATTTCAGTATGTATTTTTACAATACATTAAGAAATGTAGAATATTTCCGGGGCTCAATCGTCGGTTGAAAATGCTCGTAATGAGCGAAACCGGTCTTGATCGTGTTAAATAAATATATAATACGTTCAAAAGAGTGTTTTATTTTTTGAGTATAAGGCCTTTCCAACCATGTTTTGATATTGAAAAAAATTAAAAAATATCCTTTTCACCTTGGTTAGTCAAAGAGTATAAACTCACTGACAACAGTTAATTGGGTAGAATGACATGGCGGTTGAGGTTGACTTTTATTAGTTTAGATATGATGAATAAAACGACGGAAGATGGGAATGACAACAAAGCGTTGAAATTTTTGAGGTTATGCTTTATTTTAGATGACACATCATCTGCGTGTTTGCGCACACACAATAGAGTAGGTGGTGGCTGGCACTGGTCTGAACGCGTGACTATTTTTCAGTTTGTATTACATCAATAAGAAGCATTAGTAAATAACATTTTGAAAAAGACAGGCGGCTTACCATTATTAAACTTATTTCGTTTGAGATTTAATGTCCCTAATACAAGTTATTAATTTGCAATTAGTACCTGTATTTGTTCTTATTACGTATTTATATCAATGTTTGTAGCTAACCCTCTCTCTGCGTCCAGTTGAAAAGGAAGCAACTCCGACCTTACGAATTAGAATCAGTTTTTAGTTTATTCGTAAACTTAGCAATATTGATGATGAACAAGTAGAGTAACAAAGTTATCAAATTAAATTTTATAGTAATGTCTGAAATGCATTTCACGACATCATTTATCTTCATTTATTTTAAAAATAAAAGCTCACCAAAGAAGTAATAATGGAATATTTTCACCACAAGACTACTCTCTAGATAAGTGAGAATATTGATTGCAAAAATACCATTTTTGGATGACAGCTAGACACTTGTACAATACAACATATTGACAGTTATTTTCTTACACTCCTCGCGACTTCTTTAGCTTTCTATAATTGTGTTTTTACTACTGAGTGAATTAGAAAGCGCCAACCGCAAAAGCCAACTATCCATCACAGCTTTGATTAATTTTCAATTGACGCATGCGCATATAAAAGAAACGTAAGTCGTTGACATTCGGCGCGATCATAACCATATAATTGTGCATTTATTTCACTTTCGATATGCATTTAAGAGTTTTAAGTATTGAAATGATAAACTCTCGCTATTCGTCGAAATTAATATGTGAGTATGTACCTATTTCGGACACTTTTCTGTACCTCAGACACTTTTACATTTCTAATACATACTATGGTCGCATATGCGTATGTACAGTCAAAGTATGCATATTATACATGAGAGAACAAATAAACACTTTGACTTATTATGTGTCCAGACGTAATTACATTATTCACAAATTTAAAAACAGTATCGCGTGCATTCATAGTTTTGCCAACCACTCTCAACTGCTGTGCGCTCGCAATCGCGCAGTTATTGTTTTTTATTGTCATCTGACATTTCACATACCTCAAAAATTTCAACGTCTTGTTTTCATTCTCTTATTCTAACTATTTTATATATTTTATCTAACCTAACCTAAGCCGTAATGTCATGTCTAATTTGACTAGCGCTTCTCAGTAAACTAACGTAACGTAAACCGTTCTGTGACTTATACTCTGTTTAGCGCTCGTCAACGTGTTTAAACGCTTACTATGTAATTCATACATTGACTAGTTGAAGTTAATGTGATTTGTGATGATTTAAAATTGCTATTGACTAGATTTCACACTTTTTCTGTGACATATATAAAAATGGACATCCTTAACTGTCGTGCGTATTTGGTTCCTGAAAATGTATACGAATGTTTATTGTGCGAAAGAAAGGCAAAAAAATGTAATTTGAATGAATACTTTGTATGGAATATGAACGAAAGTGTATATTGACCGCAAAACTGCGGAAGAAGAAAGAGCGGCGGGACCGGCTGATATATGTAAAAAAAAAACAACATAAAATGCATTTCAATGTTCCAACTGACAGCCATTTAAATTATTGAAAATGGAAGGAATACAATAAAAAATACAAATTCAACAATAGCAAATTTTATTACATATATAAACTTTAGGGAGTGTCATAACCTTGTAAATAAAATGACAACCAGAATTCTTTGCGTTTGCATCCTCAATCCTTATGATCTCATCATTTGCATATGGCATTTTTAATACAACAGTAATTGAATGCAAAAAATATCAATTTAAATGATTTATATCATTCTTGCAATCTTATTGCATTGAATTTTTTGTTAACAACGTGTCTTTATAATGTTTCAATTCATTCTTTTTCTGATAGATTCGTGATGTGGCTAGTAATAATTTATCTGAAGTATAAAGCTAAAATAAACAATCGCTGTAAAGCATTGTTTGTATATTATGCTTTATGGTACTATCTTTTATTATTTTTAATGATAAACGTGTTGTATGACAACGCCAAATACGGTGAAAAAATTCCGTGGAATTTATTGTATACATTAACTAGTCTTAAGTCTTTCCCATAACTTAGATCACCATGACTGTCTCAACGACAAATACGTTCCACAAAAAAGGCTTAAAAAACTTATAGAATTCATAGAAAAGTTGAAGATTGGTTTCCTGAATTTAAAAATCGTGTAATTTGAAAAAGTACAACACTGGTATAGAAAATCATTTAAAAAATAATTATACATAATATTCATAACATGTATTTTAATTGAGAAAAAATAGTACTGATTCATCGCCACTTGGTTATATACAGAGACTTTTATGAGTGCCTGGATATAAATCGCTTATATCGCTAGAAATATCTGACACGTCTAATGTGTTAAGATCTAATGAAGTCTTTTGTTTATTATAACTGTCTAGTGCAGTGTCTACCAAACTGTGTGCCGCAAGAAGTCTCAAAATTGATAATTTTAAACAAAACAAAGCTTATTCATTTAAATTGTCTTCGATTTTAAATAAATTTAACACCTACACATTCAAATAAATATTTGTCACGTTCGTCCATAGCAGTGTTTGCCAAACTTTTTTACTTTAAGGCACACTGGTGAATGAGATTAGTACCGCGGCACACCAAATAAAAATGTTTTATAAGGGGAAATGTACATTTTAAAAAGAAAATTTGAAAAATATGTTGCATTGGCCACTATGTATGAACGTGACAAATATTTGTTTGAAGGTGCAGATGTTGAATTTATTTAAAATTGAAGAACTTTGAAATGAATAGGCATTATTAAAAATTAACATTTTTAAGGCTTCTTCTACCGTGGCACACCTGAGGTACAGCAGTGTGCCGTGGCACACAGTTTGGCAGACACTGGTCCATAGTCTTCTTTTCCACCACTTGATTATCAAATGTATCAGTAGGTCATCAACCATTCCTAAGGTTCGACAGCACACACCTGACACCAACGGAGGAGGAAATTTTAATAGATATAAAAACGGCTCTGTGTACAAACCCTCATTTTCTAAGGTAGAGTTGTCAGCAGTTTGGATATAGCTATGAAGTCAATTGCTTCGATTAGCTACAGCAGCAATTAAATCTCTTTTGCCGTTTGAATCGTCGTAATTTTGCGAATTTAGTTTTTCAGCACACGTGGAAATAAAATTAAAAAACAATGAGAGCGTTTACAGATGGTTGATAAGGAGTGTTTGTTTACCTAATTTAGATCAACATATTGACAAAATTCTTCTTAAAATCAATCTCATTCTTCTCACTGGTACAACCATTACCACCGGCACTGCACATATGGACATAATGTTGATAAAATATTTTTAAAAAATGTTATCTACACCAAAAATTTATATATTTATAAATAAGGTACATTTACTTTTTAATGCATTTTTATTTGGTGTGTCGCGGAAAAAATACCATTCACCAGTGTGCCGTGAAGTGAAAAAGTTTGGCAGACACTGGTCTAGTGTTATTGAATTTATTGTTATTAAGAAATCCATTATCCGCTTCTGTGTTTTGTTTCTGGGAAACGCGTCAGAACAAATAATTTGTGTGGAACGTGTTATTTCAAAATTGTGTAAAAAAAGAGTTGTGTGTATTTCATTTATTTTGTTTGTTTAGATTGAGCAAGAATCTAAGTTTCCCTTTTACACCGACCTACACTAACAGCACTGTAAGCAATCAAATTAAACTGTTGATAGATTATATATATATACACATATCAATCTATTGATTGTAGAAGAAAGGCTTAAGACGAATACCCACTGATTTATTCGGTTTTTTAAAGTCAATATTATCGAATCTGGCCCCTAAGACTTAATTGGTAGTTTCTGTTTCTTAAAATTTCTACGATTGATATTTCAACTGACATTTTTTTGTCTGTTGCTTAGAAATTAACATAATTATTTATTATCTTTCACATATTTCGATTAGTTTAATTAGTGATGTTTAATCATCAATTTTATCACAATTAAATATTGAAATATATTATTTTATTTGAAATTTATCGAATTTAATATCAAAGAAAATTGCAATTAAAATTAGAACATGGGTCGGGTTTAAGATAATTTAAAACAATACCATGCAAAATTAAAATCATTCAAATTTAATATTGAAATTCCACCAAGCACCTTCAGTCGAAATCTTAAATAATATCATGTAAATTCTTACTTGGATTATGAAATAGGTAGCTGCATAAAAACGTATTTATAAAACATCGAAATAGTTTTTTAATGACTTTGTATTCAACTGATATAATATGCAATTTGTTTGTCCAAAGCACACTAGATAGAAGGGCCATTGCCCATTAACATTACGCAAAATGATTAATGGTCTATTTTCTATTACGCTCATATTGTGACACGATGTGTGTCCAAAATGGCTGCCAAATTTAAATCTGTCATATCGGTTGAGCTCAAGGACTCGGGTTCAATGGTCTTGTAGTTCTATTGTTAGATTCAATCGACAATTGCACCGATTTGTATGAAAAGCCGATTTATAAGCGTGTATATATTATATATCAGACATGGTAAAAAATAAAGTAATAATGGTAGCCATGTCATAATTACATATTAGTTTGTCATGCCAGCTTTTTAATGTGGTATAAATTACAATTACTCGTTCATAAAAAGAATGTTATTTCATATGAAAAGTCTATCGATTTCGTCGAATATTTTTTAAGTAACATTGAAAAAATATTTGAAATTACGATTTTTTTACTGAAATTATTAGTATTAGATACATAAATAATATCATTCTTTTCGAAATACTATCAGAGAAGTTTTCATATGCTGGTTAATAATGATTATGGACCACGATTTGACTGTTTTCACGTTTAATTCACCTATTATTATTTATGTTGCACTGCAAACGTCTTGGATTTATAGTGAGGTGAAAAAAAGAAAGCCATTTGAAAACCCAACTGTGATTAGCACTCTATATCTATTTCTCTGATCTTAAGTTCGCTTAAATATCTATCTTTTAATTGATGGCTATATGAAAATACATGCAAGTTGCAATTTGAATGACTTTAATAATTCCTTAAGAGAATACTACCCAACCAAATTTCATTTAGGATTGCCGTCTTATCATTGTCTTGAAGGTCAAATATCGTTTTCAATTTCGAAGCACTTTGCTCTTCTTCTTTGTAGCCGAGTTGATAATCCTGACAAGATTATTAACATGCATGCTCATGTTCCCAAATGTTACCACAAATAATCAAAGCCTTCCAACTGCTATCGCAAAAATATGTTATTAAATTACTTATTTTTGTATTGATTAATTATTTTGAAAACATGTTACATAAAAATATGAGTAAACAAAGCTCTTACTGGTTAAAAATCTCCACCTGTACCTAGATATGTGACTTTTTTATGTGGAGATTTACCATCACTTTATTTTTATTAATATGAAGTGTGTTGCAGCATATATAACCATTCTAAATTTTTGCTGAAGACCTATTTAGGTCTCACGGAACATAGTTTGGAAAACCTTGACCTAGAGGGGGTGGACTTTTTTAACCACCCAGATTACTGGATGATGTTCCTGAATGCTACGGAAATAGATAATGAATGTTTTGTAATATTATTTATAGGAAACGAATCTTTAAAAATGTACAATAAATGTATAGTTATGTGGTTTATTATAATGAGGAAAATATAAAGAGGCGACCGAATTTTCTGTCATGGTCTCTTTATGTCGGTGACAATATTGGTGATAAATTAAATTATGTATTCAGTTGTGACATAACAATTCGTGTATGAAACTTGGGTGGTATCGTTGGAGAACAGCGAATCTTGAATACTTTTATTGGTCACTGACCGATTTTATGTGCCATCGATAAATAGTCAATCGATCTGTATTTTCTTGGCATGTGCCATAAATAAAATTAAGCCCTGTCAAATTTATAGTCCCTCGATTGGCTTTAATGCTAAAATATTGTAATGTAAGCACACAACAAATTTTCACATATATTATTGACCTAAATAATGTCACATTTCGTGTTTAATCAAAAATTGAGGAGCAAACATTCTTCAAAAGTGATTTATCACAAATTTTGAAAAATGTCGTTTTATATCAGTTGTGATAGTCCATAATAAAATCTATGCATAGATAGAAATCACAATAAGTGTTCAGAAAGGTTTTTTTTCCTAGAAAAATTAAATCATAAAGTTGGCACGTTCAAGCAGACCATGACTTTTCAACACTTAAATCATCATTTTCCAAGCTCTGTATTCGTATGAAAAATCACTTTTTGAATGTTTGCTACTCAATTATAGAATCATATTATAAAAATACGACAGCCGATAAAATTTTCATTAAGCACGAGTATATTTTGAGTTCAGCATAATCAAACAAAGTCCATTTTCTAGTTGAAAAATTAGGTTGACCATAAAGTTTTTTTATAATAGTATAAATAAATCACATCTGTTTAATCCAATCACACTGAAGCAAAAGCCCTGTCACGTTGCAATTGTTTATTTGCAATCGTGCTTTCAATGACGGTTTTTCGTCTTTGTAGTGTGATTTTTATGTTAAAATAGAAGATTAAATAATATTTTTTCAGCCGCATTTGACTTAAAAGAATCAAAGATCAAAGGAGAGTGATAAAAAAAGAAAAAAAAACATACAAAGTCCACATGTGTTCTATCAAAACTGCCAATTGTCCAAATTAAAAATCTGTTTTATTTTGTGACTATTGAACATATAATCCAAATGTTGATTGTTAAAGTAATTATTTAAAAAAAAAATGACAGAAAAAAACATGTGACTTATTATAATTAAGGAATGAGCGCAGTGCGTCTGTCTTAATTTCTATCCGGAAAAATTCAAAAATAATATTGAATTGGATATTAAATATATTTAAAAAAAAAATGTATCAATGCAGGTCTCGCTTTTACAATATCTTTTGTATGTACATTGCATTAAGTGAATATTATTATTTCGTAAATCATTTTCTATATAAAGAGAAACCAGTTACTTCAAGAAGCTTAGTTAGTTTGCTTGAACCGCTGAACAATTACTATTGTATGTATATATTTTATTATGCATACAACTGAGGATATTTTGTGGTTTTTGACGAAGAAAAAAAATGTTGGCATATACCGTATTTGGTTTCAATTTCAGTGCAACGTACCATATGAAAGATGCGATTGACCACAATCATTAAGTTAATACTTGGTGGAATAAAACAATTTTAGCATATTTTATTATATTACATTTTTCGTTTATCATCTTTTGATGATCTTTTCGTGTAATGCTTAAATGGTGTTTTTAAGCATTCCAATTATCTAAATCTAAAAAAGTAATCAATTAAACTGACAAACAACATATGTATTTAAAATTATTTTATTTAAGCAATATGACCAGTTTAGTTCAACTAGTGACAACCTACAACTGCAATCTCCATTGATAGAATTACAAACAATGAAAACACCCGTAAAAAAAAATATGACAGGCAATATTTGTAAAATTAAATTGTTTGAAAGATATCATAAAAATAAAACACTTATTTGTGTTAATTCCACATTTATTTGTAAAGGTCAGGATCGGCGTCGCTCATCGTTATTTAACCGAATGTGTTATAAATGCGAAAATGGTCTTTATCAGAGAAACCGGCTCTGATCTTAATAAAGAAACGTGGAATAAGCTAAAAATAGTGTAGAAATGACACACAAGACAGGCGACTTACCATTATTGAATTTATTTATTTAAGGATTTACCGGCCCTAATATAAATAATTATTATGTAATTGGTACATACTATTAATGTTTGTATCTTGCCCCCTCCCTGCGTCCTGCAAAAGAAAAAAATCCCGACCTTTATTTTGTGTTTTTTAGCTTAAGAATTGGAATCAATTTTGTAAACATAGCGATATTCTGTCTGCTGATGTTTCTAAAAGAGGTTTAGTAAGTGTCACATTTTGTAACACATTTAAGTTGAGTAACAACATTATCAAATTTATTGTATAGTAATTAATGTCTGAAACACATTAAATTAAATTTTCAAAAAATATTGGTTAAAATATTTTAAATCATATAACGATTGTGAACATAAGGTTAATGTAAGTATTTAAGTAAAAATGTAAATAAGTGTTCAATATCCTCACGAATGTTGTTTGAATAGAAGTGGTCGAATATGAATTCGTCAAAAATTGGACTAATATTGAATATGATTATGTATAAGGGATCCGTTCTTTTGTGGCAACATAGTGACGACCACACGACGATGGGTCATAATAATATTATAATCCATTTTTATTCCCATTATGCCTTGTGCCCTGGGCTGCATCTTATTTTTTTCGCTCAAAGAAAATCCCACCGCAAGATACAATAAAAATGAAAGTTTCAGATCGACAGATAGATCGTTGTGGGTATAGAAATTCAATGAAACCGCCATAAAATTATCAATTACACCTGGCCTTAGACACGATGTTTCCGGCCAATTATTGACAAAACGCTGTCTATGAATAATAAATAAAAATATTTTTTATGTATAAAAAAATCTATAAACGTTGATACATATTTGTTTTATCTGTATTAACATGTTTATATAATAAGTGTACATGAATGTTTATAACGATTTATGTCAAATCAAAAATCGTCGATCTCCTATAAAATAATTAAAGTTATTGTATATTTACACAATGTATTAATTGCATACTGAAAATAAGTATCAGAAAATAGACAGTGAAAATGAAATAGTAATTAACAACACATCTTTCAAGCGGTGAACAGATTCTTCTGTGGAAGATTCTACCACAACGAATTCTCCACTAAAGAAAACATATTATAAAATGTTGAATTCAAACTCAAATAATCACAAAACACTTTTCACACCGGTCATTTATATGGTGACGTAGGGGATCGAACTCACCAGCTGAGCAAAATGCAGTCAAAATCCACCATCAATCCTTTTTTAAATCAATTGTCTTGCGTATGATGGAATTGTCGTTGTCAATCTACTTCTGTAAGGGCCTCTAATTCCGTTTTCACGGATCCCGAAATCCCAGGATTGTGACAGTACTAACCCCGAGATTCCGGGGTTAAGAAAATTATAGAAAGTTGAGCGAGGGCTGAAAAAAAAGAAAGTTCCAAATTTTGGTTTAGTTTGGAAATTTACGTGAATTTATGGATTTTTCAATTTGCAATCCTGGAAGAGCTAAAAAAATTAGAAAAAAATAAGTCGTTTCGTTTTGGAAAATCTGCAAATTATTGGGTTTTTGGAATCGACAACAAATTGTTTGAAAAATACAAGGATTTGAAAAAAATCGCCGAGCCAAAATATCTTAATCCCGAATCCCAATTTTTACACGATTTTATGTTGAATGTTCAATCCCGGGATCACAAAAAGGGTCCGGGATTGGATGCCCTATCTGCTGTATGAATGTACCTTCAAATAGTTGGTGTGTTTTGGAAGTAGCACACATTAGGTCATAGATACGTCGAACCACGTAATTTAATACTATAAAAAGCAATATATTTTATTTGTATCCTGTTGCGATTTAACTTTACGTTTTCAAACGGTTCATCGACACTTGATTTTGTGGCACTTATTCGTAGAACAGGAATTTTAATCAGCCATGTGAGTTAATCGGTTTTAAATCACATAAAAGTAACACAGTTTTGTGGTAATAAATAATTCACAACACATATTTATCGGAATGTTTATCTATGAATAAATTAACACAAAAAATGGGTACGGAATATCAGCGAGATGTCATAAAACAGTATTAAAACCAAGTTTGGCCAACATATTAACGAGGAGGGACCAATGGTATATTGCTGTTGGTAATATTAATGTATTAATTGAAAAAAATGCAATGTAAATAATACATATCTATACAGAATAATATATTAAATAAAATATGAAACTCAATTGAAATAATCCATAATAATTGAAATAGGTATCCATCCTACTTATATGAAATTTAATTATATAATTTTTGTCAGTTTTAGCCGGGGTTCTGAGACAAAATATAAGAATGATATTTTGATAAAATAATATTGTTTTCTATTCATAATAATTTGTATAATTTTAAAAACATTATTGTTAGAAAACATCCAATAAAGTTTCCAACGTCTAATCTTTTCTCAATAGGTGTTTTAAATATTTTGATTTAAATATATCGATAAAATAAAAGCAATTTTTGATTACTAGTAATAATATTTCCACACATTATAACAACTGATTGGCGTAATATTAACCAATATTTTGTTTTATTTATGAGCAATATTCCATCTAGTTATATTTAATTTAATGTTCCTCGATGACGTACCGCGAGCTGTACGAAACTTTGTTGGTACGCGGTCATGTCGGCAATGCAGTCAGCCGTTTTGATCCGCCAGAAAACCAGTCTGACATTAGCATCGAATTGCTGTGTACGCGCGTCGGTCATCTGGTCGGTTTTAATTTGTTTATATTCGAAGTATGTGGCAATTATCGGTTTAATTATTATTTTACAACAATAATGGTAAGTCAGAATTATTTGTCATTATCCTCTCGAAATTTTATGTCGATATAACGTTTTGTGTAGGCTTTAGAAGGGGGTTTGTTTAGTGCGCATGCGTGTCCTTTCATTTTCTTGAACATACTTCAAAACTCATGTTTTTTTTAACATGATCAAGTGATTCGTAATTTATTTTCTAGTGATATTAATGTTGCTTGAATTGATTTAGTATATTTCATTGTTTTATTTGTATGACATAATTGCTTTAGTGTAAAATATTTGACAGACTCTTTATCGCTAGTGGGCATTATGAGGAGGTGTTTTTATTGTTTATTTTTTATGATAATAACTTAAAACTCTTATCGGTACCTAATCACGCAGCACCCAGTAGGAAACTGTGTGTCAAAATTTAAAACTACTTATGGTTTTTTATCGTTTTACGAGTTTAAGAATGCTGATTCAACATTATTTCAATAAAGTTTTACAAATAGAAACCAGTAATTATTGATATAATAATTTTAAAACATCGTGTGTATATTTTTTGGAATTGAGCTAAAATAAAACTTTCTAGCGGGCCCAACTCCTTGCGGCTTAAAGTAAATTATACAAAAAACGTTTTGTATGTGATTAATTGATTGCATTAAATCATACTATCAAATAAAACAAATATTATTTTAAAAAAATGGCAGAACTCCAATATAATCAGATAAAATGTAATCATTTTAAGTTACACCACTAGCAGAAACCAGGGATTGATATACCGGTATAACCGAAACCAGGATCCCGGTGCTTATGTTGTTTTTCATTAAACAGGCTTTCAAAATGCAAAAATATTGTTATTTTAACTGTGTAGAAACTGTAACATACGTAATAAAATTGTTTGCAATGCATACTAATTAGAATATTTTAAATCTGATATGAGTTGTATTAATGACTGGTTCTAGATTTGATGAAGTTTTCAATGTGTTCTTATAATTGTAAAGTTTCTTATGAAAATCACCTGTTTATAATATAATACATATTTTTCAATGAAGGCATTTTATATAAAACATTGGAATTGATCTACGCGTCCGATATTGCGATCCTTATTGGCCATTTTTTTGTTCCTTTTTTTTTTAAATACCGGTGTAATATTTCGCGACCCGAGAACTACAAGGTTCTAAGTGAAAAATCTTGGTGAAACAAACGGAACAACGAGGCAATCTTCCAAGTACCATTAATGAATGCTGTTCATTATTACCTTTTTTTCGTCAAAAATCTACACTAGAACCTTTCAGCTCTCAGGTCGTAATTTGAATCACCGGTATTTAATATGATATTCCGGTACTGAAATAATACAAATTTACATTATACAAAATTGTTTTCTTATTAGTTATTAGCGTTTTCACTTTATTAATATTGTTTTAATTTTCAGGAACCAGAAATGGGTGAACGACGAGGAACCAAAGCCTTGGAGCTGTGGTGTCGCCGCATCACGGACGGTTATCAAGGTGTTAAAGTTGACAATATGACGACATCTTGGCGTGACGGTCTTGCGTTTTGTGCTCTTATTCACCACTTCAGACCCGACTTGATGTAAGTTTTTAAACTCAAATATTAAATGAAAAAAAATCACTGCTGGTAAATTGTGAAAATAACCATTTCCGTATACAATTGATTGCGCAAGCGACGCCAGCGCCCTCCATCAAATCGATGGTTTAGTTCCACATTGCTACAAATAGAAATTATTAAATTTGAGATATGACTGACTAAAGTTTAGACGCATTCTGATTGATCTGATTTCATAACGTCATTTATCTGAATTCAATTCAAATTTTTTGCAACATTGACGGAACCAAAAAACGATATTTCGAGTTGTATTTATTAGAGATTATGCATATTAGATTAAAAATCTGTTTACCATGAGGAAAATATTTTTTTTTCTAGTTGTATCTTTGTGGAGTTATATAAATAAGATATTCGAATGTAATATGTAATATAATTCAAAACATCAAATGTTTGACTTATCGTTCTATGGAGATGGTCATCGAAATTTTCTTTGGTTTCCGTTCTCTTTTTTCGAACTAATTGTAGTGAGGTGAATTGTTTTTTGTTTAAATAAACTTTAGGGGTGCTTACATTACCATAAAATATAACATAGAACGACACCATCACACATGCACAATGATTTATTATGGTAGATTTAAACATTTTAAATATCCGAATGCCATCGTGTCAAAATATTTTAAAAACAAAACAAAAGCGATATAATTATAATGCTAGTGGCCGAGAATATTTGAAATTGGAACATCTATGAAATAAACAATAATGACAAAACATATAGAGCAACTATTTATTATTTATTATCTCTTGTTTTCTACTAAATCTTAAGTTTGTACAAACATATTAAACTATTATATTTAGCTTATAGTTTCGTTGATACTTATGATGTCATAAAATATCTAGGTAACAGGTATTGAATTTATTAATATGTGGGATAAATCTTACTGAATCACTAACTGGGAAGGCCGGTTGTTGGACCCCAAATTCTTTTGCATAAATAAATTTACAATCAACAAACCGGTTCAGACAAATAAGCTGAAATGTTATCGAGTCAAACATTTCGCAGAACAGATTTTAACCATGTTTCTGGAAAGACAAAATAACAATGAAGTCAGAATTTTGTGTACCAAAAATGGGTCGAACAATTAATATGAATATGCCGTAAATAGACGATGATTACTCCGATATCGATCAGAAGGTCACGAGTTCAATGTATGGATTATTCTAATATCAGATTTTGTTTTTTTTTAAATTTAAATATGTTAAAATAGGTGTTTAAAATGCCTCTGTTTCTTGCATCTGATGTCATTTGATATTGCTTTGATCTCCATTTTTATTAAAAACTCATAAACGTTATGTAACTGTTTTTCATTTAATATTAGCATTAATATAAAATTAAAAATAACTTTGATTATTCCACGTATTGTGCTACTAACTTTTGACGCCTTGTTTCGCCTCTTTCAGAGGCATCCTCAGACTATACTTTCACAAAGCTTATTTAAGTGCTTACGAATGATTTTAATTTTAATATTCTTCACGATATATTATAAAAATATGAAAAAAAAGTATTTATAAAAATATGTCCAACAATATGTGAATTCTTTAGCGGACATTTTCAACTAAGATATAATCATTTGAATAAAAACTTCAAAAGAATGTTAACACACTTTATTATTTAGGGCCGATTAGATCAGTGCTCTCAACCTTTTCATGCCACGTATCCCTAAATCTGAAAACAATAATCTGCGGGCCCCCTGTTTTTTTTAAATTTCACATGTTCATATTTGCGGACCCCAGGTTGGGAAGCACTGGATTAGATGGCTATATGTTATTAAATCCATAATAGACAACCTATGATAATTGGGCTGAGATTTGTATAAGGATTCGCCGGTAAAGTTTGTTGTGTTTTGCAAAAGAATTATTTTTTTTACGACAATTCAATTTCTTGCTTCATTACTTTCGCACCGACTCCAGCACGCTTGCAACTGAATCCAATCGACAAAGACTGGCAGTCTCAGTTAAAAATCGACTGAACCAACACGATTTTGTGCAACGTCATCGTGTAGCCGGCGAAGCCACAGGGACGTGAACGGCATGACCTTGCTTGCAGACCATAGTCGCGAGCTGATCGGCATTGGGTGCGCGAAGCAGTGCTGGGGATAATTTTATGCACATTTTGCACATAATTTAAGTTAATCTGTTTTATACCCATGGCACGGCTACCTGCGCTTTATACGCGACGCCCAATATGTCCGAACAAAGCAATTGAAAACACGATTAATTTGCTTTGCCATCTATGTAATCTAATTAAATGTGAACATTAACAATCGATCAACATGAACATGCTGGATATCGATATTTTTAGACGTTGTTTTCTAAAGACATTGAAAGCATACTAATTTCTATCACCACTTACTTGTATATTATCTCTCGTTTTTCAATACATTTTTTTTTTCACTTTTAGAGTTTTCACTGTCAATACTCAGTGAAAAGGCATTAATTATATTAAGGGGGTATTCTGGTCTAGAGGCACGAATTTCGGGTGTATAAAAATAAACCTAGAATATTTTTTCTATCCATTTTTTTATCATTCGTTTATTTATATTTTAAAAATATATATAAAAAAAAAAATCAAAACTCGAAAAATTATCGGTTGGTAAATTGGGGGGAGAGGGGTAAAAAAAGGGATGTCCTGGCGTTCACGATTCCAACCCTTTTGGTAATTTTTAACAAAAAAATCGAACGGATTCTTAATCAATAAAAATGTCGCTATCGCCCCTACCTCGGAGAAGTCACCAAAAATATTCTTGGTTTTTTTTACAGAGCTCAAAATAACACCCGAAATTCGTGCCTCTAGACTAGAATACCTCATTAAGAAAAATACAATATTTCTTTGTATTTATGTCTACTTTTATTTATCAAGATTAGGACCTTGATAAATAAAAGTGGAAATTATTCTTAATATAGTATTTTATATACAATATCTTACTTAGAACTATGGTTCTTGCGTGGAATGGCGCCTTCTTTGTTAATTGGAAGCTTCCTCTTCGACAACTCTTTATTTTAAAAGAAATCTAACCAATACTTATTCACCTATTATTCGTACACACTATTCTATATTTTTGCGACTATCATCTTATTTATATTGTTTCACAATAATTTTTTTGTGCAATTTGTTGATATACTCTTAACAATAGTATATCTATGCCGAATCAATCTTGAGTATATTAAAACGTGGGCTTGGAACTAATAAATAAAACAAGCAAAAAAATAGTCATGAATCTTGCACTGCCGTTGGCAACATAATATAAGTATGTATCAATACATATTTTTTTTCTTTTTTGCACGATGCAAAGAATTGCGGTCGATTCATTTGACTGCTTAAGCCTTAAGAGATTAACTTCTCTATAATTGTGTCATCTCATCTTTTGATTCCAAGTGGATACGTACATAATGTCAGAATTAAAAAAAAAATACAACCGTATGGACAAAATATACATGGTCTTATAAAGTCGCGTATGTGCCAAACATGACGGTTTTTGATTTAGTATTATTTAGATCGGAATATATCAAAGGTCATATTTATTTTTCGCTTTTTACAATGCTTGATTTAGGTCCATGGCAAACTGCGTAACTGTCATATAGTCTTTGTCACGAGTTATCTTCAATCGTTCACATTTAGCCTTTGCATCCATGTTGTCTGCTTATTGTCTCCGGGGTTGGTTGTTCGTTTCATATAACTCGTGTTGTACGCTAGATTCCTCTCATCAAACAACATGAACAAGTGCCAAATATAGTTTTCTTGTTCGTAGAATATGTAAAGTAAAAGATACAATACTATATATTTAATACGTGTTTCGATAGCTATTCATGTTTTTTCGTCAGGTCCCATGTCTCGCACAATAGTATGTATAAAACGTTTGGTTTTATAATTGCATTAAATTTTATTCCCTGAATTAGGTTTTATTTGACAGCATTTTTATTATGATAGTAACAGTAAAAACGCGTATTCATTATATATTTTATTGTTTGAAGATATACCATAATTAAAAATTGATATAGTGAAACTCCACCACATTTAATTATATTGTATTATATATACATTATAAATATACACATATTTAAACAGCTTTGATTTGTGTACAACTATTGTTCTGTCATTTTATTTTTACATTACTAACCATCTGCGCATTTTTTTTCCAATTTGTTATTGGTATTTGTTATGATAAAATAGTTTTAATTCTTTCAGTTTGATATATTATTTTCTTCGATGAATCAATGAACACGGTCTGCAGCTTTCTTATTGTAGTAACATTATTATATATATATTGTATTCATGTCCGCTCCCGATGTGGAGTATATGGCCTCCTATTGGAGGTATCTCAACAGAAGTTTTTCTACGAGAACTGTTTGTTACACCGTCGCTCAACCTCCTTTTTTCCAAAAAGAGTAGTAGGGATAGATAGAAAGATAAGGCTAGGACAGGATTAGTGGTTAACTAATCGCTCTCGCTACGCCTAGTTATTGAAGGATAAGAAGGGTGAGAGGGAATTTAAGACATCACAAACACCCATTAAATTCGAATAGAAATCGATAAATCGATCGAAAAAATTCTGTTCGTACTGGGACTTTAACCCGTGAGATCCGGCACGGAAGCCAACAACGCTAACCGTTGCGCCATAAGACCCGACATACATGTATATATTATATTAATAATACAATGATTCCAAATAATTAAATATGGAGATGCAATACATAATTACTTCGTTTATAACTTCACATTATTTTCATTTGAAGAAACTTACAAATCATTGTAGAGTTGTCTTAATTACTTTTGAATTATAAATATTATTTAAGTTTCCATTTGATTGTTTTATTTTTATTAATTTGCACCTTAATTTAGTAGTATGCACGCATTATTTGTGTCTGATTATGATAAATACTAAGTGATCTCTCTTCTGTGTGGAAGAGTTGCGCAAATAACCGTGAAATAAATAAATACATGTTTTCATATAAAACAGTTGATTACTTGTGGCCGTGCTCAGTAAATACTTCATAATTAAAACATCTCTCTTATACCTACAAAGCTCTTTTCCACGAATACATTGACCTCGAGTTACCACCTCACTGCGTCAAGACTGCGTCGTATAAACTTTGCATTTCATCGACTTACGGACATTTTAAAAAGCTTTCACTAATAAAGCTTCAGATATATTATCATACAAATGAATCTTATTACATTTTATTTTTTATAATTTCACGAAATTGATAATCATACACTACAAGCTCTGTCATTATATAACAAATATTTCGCTCCCGATGACATAAAAATGATACTCATCACCAATGTTCCCTCTAAGGCAGACACGGGCAAACTGAGGCCCACCGCGTATTTTTCTGCGGCCCGCGAGGAATATTATATTTTTGAAAAAGATTCATGTTTTAATTTTTAAGCGTCTTTTTTAAAGATTGAAAATAAATATAATAATCTTTTTTTTGGTTCAACCTATATACATATGTGAACAAATATGTTCAATCATGAACCTCAATAAAAACTCTACGATCAAACATCACTGATGAACATTTACAACACGTTTTAAGAAACTTAACTACAAAATAAACACCTGAATTTTAAAAAAAATGTTAATATACGTCGAACAGTTACATTCCTCTCATTGGATTGTTTTTTTTTCATGATAAATAGTGTACATACTAAAATGGTATTTTAATTGCGGCCCGCCGCGCATTTTGAATTCCTGAATTTGGCCCTCCATACGAAAAGTTTCCCCCCCACAGCTCTAAGGCAAGAGGTTAACTGTGCGGAAATTTCAAAGGCTGCGCGGACCGATCAAATATTGATTGACAACTGTCTTGTAGTGTGCGCTAACCTGGAATGAGTGCGCGGGGGCTTTCCAACTGCTGCGCGGCTGCGCAGCTTAGAGGGAACGTTGCTCATTATTATCAGTTGATAATGCTCGTGTTGAGCGAAACCGGCCATGAAATTTAGTAAAAAAATGTGGAATTAGTACATAAGGTGTACTATTTTATCATTGCCCTTCCAGCAAGATTTTTCAAAGCAATGTCCGCTCCCAATTTTAAGCATATGGCCATCTTATAGATGTATCTAAACAGAAGTGTGTTTCAACTAAAACTGCTCGTTATTTTAAGATTGGTAAAGTGGGTGAGAGGGATTTAACTATAGTTAAATATAAGTGATCAAGACATACGTCGATATAGCTATCAACTAATTTTAAAAAATTAGAACTTAATACTTTGTTATTTTTTACCTTATTAAAATGGATAAATTATTTTAGACAGCACATACATAGATGCTTCGAACATAATGGACATAATTAAAAGTTATTCATATTAATATGTTATTCATTATATGCATCCATATAATTCTATCTTTTGGACTATACGAATCCGGTTGTAAATTATAATAGTAAAATAACTGTTTGAATATCCAGAAATGTGTGATTGATTACTTTGAATTTTCCGCGGCCAGAAAATGGATTGTATTATTGGCTCTTAGCATGTTATAAAATACAAATGATTCTCATTCAAAAATCGGTAAACAGTATTACTATGTTTATAGTACACAAAAAAAAACATGAAATTCAAGTAATATACACGCTACGTTACTGTGTCAACAACATTATTTTCTCACTAAATCCCTCCTGTAGATATTACCGTTTCCGCACGTTTTTATTAATATTTTATGCCGATTATATTTTTAGATAATATATCAATTGGAATGTAGTACAAAGTAAACTGTTCCAATAAATGTTTTACGTATATTTTAGGTGTTGTTATATATCGACAATTACGACGTAAACTATTGTAACTCCGAATTTGGAACATTGCAAGACAGTGGTTTAAAGAGAGAAACGTTTGATAAGTCGAGCTATTGATCGTTTTGCACCAAAGTCGGGATGTTTATTGTGAGTTATAAATAATATTTAGTGCTAAACTACCAATAAATCGACGTACACTAAGCTTTTGTTTATTTAAACTGTTCTATTGTTAATACCAATTTTAAAGTTACACTACTTTACGTACGATGTATATTGAATTATGATTGTGAATATGATAAAGGCCATCATTATTTACCATCATATTTTTTCATGAAAAGTAATGAAATAAGAAAATAATTACATAATATTTAAATAAACTTTTAAGAGATTTTTATGGTTCACTAATTTACTTGAAGATGTCGATTTATTATATAGTATAGTTAAGATAGAAATTTTCACATAAAATCGATTTGAAAAACCGAACAATATACATACATACATTCACAATTATTACTGTGTTACTTACTTTACGGTTCATAATAAATGTACACTTATAAGGCAACGAAGAGGCTAACGAACAAAATTCAATTGTGCATTATTTACCCACAACGAATCTTAAAAAATATCACAATCTTAATAATGAGGCTATTCACCTTTACAAACTGTTATGTATTGCCAGTAAAACTTTAATATATTTAAGTATATAAAAAGTTGTGATGTTTTTTTAAAATGGCAGGAACTCTTTATTGTATTATTTTATTAACAGGGATTTTAACATGACATTTATCTGCCTATTAGTCTTCAAATGAACATATCATACTTTGAATTCGTATATTTATTTAATTAACTATCGTTGAACATGAATATACGGTTAATATAAGTGACGAAATAGCCAAATTGTGGCTGTATGATATTTCAAACTTCTAGAACAAGCACTGATCAAAAAACAGTTCTTCTTCTTTGTCTGCTCAGTATAATGTTAACAATTAGTGTATGTAATCTATTACAAGTGAATCACTTATTCAGACCAATCGAACATGTCGACTTTTCCAAACGCAAATCAAACACGCACTTCTTCCGCACACTGTTTCCGATTGCTATTAAATTTCTTGTAATTAAAAAAAAACACAACATTGATCAACAATGATTTTCCACCTGCGCCAGTCCACCTTCGATGTTCACCGCCGCATAAATACATACGTTTAATATTAACATACATTCTTATATTGGTTTTAATGATTTACCGTTGGAATTCCGGTTGTCCGTCAAGCGTCGAGGAGTAGGTACCTCACGCGCGTGTTTTGCCTCGTCTCCCTTGCCATGTGTGTGAGAATTTACTTTTTTGTTAGTACATATATCGAATAAGACATTTTTCTCTCTTGGCCTACTATTTGATTTAATAACCGCCCCAATTTTTTTCGCTTCTTTCTTTTTATATAGTCAATATAATTTTTATATTATACTTGCAACTTGATAGAGAGTTGATATAATATAATCTTTGCTACGGTCAAATGAAAGATTACGAGACGATGGTAATCATCTAGATTGGGTGTATTGATTATGTCGCTTGATAATCAATATTAAATATGTTACTTAAGAACTGTAAAACTTAATGCCACCTCTGTTAATAATGGTCTGGGGTTCTTTACGGGTAATTCTACAGCATTTTTAACGCCCTTCACCAT
Organism: Himalopsyche anomala; assembly: GCA_031772345.1. Lineage (NCBI taxonomy): Eukaryota > Metazoa > Arthropoda > Insecta > Trichoptera > Rhyacophilidae > Himalopsyche > Himalopsyche anomala. The sequence goes on from CM062826.1 coordinate 6,913,010, forward strand.
GTTTGCCAAGCTGTAACTCTGTTTTTAAGTTATCAATGCATCTCGCAATTTTTGTTAGGGAATACATACGAAGTAATAGCTAATGACGTGGACGGACCACAGCAAACAGTTCTGCTCGTTCGTGTTTCATCTCAGAGCAGTCCCACATAGCGTGGTTAACGTCCTGCTCGGCATACCCACAAGAGCAGTCCGACCTTAAAACCAACTTGAATGCATACAATAATGACCTTCGCCTGAATGTGCCTCCCATTTGGTTTTTTTTGGCAATTTTTCAATGTACATGTGACTTAGGAATTGTAATAAATAATTCCACCCCTGTTGTTTATAATGGTCTGGGGTTCTTTACGGGTAATTCTACAGCATTTTTAACGCCCTTCACCATGTTTGCCAAGCTGTAACTCTGTTTTTAAGTTATCAATGCATCTCGCAATTTTTGTTAGGGAATACATACGAAGTAATAGCTCATGACGTGGACGGACCACAGCAAACAGTTCTGCTCGTTCGTGTTTCATCTCAGAGCAGTCCCACATAGCGTGGTTAACGTCCTGCTCGGCATACCCACAAGAGCAGTCCGACCTTAAAACCAACTTGAATGCATACAATAATGACCTTCGCCTGAATGTGCCTCCCATTTGGTTTTTTTTGGCAATTTTTCACCTTGAAGACCGTTGCATGCCGTCGGCTGATTGAAATATGGGTTAATGTAATGTTGAGTATATCTTCTGTCCCGCCGCGTCGTGGGTTAACCCCACCAGTCAATCGAACTGGCTGTGACGTCGCCACAAAACCTGTTCGCGAACTCATCGCACTCCGGACGGAAGTCTTCGAACTCGCGGTGGTAAACCAAACGAAAAGTCCAGTTGTGTGATGATATATGTTATTATTTTCGTGACCCATAACCTCTCATATGCTAAACACATTGACAAGATAATGTGTTCGATAGAATTGGGGACGAGTTAATTTATTTTTTATTTTAACGGTAGGGCACGTTACATGATCGTGACTCAATACTTTTTACTTTTTAAACAGTTAATCATGTACATACAATATAATAATATTCGTAACGCTGCGGTATTAGGCTAGCGCTATACAGTCATGATTCGACTCGCTGTTCGTTTTCATAATATGTAAACTACCGCTACAGACCCAACAATATCATGAACGCCACTAAGAATAAGAGGATGAGAGGTCTAGCCTTGGATATCATAAAATAAGAGAAGACAACACAAATACAGTGACTTGGATCCCGTCACCTAGGTTAGACGTTGCTTAGCACTTACCGTGACCGTAGTTATATTTCACACAAATGTGAGAAATCTGTTTTTATAATATAGTTAGTTATTAAGAGGCATCGTTGTCAATTGTAGTCATATGTAGTTTTTATAAATGTCAAATAAATCAGTGATGATACGGCCCAATTATTGCATCCCATGTCAATTTTTGGTATTTTAGTATTTTTTTAAATCCATATCTGCACCCAATATGGAGCAGATGACCTCTTCATAGAGGTATTTCAACATAACTTTTTCTACGAGAACTGTTTGTTACTCAGTCGCTCAACCTTTCTTTTCCAAAAAGATTAGTTGGAACTGAAGGAAATGGCTAGGACATGAGTAGTGGTTAACTAATCGCTCTCGTTACGCCCAGTTATTGAAGGATCGGAAGGGTTAGGAGGGAAGTTTTAGACATCACCAACACTCATGCCTTCTAAAAGAAATCGAAAAAATGCTGTTCGTTCTGGGACTCGAACCCGTTAGATCCGGCACAGAAACCAACAGCGCTAACCGCTGCGTCATAAGATCCGAATATTAAAAAATGATATTCTTGCGAATAAAAAAATCTAAATTCTATATTTCGTTTGCCAATTGATAGATTTTTTTGCAAAATTTTACTCAGCGGGAGACACACTTAACCTCCTTTTTCTAAGTTTAACTGATATTTTTGCGAATTAATTAACAGCTAATTTAAATATATGCGTCACACTTATTTTTTTAAACGTTTTTATTGATGTTGGCTAAAATTGACATACAATAGTTACTTAAACTAACAAACAAGTTTTGTCTCAAAAGTAAAACTGTAGAGATATATAAATTATAACTAACGAAGTGTAAACTGTAATTTTATCTTTGATAAGTACAAAATGTCTTGAGAAACAAATAAAGAGAAAAAATATATTATTTAATAAACAGATTTAATGGTGTCAAGTGATTCATAAAAAAATCTTCTTGGAGTCGGTTCATTGTACCCAAATATTTAACAATGACTTTCGAGCGTTATTCTTTCATTGTATCTTTATAATTAATTATAAATTAACTCTTACATAACGTAAAATAATATGTAAGTTGTTGTTACTCTGCTTTATGTTGCACTACCAATTTATCCTCATTAACTGGATTAATTACCTGTCCAGAGTATTTTAATTGAAGCATTACTGTTTTTTTTTCAAATACGTTTTTGAAAAAGAAGTCTTGTTTTTAAAAGCGGTTTGATTCAATTCCATATTGAAACATTTTAATATTCAAGTTATTAGTGACAAACTTGAAATATTTTGTTGTATTTACGAACAGCAGATATTTAAAAAATCAAACAGCAGTACCAATGAATCATGTTTACAGAAAAATATGACAATTAATTTATAAAAGGGAGGTAACGTTCGTTATGACTATTTGTCCATACTATCAATCTATAAAATCATTTTCTTGGGGTCAAAGGCCTTTTTACATTTTCCTGTGCCACAAAGACATCTGTTTCTATTAGATTTGTTTGTATTAACCAACTTCAACGCGATACATGTTTTTCATTTAGAAAAGAAACAACATAAATTAATAACAAATATTGTGATAATGATTTCTATACGTACCACATAGAAGGGTTCAACAATGAATTCCCTTAAATTATAAAATACCTACTCGCACAATTATTATTTTGGATCATTTTGCATTTTTGAGCTATTAAATTGTTAAAACTATCTGTTGTATTAATTCAGTCGAACTCGGTTATTACGATCACGGAAATAGCGAGATCTCGGATGTATTGAGGAAATATTTGTTAACATTTTAGTTTATAGTTTTCTCTATAAAGTAAAACCCCCATTTACACTATAGTCGGGACCGTGTAATTGGGGGTGTGAATCTCATACAAAACAAGGGATTTGGTTTTTTCCGCGGAAAACGCAAAACTAAGATTACCCTTAGTTTTTCAAAAAAAAATATGGACGAAATATTTAGTTTTTGTAGTAGTAAATATCCCGCACACAGACAGACGCAGATGCGTGTATAGCCTGGCACGTGTTGAATACACAGACTCTAGCCAGGATTTTACTGAATGCGCGGCACAGACGACCGTCTCTTAGCAATGGAATACGACCGTGCAATTGGGGGATTTACGGCGAATATTTCAAGCCATTCGGGGTAGTATAATTGGGGGTTCCACTGTACATTTATTCACTTTTATCACGAGCTAATTCTCAGGTATAGAGAGCAAAAATATCGTCAAAAATTATCTTAAATTGCTAGTGGATTTTTTTGCACAGAGCACTGAGACCACCCAAAAGAGCTTTGAGAGGAAATTTATGAACATTTAGAGTGAAAACAATGAAACAAGCATCAATTTTTAATTTCATAAGAAAAGTGGATTGACAGAAATATGTGTGTAACGGGTGTGTAAATAAATTCTAATTGTGTATTTTTGTTTGAATTGCGACTTTTTGTGTTATGCGACCGCTCCAGATACTCATGTCTTCATGGGTTGGGTATGTTTGTAAGCATTTAAAAATACCTATTCTCTGATATACGAGTAAATTCTGTCAGTCCCATCTTCCTCGCAATATCAAGTTCGACTGTAATTCAATTATCTCTTTGGGTCACCTAGATATATATTTCGATTCGGTATTATCCTAAATCTAGATTAAAGTAATGTAAGTATTAACTTTTGTGCGTTACTTTGGCTTCCAGGATATATTTTTTTTATCTGACTTAGCATAAACACATTTTATTTCAAGCCATAGTTGATGATTTATTTACATACTTAAAGTAAACTCGGCCCGTGATAAGTTGGTGGTCGGTCATAACTAGGGCTTCCAATCAACCGAACATAAACACTAACCGGTTTTCGGTTTTTTTTGACAAATAAACCGGGTAACCGGTTTAAACCGAAATATCATGTATTTTGATTAGGTAGGTATGCAAAAAAAATCATAGAATTTTTTCAATATTTGGCGTAACAGCTAATACTCCAATTTCAAACAAAAAACACGACATTTATCTTAATGGGACTCTGGTTACCAACCTGTATGCTATGGCAAAGTAAAAATTACTATAAAATATTTTATGATAAAAAAATATACGTCAAATAAAAAAAATAGAGCTTGATTATAAAACTCACCAAAAGAATGATGTTTAAATGCATTCAATTTTTAAAAAATACCAACTGGATAAAACAAGAAATCCAATGTTTGGACAAAATTAGAGTAGAATACCAAAATATTCACTTGTCAAAAAATGACAAATTATTTGAAAGAATCATTTCTGTTCACAACATGGACAACTTTGAGACAGAAGTAGATTATTCTACAATATATATATATATGTACATGTTTGTTGTATTTTGTGAATTTTTTCCTATATAACGCAGTAAATTCATTATAAAACATTTTTCTTTTTGTAAAAAAACAATGAAAAATAAGAAAAGAGTATTTTTGATAGAACCCGGTTAGCCGAGAGAAATAAACCGGTTTTCGGGTTTTTTCAAAACACGCGATAAGCCGGTTAACCGGTTTGGAAGCCCTAGTCATAACATACCTGATAATTATTTTTACGACTTAGGTGAAAAGAAGGCTTTCAATGTGCATTCAGGCGGGGAGAGTGTATGTATAAAAGTATATTAATATAATGGATACTTAGAGAAGTACTTACGAAGTCGCAACCTGGAAACTCTATACCAGCTTGCGGTATTTATGACTGCAATCCTCAAACTGTTAAATTTACAGTCATAACTGAGCGTCGTGGCCATATTCTAAAAAAGATTTTCCTTACCATGAGCAAAAATTCGTCCGCAGCAGTCGAGTAGTAACGCTCCGAAGCTATCGGCATACTGAATTGGTCATCATTGAAACACGTAATATTTTAATCGATTTATTAAATTGCACCTAAAGTTATAAATGTCTGATGTTTTGATCTTTTCTCAAACACTACATATTATTTTTAAAAAAATGTTCGAATTAGTGAAATACTAGTATATGCACGGTCAGGGCCGATTCGTAGCGTGTGCAAAGTGTGCGGTGCATCCAGGCGCCGCACTAAGATTTTAGTTTTATATAGTTTAGGTATATATAACGTTTCTGTACATTCACACATATTTTAAATGACTCACTTTGTTCTATGTACTGATTTCTAGCGAGTTTTTGCAAAAAATCGCCTGATAATGAAGATATTTTTTTAACTATATTTCGCAGACCATAATTTCTTTAACACATTCCCTAAGGTGCTAAAAATGCTTCCGATATATTGCTGGCCCATAAAAAACCAAGTGAAAAAACATGTTGATGGACAGAAGAAATCTAAGATGTATACTTTTAAAAATTATGTTTTTCACTCGTTTCCTAAAGGGCCAGTAATCTATCGAAAGTATTTTTTAGCACCGTAAGAAAAGTATTAATACAACATGTATGTATACTATTATGTATGTAATGTAATTTAACTGCAAAATAAGCGTTCTGTTGAAAACGGCGCTGTACGAGGAACTGCCGCGCGCGCTATAGAAACCGGCTCCAAAGCAGGAATCAGCCTTTCGATAGAATTGCATGTTTGAAGTTTTCCCAGTATTAATCCTCGCACAACGACGTAGCAGTTTGTGAATAGTAGACTAATTTTACTAAGCCGGCAGTTGGTATCGAGAATTTTAAAATTTCCGCACCAATTGTCACCCAACGCCCGCAGGCCAAGAAACCCTACAACCGCAAAAGCACTCTCTAGTCACTTGGGTGCATTTCAAAATGCCCGCATTAGCTATTATTACTTCCGTAGATATCCGGTTAAGAAATATGAGTGATTAAAGTTTTTTTTATTGTATATAATTATTTGATACGCCAAAAATTGCATTTCGTTTTTGAAGTTCAGATGTTTTCTGTACGTTGCGTAGTATCAAATATTTAATTAATAGTCCCGCTTAAAGACGATGAACCGAAAATTAAACATGGCCGCATGGAAAACATAGAGTAAATGCTAGAAATCATGCTACAAGGGCATTTTTTTTTTAAATAATGCTATGCCAATGAGTATATTATTCAACGCATGCAAATCGAAAATAGTTAATGAACACGCCAAAAAAATGCATTTCGTTTTTGAAGTTCAGATGTTTTCTGTATGTTGCCTAGTATTAAGTATTTACATCAATGGTTCCCAAACTTATTTCCCCCGTGGACCCCTAAGCCCAGTATTTTATCCTTCGTGGACCCCCTCCCCCAGGATGAGGGATGAACCTGATGCTCCGATATCAATTGGTCAATATTTGGGTTCAAATTGGTAAGGTACAGTCGTAAATCTCCACGTTCAGTGATTTGCAACCGATTTATTGTTTTCGTAAGAAAATTAGTAACTGCACTAAAACCTCTCCACGAGGTACGAAGAAGGAAATGCTATCAAAAACTTTCTTGCGATAACCCACAATACAGGATAAGCAACAAGGATATCTTTCTGCAGCCAGAACTGCTGGTAACCCTTTCTAAACTGTACCTTAAGTTCTTCGTTTGTGCTTAATCCAATCAATTCTTCTTGTACTGTGACTTTTACTGTATCCACATCTTCAATGACGCAGTATGGATTAATAATCCACGGCGGTATTTCCATATAGTATGGGGCTTTCCTGATTTTGCTATGAGACGTGAGATATTGCAAACCATCATCGTCTCTTTTTAACGTTGTAGCGAACATATTATTCAACGTGGCTCTCTTCAGATTATGTTTCAGTGTTTCAAAGTATATCAAATTTTTACTTTTTGATTCCGGTCCGTGGACCCCCATTTACATCTCGTGGACCCCCATTTTTTTTCCTGTCAGGGACCCCCTGGCAGTCCTCACGGACCCCCGGGGGTCCGTACGGACCACTTTGGGAACCTATGGTTTAAATAATAGTCCCGCTTAAAGACGATGAACTGAAAATCAAACATGGAAAACATAGTTATAAATTTAAAGTGGTGAATAATAGTACTAATACTATTACCTAAGTGAGTCTAAGTTAAATCACGGCCAGAAATTCTGGCGCATTTAGATTTTTTAAATGTAACATTTAAAGTATTTTGCAAGGATGTTAGCGAAGTCTTCTCCTCAAATTAATCTTAAATAATATTTTAAATATTGTCATGGCATTTTATCGTGGTGTTTGTGATGTCCAAAAGACCCTCCTAACCCTATATATATAATTAAATAATGGGGCGTAGCGCGATTGATTAGTTAATTCGATTACTAATTATTAAAAAAGAAACCTCTGTTGAAATACCTTTATTATGAGGCCATATGCGCCGCACTCCACTGGAAGAAGGCACGAATTAAAAAATATGTAAATAATTAAGTAATAATTTTGAATTTTAATTCAATTGAAATGACCAGATCTTATTTGCAGTTACTCGTATTACTAGGGCTTCCAATTAACCGGACATTTAAACTAACCGGTTTTCGGTTTTTTCAAATAAATAAACCGGGTAACCGGTTTAAACCGGATTTATTTTCAAAAAACCAATTTTAGTACCACAATAACCAATGTTTCAAAAAAAAAAGTATTTTGATTACATAAAAAACAGTCAATAAGTGCATAAAATTAGAACTACCAATTTTCACTATGCGCAAACATGCATTTGTGTCCTTACGATTGTATGCCTAACATTGTCACATTTTAAAATAATTGTTTAAAATAAATGTAACGGATATTCAGCTAGTGTTCAATTGTATAACACTTCGAATACCTTTTTGCTCGTCTTTATTATTATTTTTGTTTACCACATGTGCATATTGGAAAGACACCGACCCCTTAAAGTAGCCGATGATTTATGGCACTGATTGTTAGAAAATAAAAAAAAACGTTTTAAAATTGAATTGTTTTATAACTTGAAAGATATAACAAAACATGGGCTTGGTCACTTAACCTTTTTATGTATGTATGCTGCAAAAAAAGTGAATATAAATATCCATCTTTTTAATTTCAGGTACTTACTACTTTCTCGGAATAATAGCAATCTATATTATACAATATTTAAGTTCCATATCCAATATTATATTGGTAATAATTATAAATAATCCGACTAATAAAGATCAAATGAATACGTGAAAAAAATGTAGATTATAAATTTTTGTTTACTAATATTTAAATTGCTTTGTAACATGTTTTCGGTTCGGATATTTTTTTCATTTAAAAGGTATAATGATAAACGTATTTTTGGTTCAATAAGGTTCACTTGTTTTATTATCATTGATATTTTGAGAATCCTTTCGTATTACAGATATTTGATTGAAAGCAGTATAGTTGTCCATGATTTCGACTACATAGTTGTTATTAATATGTCACAGAAATTAGACAATTGAACAGTAAAATACTTTATTATATTGTACTACTTATAATACTATTATTATATACAACATTTTAAAATATTTATACTTTACATATGAATAGTTAAATAAAATCTCGTGGTGTTCAAAGCGGAAAAAGATTTTTTTATTAACCCGGTTAACCGCCCAAAATAAACCGGTTTTCGTTTTTTTTCAAAACACCCAAAAAACCGGTTAACCGGTTTCGGCTTAAACCGGTTTGGAAGCCCTACTTATTACGAATAATATAGTAATGTTCGTATCACATTCCCTGCGCATATATTTTTCTTCTGAAACCAGTTATCGGTAACGTTTAGTAAATCGATTTAGGAAAGTGACAGTTCTACTAAAGAGCTTTTTACAATAATCCCAGGCTTATGTGCAGCTTCTGCGATAAGAAGATTTAATATATAATCTCTCTGCAGTTTCATTTGATTGCTAACAGTGCTATTAGTGCAGGAATTTGTTAGAGTGCAACTTTTAAATTGATTTCATTTTAGATTCGTTTGCAATCTCAACAAATATAAGTGGAATAATTGATTGATAATAATTTACATACCAGTAATTTTTATGTATTTTTTCTTATTTATTTTTTGACGCTTATGATCAATTCTGACCGCATTCGTTTTTTTAATATTTAAAGTAAGTAAAATTTATCCGCTCTATGCCGGACTCAATTTATAAAAGTGTCATATAACTGAAGTTCCACAAACTTTCCGCTGGATTTGTTGAGAATACGCCGGGAAAACTTTTCTATCATAAAAATGTGTGTGCAATAAATATTCCATATTTAATGTAAGATTCGCACCAGTATCGCTTTTAAACGTTAATTGTAAACTGAGTCTACGAAAATATACCGTATGCAATTCACCGCCAGCAATTAATCGCTGGCAGTTGACCGCCGCGAAGTTGACCGAGTAACAATTTGAACTCTATTAATGATTTCCGTACTATTATTACTCCATAGTTAAGAGTTTCAAAAATATGCTTATTATAGCTTACAGCTGTAGCTTTTTATGATTTGATAAAATACATCTCATTTCTTTTAGGTGGCAAAACATATCAGTGTCGTCATAAAACATAAAGGGCCAGTTCAAGTTCATCCGTGTACTTGAACGCCTGAAGATGCCGAAAGGCGAAACCCGGGTCGTTAGTGACAAATCTGTGTGAATGTACATAATCTGAACGATTCAAATTTTATATTGAAATTCCACCAAGCACCTTCAGTCGAAATCTTAAAATCTTAAATTAAATTATATCAGTGATCATTTGTTGCAACATCGAAAATTTTTTAGCGATCAATTGCTGAAGGTGAATTGCATGTGGTAAACTATCCAGACATCTTGTGAAACATAAATGATGGGAATTTAACATGTAATATCAATTAAAATGTATTAATTAATTTGAATACGGTGCTATGTTTTGAACCTTATCAAAAGTTATTACAAAATACCAGAGCATTATAACTACGTTTTGGAAAAGTGATGTCACTAAACGATCAAGATTAATCTAACCGAATCAATTATGATCCACCAGTTAACACGTCTCTCTTCGTTGTATCTATATGGGCATATAACAACCGCCGAGCCGACGATTCGATTGATGAATCAGATCCGTTTTTGTAACGCCCTTGGTAGTCGAGCGCGAACAATACCACGGCGCGTGGGCGGGACTCGAATCTCGCCTTGTAGGGTAGCGCCGTTCTTCCTGATTGACTGCCGTTGCTTTTCCGCCCAGACTCTCGGATCAGCTGCTCGAATCCGCACCATGTTCCATCAATCTAAATGTCCGCCCAAGCCTCAGTAAAGCATGCAGCTCACTAACATGACTGTTACCATACCTAATTGTGACTTATTATTATTAATCGCTCACTATATTTTTGATACGATTTTTTAATGCGTTAGCATGACTGAAGAAAAGTTTCAATATTAATAAAAACACAATAATCCTTTGTACTTCATTCCACTTTATTTAATATGTCAGGACCGGTTTCGCTCATTACGAGCATCGTCAACTGATAAGAAATATAATTTAACAGTGCTATTTATACAAAAATGAAAAGTTATAAACAACAATTGGCATTGAAAAGTAAATACCAATTACATTAAAAGTGATTCTAAAATAGCACAAAATTAAAATGTTTAACACATCTATCATATAATTAAAAAGTCATCTCAGATTAATAAATTTAGAATGGGAATTGAAAGTAATTACAAACATAATTAAAATTTGGGAATTCTTTGACAAAGTGATACAACGAAAATAATGACATTAATAATGACAATAATATAGTGAATAGGCTTAATGATAGTTAAGAAAATTTCCCTGCTTCCAGGATTATTGTGTTTTTACTAATATAATGCCTTTCCACCAAGTATTGACAGTGAACACCCTAAAAGTTTCAATATCAAATTTGGGATTGTTTAAATTAGTATTTGAGATCTGAGTGACTTGTAAAAAAATTCTCATCGAGTTTATCTCGTATGATGTTCTCATTTCACAACAGTCCTTCAGCTAATGCCAATGCGCCAAACATTAACAAAAAAAATTGTAAAATGCATTATTTCTTAGATTTATATGAATATGTATCCTGTAATTTGTTCATTTTCGAATCACAGTACGAAAAGTATCTTTTAATCGATTTATCGATTTCTGTTCGAAGGCCCATATGCATGTTTGTGATATCTAAACATTTCCTCTTACACTCCCACTAGAGGTATGCACGGGCCGAAATTTCACAAAAGTACCCGGTCCGAATCCGAAAAACTCAGGCCCGGTCCGGGCCCGAGTCTAATACCGCACTTGTTACCCGAACCCGGCCCGAAGCCCAGATTTATACTCCTCAGCCCATAAAAACCCGTTTTTTTACAAATTTCCAACAATTTACGATTAAATATAGAACTGGTAATAATTAAAATCATCATGGCTGACTTAAGACACGAACGTCGTCTGAAATATTTTTCTGAAAAAAATAAATTTCCTACCCGGGCCCGGCCCGAGCCCGGATCTCAATTGCGCTTACACGGCCGGGTAGAGGCCCAAGGGCCAGGCCCGGGCCCGTGCAGACCTCTAACTCCCACTCTTCCAATCCTAAAATAGCGGGATGTGGCGAGAGCAATTAGCTTACCACTAGTCCTATTCTAACTCGTATCATTTCTATCCCTACTCTCTTTAAAAAAAATTTGAGCAACTGGTAACAAGCTGTTTTAGGGTGTTCATTGTCAATACTTGGTGGAAAGGCATTATATTGAGAAAAACTTTACTTATCAGTTGACAATGCTCGCCATGAGCAAAACCGGTCCTGATCTTGATAAGTAAAAGTGGAAATAAATACAAATGAATATTGTGTTTTTCTTAATAACAAGCGGTTATCGTAGACAAATTATGTTGAGATACCTCCATAAGGATGCCATATTGGAAGCAGACACTGATTAAAAAAAAATAGTTTAAATTTAGAACATGAATGATATGTGAATACATCGTTATCTCATTTTTGTATCCAAATATTTAAATATGGAACGTGAGTAATTCGCCTAATTTCACCACTCTCGCACAATATGAATAATGTCACATGTCATGGCACTTAACACGTGAGAGAATGTTTTTACCAACAGAATTGACAGCTAACCGAAAAAGGTGCCGACTTCATGACTTCGCACTTGTGTCAAATCCTACGCATCGCGCGTGTGAATGTGTACTTACTACCAGATCGATATAATAGTATATTTCAACATGAATTGTCATTTTTTCAAACCGGGACTACTTGTATAATTGTATTAAAAAACAATTGTATTTATATTCACTCAACTTGCCAGTGACAGAGTGCTCCAAAAACTTTTCGTAAATTTTTTTTTTTTTGACAGTATGCCGAGTCAGGTCCGTGGTCGAATGTCCAACGTTATCGGCTTCGGTCGCGTCGCATTCGGGTTCGATTTTAATAAATTTATTTTTCATGGATATCTGTAATGTCTAACTTCCCACCACTAGTCATGTTCTAGCCCTATCCTTATATTTCAACATTCTTTGAAAACGATAGGTTGAAACCTGAGAAAAAGCAGTTCTTATGTAACACCTAATGAAATATGGCTAAAATATTTATGAACATACATAATTATATCTTATTGTATTATTTGCGACATGAAAATTAATTTTTGGTTTCCTTGACTGACATATTTTGTCATGATGAACCATATTTTTTTTAATCACTTTTAAGGTGTTCACTGTCAATACTTGGCGGAATGGCATTATAATAAAAACAATAAAACATTTTTAGTACTTTTTCCCACATAAAATTTATTTGATCAGGACCGGTTTCGCTCATCGCGAGCATTATCAACTGATAAGAAAAAAATATAAACTATAATGGTTATAATGGCTTAGCACGTGTAGATAAGACATACATTGAAACAATATGAAAAGTAAATATATATTTTACTATTGGGTGTAAAAAAAAAGATCGATTTTAATTTTGCGATAACGCCAAAACAAAAGTTTGTACTTTTCGTAGTCATATCTATGCATTTAAGGGTTAAAGTTGGAGAAGCAAAACTGCTCCTACGCTTTTACAAATAATTCGAGATTACATACTACATAATTGTAATATGTGATGTTTTATACTGTTACCACTGCGCCGCGGCCTCCTTCGATAAATTCGAAATGTGTCTCATTTTACAGTGAATAGCGGAACTGGTGCACACGTGAACATGATCATCGGTTCCCACATCAATTTCCGTGTCTCCAGTCCAGTCCGCAGACCGCGAAACCTGAAGATATCTCCTAACGCTATCTCTTGCGTGATCTCGATCTGATACCATTTCAATTTATGTATGTTAACTGCGATTCGATGGCTGTTTGATTTTGTGACAGGGGAATAACCGGTTTACATTAGATTGATTATTTTTACATTTCGAGGCCGAGATATGCAACACGGCCGCTCACAAGTACACGTATAAAATTATTTATGCATTCGTAAATTGCTATCGATTTCTTATGGATAAGAATCTCAATTCGATTTATTGAATGTTTTAATTGATAATATGTAAATAGTTTGTTCGACTGAAAGTTCTTGGTAGAATTTCTATGTACAAATTTTGTACATTTCCATGCATGTTGTCACTAACGACTTAGGTTTCGCCTTTCAACATCTTTAGACCAGTGTTTCTCAACCTTTTTGAGAGCGTGGCCCCTTTTGAGTGTCTTTATTTTTCTGTGCCCCCCATACCATTGTTTTGTCCCATGAAAATTACAATTTCAAAAACCCACCTTTTTTTATAGCTCTTCCGAGATTTTCGAATCTAGAATGCCAAAAAATAGCTGCGCCACGTCCACCATTACGCTGTGGCCCCTCTAAACTGTGTTGTGGCTCCCCAAAACAAAAATAAATCTCTGTGGCCCCCTGGGGAGCCACATGGCCCACCGTTGAGGAACCCTGCTTTAGACGATCAAGTGCACGGATGAACTTGGGCTAACGCTAAGCAGAGGGGAGCAAACCAATACATTATTTTATGTACATTATAATCATTAGTAATGATACTAATATTAAACCGTTAAAATGGTATAATCATAAAAACAAGTCTTATTGGCTGTAACAAATATTTTTTTTACTTTTGTATAGCATAATATTTATGCTTTTACAATAAAAAAATATTCTCATATAATGTCGGGATTTGTAGATAAAGATCGTTCACACTAGTTTACTACTTTATCAAGATGAAATCCAGATAACAGTTTCCTGTTTCAGTAAAAGGAACTCAGATATTGTTATTTAAGTCGCGAGTAATTTTAACACAGTCGACCAATGATCGGACCTGTTCGAAAAGTGCAATACTTGTGAATACTTGAAATGTAACAGGCTTTGTAATATGTACCAAAGCAACAAAAGAAAATGAATCGGGACTGCCAAATATGGCGTTGGTTACCCTTATTTCACTATTTTATTATTGATCAGAACCGGCTTAACGTTAGTTAATTCAATTTCTTATCTTACTTAAATCCTTAAGCGTTGAAACTGATATATTTACTTTCATTTTTACTACCAATAGTTTGTGTTGATGAAAAATTCATAAAGTGACCGTTAATATCTATCTATAACATAATAAAAACCAAGTAATACTATTATTTACTACATACATATATTAAACACGGCCGGTGGCCACAAAGAGAATTATAAAATTTCCTTAAATGGCGACGTATATACCTTTTACATGATGATGTTAGGTCAATAATAATTGCAATATAAACTGCAATATGAACGTTAGTACTCATTAAAATACTTATTACGCGCTCATTATACGCCGACTATTTGAGCCACTGCATCCAAAAGCCGTAGCGAATCTATGGCATGCGAGACAAATTGAGCCAAATGTTTAATACTATATTATACATGAAATCATTTTTAACCGAAAAATGAATTCTCACTGCTTGTTGTATTTTATAGTCATTACTCAATGCTGTTATTCAACATCATCATCTGCAACATCTTTCGGAACGGTATGACACCAAACGACCGAATTTTTGATGTAAAGGAGAGTCACTCGTTTGTCACTGGGGAATCTAAGACTTATTCGAATCGCGAGAATCTGACCAGTACAAAACATCCGTTCAAACGGATGTTTGCAGTATTTTTTTGTTTTAAATTATGCCATTCAGACGCTATGAATTACTTTTATTTTACCATGTCCGCTACCAAGATGGAGCATACAAACTTCTAGTCGAATTTATCGCAACAGTAGTGTTTCTACGAGAACTGCTTGACACTCAACATATCTTTTTTGAACCGGTCACATAACATAAAAAGTAGCAATTCAAACAAAAATACACAATTAGAATTTATTTAAATTTGAATCGTTCAAATTATGTATTGTACATTTTATAATATGCCGGGGTCTCCACTGCTGTACTCTATATAAATATAGTCATAAAACCTTTTCCGACAAACAAATAAATATAATTCTTAAAACCACTCAATACTCATTCCCATGAGCTTATCCTTTTCGCCAGCAATGGCTTTAAACTCAATGATACATTTATTTATTATATAAGCACGAACCATTCATTTACTGAGCGTCAGTTCAGGTTCATCCGTGCACTTGGACGCCTGAAGATGCCGAAAGGCGAAACACGGGTCGTAAGTGACAAAATCTGTGAAAATGTACATAATTTGAACGATTCAAATTTAATATTGAAATTTCACCAAGCACCTTCAGTCGAAATCTTAAATTATAGAATTTATTAACACACCCGTTACACACATATTACATTTTTTCTGTCAATCCACTTTTCTTATAAAATTTAAAATTGATGCTTGTTTCATTGTTTTCAATCTCATTGCGTCAATTTTATTTACGATAGTTTTTCTTGGTATGCCCGAGAAGGAGCTTGTTATAAAAGTGAATAAATGCATGGAGAAAACAATAGACGAAAATGTCGACGAATGCTTCCTCATTATATCCGAGATCTTGCTATTTCCGTGATGTGTAATTAAGACAGTTCGACTGTATTATAAATTGTTTACATTAAGTGTTTCAACGACATCGAAATGGTTGAGTATCATTTTTTTCTCGTACATATTTACGTGACTGTCCCCTTTCCGGCATGCGTTCTTCGCGCGGGAACCGTAAACCCCGCCAGAAGGAAACGGCGTATCGAATTGGAGTAAATCTGCGGCCGCTTGTTATTATCGTAATAATATACGAGTAATTCGTACTTAGGGGAAATCGGCGGCAGGTCATACCAATCCAACGGTCTACTGTTGAAGCTAATTGAGAGAAAGGTCAGGCTGTTATTATCTTATACCGTAATAATGAAACATTCTGCATAAGCTAAGTCAACCATTTGCATATTTACCGTTCGTATTTTACGGCCAAATATATTTTTTAAGTAACATATTATAAAAATTTTGGCATTGTTATTTTTAAACCGTCTTTTCGATCTTTTTATCATTAAAATGAATGCTAAAAAAACCAGACCATCTGAACAATTTATTATTGTATGCAATACTCAAACCAACCGCCAAAAATAGCCGCCTGTGTGGTCGAGTGGTCAACGTCGTTGGCTACCGCTACGGAGGTCACGGGTTCGAATCCCAGTACGGGCAGTTTTATAAATTGATATTTCAATCGATTTATGAATTTCTGTTCAAAGGCATGGATGTATGTGATGTCTTGAATTCTCCCTTCCCACCCATCCTATCCTATGAACGGGGCGTATCGAGAGCGATTAGCTAACCACTAGTCCTTTCCTAGCCTTATCCTTCTATTCCTACTCTGGAAAAAGAGAGTATGAGCAACTGAGTAACAAGCAGTTCTCCTAGAAACACTTTTGTTGAGATAAACTTCATTAGGAGTCCATATGCTCCACATTAAGAGCGGACATGGTAAAAAAAAACTCAAACCAACGCTCATTAGCTGTTTTTTTTACACAGTATAAGTAAAATAATAAATTCACAGATAGCAAAAACATACAAATGCGGTTATCTTAATAACAAGAAATACAACAACACAGCAGTAATAACAAATAAAAGGCTTCGTTAGATCCTTACATACTAGACGTGTATGAAATTTCTAGCGATGAAAAGTATATTTTTTTATGAATAATATTTTGTGTAATTTACTCTTTGGTTCTTCACTATTACTTACCCTTTTTACTTGATTTTCCAAACAATTTTTTTTTCTTCAAATAACACGGATTTTTAATGTGGAGCGTATCTGCCGTGTAAAAAAGACTAAATGTTAACCGAATAGATATTTACACAAATTATTGTGGAAGTTTTAAAAGTAATATTCAAAATATTTCTTCTAGTTTTTATATACATACCATCATATTATATTGTATAAAATGTAACATTGCCACCTGTCAAGAGTGGCTTAGAGTATACACTTACACACTTTTCCTGTCTTATATCTGTGGTGCGCTTTACGGAAAAGTATTATAAAATACTTAAATGTAATTTTTATTTAAGTCTTCTATACAAAGAAACGATGTAACACGGTGGCTTACGATGATTGCAATTTTATATTACGGCTCATTTACTATATGTTACGTGGGATTTAATTTACAAATTTATTAGATGCCTCGCCTTTTCAGCCTGCTCATGTAATTCAATTTCCATCAGGCATTTCCAACCCGCTCCTAGGCGAATGCGGCCACGAAAATCGTAAACATTTACAAATGGTAATACGTTTTTCTTGACAACTCAACAAGTATAGAAACATGTTTTTTAAAAAATCAAAGTATTTCAGTTCCAGACATATTATTTTATATATACATAGTTAATAGATTTTACCGCAATACAACTTCTTATCTATCCTAAACATCCTAACTTATATTTAAAAAATGTGGTATAAATTATAATAAATTGGCTGTGTTTTTCAGAACCATTTTTTTAAACCATGTCCGCTCCCAATGTGGAGCATATGTCCTCCTAATGGAGGTATTTCAACAGAAGTTTTTTCTACGAGGACTGCTTATTACTCAGTCTCTCAACCTCACTTTTTTTTCAAAGTGAGTAGTAGGAAAAGAAGGATAAGGCTAGAACAGGACTAGTGGTTGACTAATCGCTATTGCTACACCCAGTTATTAAAGGATCAGAATGATGGGGTGAGGAAATAATGTGAATTGACATCACAAACACCTAGTCTTCGATCACAACTTTGAATTGAATAATTCTCAAATTCACTGTGATCTGACCGGGAATCGAACCCAGACCTGCGTGATCGGTAGGGCAAGCTCTAACCAACTTGGCCACAGCAGGAGACAAAAAAAAACTCAGAACCATACCAAATATTAAGTAGTCAACAACGCAAATTAATCTCATTCATGTTAAACGTAATATACTATATTTCATTATATAATATTTGTAGAACTAAAATACTTTCGAATATTTTTTCACTTGATTATAATGGAGTTCTACCAAGTAAATTACAATTCAATAAATAAGTATAATAACCACTATTATCGGTCTAGATCAGAAGTCATCAAACTACATCCAGCCCCAGAATTTTTTATTCAGTTTAAATTATTTGACTATTTTCTGTTCAGATTCTAGACAAAAAATAGTCGAATATTTCAATAATTTTATTTTGCCCTCTTTTCTTTCACTATTATTATTTGCTCATTTTATTAGGTTTCTTTTGCATTCACTGTGGCCTATGACCGGAGACAATTGGTTGGATATACATGATCAAGAGCTTGGGATTCGTACGAGTGGATTCATTCAATAACATGCCTCATTTTGTTAAACACCTCTTTTGGATCGCATTATAAATATTAAAGTTTTCAGTCCGTAACAATCGGAACTCACGAGTTGCATTAATTTCTGCAGCAGTCTGCCCCTTTGGCCTCCACCGCCTTTCCTCTCCGCCTGATAAATTTCTTCCGAGATTGCCTCATGTTTGTTTTATTTCTTTCGTGATGATTGAATGTCGCGAGCGTTGCGATTAGAAAACTGGGTCGATTTATGGATTATACCTTATTTAAAAAAAAAAACTGAATTTAAGTTTCAATATGATTGTTTTAATATAATATATATATAAAGCTATTTTTTCCTGTTCACTGTATGACGTTAAATTATAAATAATGTATTCTTGGAATCGTTCTTATTATTTCCAATCATTTTAAGTACTGTTTGTTTGTTTTCCCCCCTTGTTTCCCCCCCTTGCCGCCATTTTTATTTGATTTTCGTTATAATATATCAGAATAGTAATATATTTTCTAGCGGTTTAACCCGTCCTAATTGATCCAACTCATTAGATAATCATTTCTTAATGTAAATGTCATTTGTATTACCATTATCGTTTGTTTGTTTTTCTATCATCCCCTCCCATTTTATGTTGATCTTTATTATAATATATCAGAATAGTAAAATTAAAATCATTCGTACTTAAGCAAACATTCGCGAAAGTAGTTGTCTGAGGATGCCTCTGAAAGAGGCGAAACACGTGTCACATTTTGTAACACAATACGTGGAATAATAAAAGTTATTTTTATTTTATATTAAAATGAACTTCCACAAAGTTACCGCCGAATCCATCGAAAGAATTTTAAGTACGCATTAAGTGAGTTTGAAGTCGGCAATGTATTTTGTCGGTGTTCGGGATCTTGACTATTCACATCGATTATTCATATTTATACTCAACAACATTAAATCAAAATTAAATTTGAACCGTTAAAAATATGTACATTCACACAGATTTTGTCACTAACGACCCGGGTTTCGCCTTTCGGCATCTTCAGGCGTTCTTGCTGCACGGATGAGCTTGAACTGGCGCTTAGTAAATTAATTTTTCGTGTTTATATAAGAAATAAATGTATCATTGAGTTTAAAGCCATTGCTGGCGAAAAGGATAAGCCCATGGGAATGCCCACAG
Organism: Himalopsyche anomala; assembly: GCA_031772345.1. Lineage (NCBI taxonomy): Eukaryota > Metazoa > Arthropoda > Insecta > Trichoptera > Rhyacophilidae > Himalopsyche > Himalopsyche anomala. The sequence continues at coordinate 6,932,952 of CM062826.1, forward strand.
ATTTTAATAGTGCGTAGTTTTAAGAATTATATTTGTTTTGTTTGTCGGAAAAGGTTTTATGATATTATTTTATACAGGGTATAAAAGAGAAGAGCGAGGCATGTTTAGCATTTCATTTAAAATCGGAAGACTGTTCAATTACGATTATTTCTAAAACTTCCTGGAAAAAAGAGTTTATGGCCATTAAATCAATTGAATCAATTAAATATAATATCTTCTTTCGTTTTAAGGTGAAAAAATATCGAATGTATATTAGTTCTAGAATTACTATTTTATACATAAGTATATGGTTGATGACTATTTCGGCTTGTGCCTTCATCAGAACTATATTAAAACTTAAATTAAATTTGCTATATACAGTGGCTTAGTCACAATACATCCTCTTATCCACTCTAACATTCTAATTTATTTTGCAAATTATAGTATTATATTTAATAAATTGACTTCAGTGTTTCTTGCAACGATAAAAATATTCATAGCAAATTAGTTTAAATGTAAGTGATTATTTATAATATGTTTCGTAAGCGTCGTCTTATATTTTTGACAAATAATTACGCCTTGAAATATTAGTAGGTAATGTTCTTTTTGTATTAACCCATGACCATTATTTAAACATATATTTTCATGTGTAGTAATAGTAAAAATTGACAAAATATACGAACAAACAGAATTAAATAAAAAAGTTACTCACAATTCGAAGAAGTTACAAAATAAGCGTTTTTTGATTTATTTATTTACCACCAGCTTTGCACTATAATTCTACGAACTATTTTATAAGTGCTTAACCGAGTAGGAAATTTCAAATCGTACCTGTTCATTAAAAAAGCGCCAGTGCTAATAGAGCTGCAGCTCGTCGTCAAGTGATCAATCAATTTGGATTTCAATCGAAATCCGTTTACCCAGAACTGCGATTATCGCCACTTTCTCTCGTCTGAAGATTTTCGACGTCGATACTCGTTTTAGATCAATGGACGGCTTGAGCGGTGACCCCCTAACGGCCCTAACCGTGGTCATCAGCGCGTACTTAATTCGCCGCCTGGGCCGCTCTCTCGCACGATCAGCTGTCAAGTGTTGGTGACTCTCAAAATGTTAACATTCAATTATTCTAATATACAATTTGAACATTTAAAAAAAAATGTTATTAACATTCTAAGTGTTATAACAAAATAAGTCATAAAATGGAATTAATAGTATAGCATCACATGCATTATTATGTTAATTCAATGTAACCTATCTTGAATTCATACATTTTTCTTGTTGTTTTAATATTGAGATTGAGAATGAAACGTGTAAACTGTGCTAAAATTGTATTTTTTTTTGTAACGTTCTTAATAGGTTTCGCTTAGTAAAAACAAATCAATTATTGCAAGCATTAAAAAAAATTGAGTTTGAATATTCTGAATTTAAAAAGTATTTTTTTCAATTCTTTTTTTAATGTTAATTTTATTTTTCGAATCTAAATCCAAAACCTATATTTTATCAAAATAATTGACTGACAGTCTGGTTTGTGGCACAGTGGTCAACGTCGCTTGCTCCCGTGACGCATCTTACGGGCTTTAGTCTTTGTACGAATAACGTTTTTTCAATCATTCTTTTCTAAAACTCTTCCAATCCTAAAATTTACGGATCTTAGCGAGACTGATTAGCTAACCACTAACCCAGTCCTAGCTCTGTCTTTCTATCACTACTCTTTTCGAAAGCGATGTTAGGCGATTGAGTAACAACTTGTTACTTACAAGTATTTATCGCATACAAAACTTCTGTAGCGATTATGAGGCTATATAATTGACACTATGAGTAGATATGAGTGGTTTTTTCAAAAAAGAATTGAAAAACTGAAAGTACATACAAAGTTTAGGAATCGCTGGTAATATTGTTATAATGTTACGGTTTCCGGTAAAATGTTGCGAAGATGTTTAAACTCGTTGAATAAATCTCGTGTGTTTATGTTAATTTATTTTAATTGCAGTATCTTTTGATATCGCGTCAAAGTCGACTTCTTTTCAATATTTAATCGCTAAACTTGTATCGTTTTCCAAACCTATCGGCCGCGATATTTTATTTTTAAATTTACTGTTGGCACACTAAACTTGTCCAATGGTAATTTATGACTATTTTCGAGTTATTTAATATTCCACGTTTATCGTTTTTCACGTTTCAGAGTGTATTTTGGACCTAACATAGATATCAGATAATACGCGAAGCACTTGCTAATCAATCTTTTATTAAAGGTCAGAAAACTTGAAAGGTAATAATTTTTCGTCCGATTAAATATTCGGTTTCTCTTGTAAGTTTAATATGTACATTTTAGATTTCTCTGTTTAATTGAATGACAGGCTATTTAACACTGTCATGTGTTACAATACTTTTGACAGTTAAATTTCAATGATACTAGTCATTATATGACTTTTATGCTATTTGTTAATTTTAAATATTTTGATTTAGTAATCATTAACACTAAATATTTGTCCAAAAATATAAACCAGGGATATTTATGAAAACACCGCGATTAGTCATCTCTGTTATCTGAATATATTTTTAATTTGACTCCGCAAACTGTTTTTTCCCGATATTTTGTAGATCATATTTTATTTGTATGTGTATTATTACATTTTTACCCAATATATAATTTTATTTTTAAATATTTAATCTTGTTGTAAACGGAGCTGTCGGTGGGAACGCTATAGTAAATCGCTCTATAGTAGGGTTTACTCTATGAAAATAGTCGCAGTAAATACGTTTGTGTCATACCAACCGTCAAAAGGTAATACAATAATATTTCTAACCGCTTAAAATAAGTGTATAGATCAGACGTGGGGAACCTGCGGCCTTTTGGCCACTCTGGTGCGGCCTTGTGGCCAATATAAGTGTATAGATCAGACGTGCGGCCTTTTGGCCACTCTAGTGTGGCCTTCTGGCCAATTCTGTAATTCGGAAATTCGGAAAAACGAGGTTTGGAGATAATTTGGGGATAAAGTATAGCGAATTGAGAATTTCAAATTCCTCGGTAAACTAAAAAAAAAAAGAGGTTTGGAGATAATCTGGGGAAAAAGTAGGGTAAGAGATTGAAAATTATCAATCCCGTCCTAGTCAATTTTTACTGCGGCCTTATGTCGAATCAGAAAAATGAATGCGGCCTTTAGAGAAGAAAAGGTTCCCCACCTCTGGCATAGATCCTTATGCGCATGAGAATAGCCCCGCTGGTCAGTCCACCGCCGAACTTTCTTCAGTCAACGACCGACTAACAGGTAGCAGGTGTGTGGCGGACGCTATTACAACGCTAATCTGTTAATTTACTATTATTGTTAGTCTAATACGCGTACAAACTAACAAATTAATTGTAGAAACCTGTTGTTCGGCTCGCTGGCTTAAGGATAAATCATTTTCATCTTAAGATGCTCATAAGCTCAAGAAATTATGTGTTATCGGGTGCCGGGAACACTCTCGAAAATGCCGGTTAGATTTCATTTAAAATTCCGTATATTAATTACGTTGAATAAACCGATCCAATAAGGAGGTAGAGGTGTATGTGAAAAAATACTGTTGCCGTTATTTGATGCATGCGAAAATATTCTGATCGAATTGACTATAATTTCTCATATTTTTAAAGAAGTGTTTTAACCAGAGTTATCTTTACGATTGAGCCCATTAGAGGTGAAGTGAGCCAAGTGGTATTTTAGAACAAAATAAGTTAGATGCGTTGTAATATTCTACACGTCTTAGAGTATCGTAAAAATGAAGAAACCTCGATTAATACACATTGCAATAAATTACTCCGTAAATTAAAATTATGCAATCCACCAAAACACCAAGTAAAGACGTGATTGTATCGTAGTCCAAGATAAAAGTTTTACAATTTTATTAGTTGGTTCACTTCACCTCTAGAGGGCTAAATTGTGATTAAATTTAGATATTTAAAACTGTGATTGTTTTAAGTTGAACGTACTAAACTATAAAACATCGAAATTGCATTGTCACTGTTGTCAGTTGTCTGATAAAATTATCAATACCTTTATTGGGGTATTCCATATTAAATATCGATATTGGTACCACAAGTGCATTCAAATTTGATTGAATTGGCATTTACTTTGTAGAACTCCATTCGTTGAAACATAGTTTTGATGAAGGCATACGCCGAAATAGCTATCAACTGAATTTAAAAAAAAAATGTAATACTTAATACTTTGCTATTTTTTACCAATTCAAGTTTGATTTTGGTTCATTTTTAAAACCGAAATATATTGAAAAAAATAATATAAATATCGTGATCCCAGTCCCTGTTATCCCGATATTGCTATCCCTACTAAGTAATAAGTTTTCTGACTAAGAAGTCGATCTTTCTTAAACTCCGATTTATGAAATGTACATACATACATTCATGTATGTACATTTCATAAATCGGTGATAGTCGATAGTAGATTTTAATTAACGTTATAGCCATCCGATTGCGAATTTATATTGAAGACTTGTTAATGTAATAAATATAAGAAATTTCATTTCTTTTGTTTGTCATATGCGTCAAAGGGTTCGGTGATTCTACCGAACATTACTTTTCCGAACACGAACACTCCGAACGGGAATAGTCCGAACACGAACACTCCGGCCAAGAATACACCGAACACCGATTCTTTCGGACTCGGAATCTTCCGCACACAGAACCTTCCGGATATAGAATACTTCGCACACCGAATACTCCGAACATTTAAATATTTTTATTAGAAAAATCATTGTTTTATTGTAACGTGGAATGTTTTATGGCAATTATGCCAAATATTTTTCATAATGAAAACAAGAAACGTATTTAATTTTCATGTATATAAGCAGTTTAAAATTTTATTCGTATTTTAACTTATTAATTTTGAAAATTGCGTTTTATTATAATTGTGCTGATATTTTTGATTATATTGAAAGGAAATACCATGCATATAAACATTTAAAATTGCAAATTGATATTAACAGTACTTTAAACATAATTTTATTATCTTATTGATACATATATTATACATATTTTACATTCACTTGACAAATGCAAAAATGTGTACATGAAATTTTAAACATATTATGTGTTTGTAATTTTTTTATTGCAATGACTTCAGTAAATAATTTTAGCAATTATTATTATTGAAAGAAATGAAAGTATAGTTGAAGTTATTCTTAGATCTGTTAATATTATATTCCCCCCTCCCACCCATCCTATCTTATGAACGGGGCGTATCGAGAGCGATTACGTTACCACGAGTCCTGTCCTAGTCCTATCCTTCTATCTCTACTCTCTTTGGAAAAAGAGTTTGAGTAACAAGCAGTTCTCGTTGAAACATTTATGTTGAGATAAACTGATGGCCATAGACTAGTATACTTAGGAATGTGACTTTTTCTTTGAATTTGCAATACTTCTTTGTGAATCAATGTTATACAATGACAAATGTAGGCATTATAGCTTTAAGATAGATTTTTGTGTTAATTTTTTAAAACTTTATAAAGCATAAAAAAATAGTTTAATGTAGTTTGGTGGTTTGGTATTCAATATAAGTTTTTATTTCAGAATTAAAGTCAATTAATATTATTGTTGAGAGTTTTAATACATGTTTTAATGTTATGAAAACGTCGTAATCTAATGACAGTAGTGCTTTTAAAAAAATAGTTTATTCTTCAATAGAAACTCACGATATAAGAGATAATACATATTTATTATTGTTGAATATAAACATTTGTTTTGGATTAAATGCACGCAGTTGCTAAAAGGTCTTTGGTTTACAAAATAATAATGTTATTATTTTACAACCATTTCGTGCGAAAACATTGTAGATCTGTTGGCTACCGATCCTTCTTTTACTTCAGCGTCAGAGGATTAATACCTGAAGGGTATTATATTGTAATAAATATATATTTTGTAAACATGTATATTGTGTATGTATATTTTGTTTTTTATTATATGATAATAAATACATATTTTGTAAACTTTTCATATTTGGATTTAGATCTATGAGTCGACCTTTTTAGACAGTTGACACAATGATCGCTTGCTAACATAACAAATAAATAATGTAGCTAAAAAAACTTATTTTTTTATATTTATGTTTTTATGTACCTATATGTAGTTACATATTAAGTTTAATGAAAAATCCTGTTAATTTTCTATAATGTTAATAAATAAAATGTCTTTTTTCCTTCTTATTTTAGTAATATATTATATTTTTTTGATAAAACTGTTTTCATGGTATCGTGATTTGTTTACTACATAAATGTGTTGATATGTACCCTTAAATAAACAGCATTACTCTGACTTCTATTGATTCATAAGTCTAAAAAATATTTATAATCATCCCAACACTAAATCTACATAGAAATGGAATTTTTCAATAAAGTAAATCCAATCTTATCAGAAGAACTAAAGTATCTTTAATAAAATTATTGAGCTTTTACACCAATAAATGGACGTTAAAATTTTGTTCATGAGATTACGACGTTTTTATAACATCAAAACATGTATTAAAACTCTCAACAATAACATAATTGACTTTAATTCTGAAATAAAAACTTATATTGAATACCAAACCACCAAACTACATTAAACTATTATTTTTATGCTTTTTAAAGTTAAAAAAAATTAACACAAAAAATCTATCTTAAAGCTATAATACCTACATTCGTTAGTAAACACACAATATTCCTTTGTAATTCATTCCACTTTATTTAATATGTCAGGACCGGTTTCGCTCATTACGAGCATCGTCAACTAATAAGAAATATAATTTAACAATGCTATTTATACAAAAATGAACAGTTATAAACAACAATTGGCATTGAAAAGAAATTACCAATTACATTAAAAGTGATTCTAAAATAACACAAAATTAAAATTTTTAACACATTTAACATATAATTAAAAAGTCATCTCAGATTAAATTTATCAATACATATATTTTGTATTTAATAATTTATTAATTTTTATATAATGCCTTTCCACCAAGTATTGACAGTGAACACCCTAAAAGTGACCTACATTTGTCATTGTATAACATTAATTCACAAAGAAGTATTGCAAATTAAAAGAAAAAGTCACAGTCCTAAGTATACTAGTCTATGGCCATCAGTTTATCTCAACATAAGTGTTTCAACGAGAACTGCTTGTTACTCAGTTGTCCAACCTCTCTTTTTCCAAAGAGAGTAGGGATAGAAGGATAGGACTAGGACAGGACTTGTGGTAACCTAATCACTCTCGATACGCCCCGTTCATAAGATAGGATGGGTGGGAGGGGGGAATATAATATTAACAGATCTAACAATAACTTCAACTATACTTTCATTTCTTCATTGCAATAAAAAAATTACAAACACATAATATGTTTAAAATTTGATATATACATGTCCAATGACCAATTGTACACATTTTTCCATTTGTCAAGTGAATGTAAAATATGTATACTATGTGTATCAATAAGATAATAAAATTATGTTTAAAGTACTGTTAATATCAATTTGCAATTTTAAATGATTATATGCATGGTATTTTCTTTCAATATAATCAAAAATATCAGCACAATTATAATAAAACGCAATTTTCAAAATTAATAAGTTAAAATCAAATAAAATTTTAAACTGCTTATATACATGAAAATTAAATACGTTTCTTGTTTTCATTATGAAAAATATTTGGCATAATTGCCATAAAACATTCCACGTTACAATAAAACAATGATTTTTCCAATAAAAATATTTAAATGTTCGGAGTATTCGGTGTGCGAAGTATTCTATATCCGGAAGGTTCTGTGTGCGGAAGATTCCGAGTCCGAAAGAATCGGTGTTCGGTGTATTCTTGGCCGGAGTGTTCGTGTTCGGACTATTCCCATTCGGAGTGTTCGTGTTCGGAAAAGTAATGTTCGGTAGAATCCGTTCACCGCGTCAAAGAACTGAAATATCGTACGAATCCTATTAAATAATTTAATAAGAAATGCATGTGTACGTATTGCGTAGGTTTATATTGATTTTTCTTGGGCAGCAAAATTTTCCGACCGCGCAAAGTTCACGACTTACTGCGATTTGATATTTGAAAAACGTATCTAAATTTATAAGAACAGAAAGTTAGTAAGTATAATACTTGCGCAGGCAGCTGCTATTGATTTTTTCAGCAAAAAAAGCTTCGGATATTAAAAACGGATTGAATTAAAGTTATACAGTTACCCGAGTAGAAGTTTGTAATGTTTTTAAATAACTTATTGATTTTCTCATAATAGATGTTGAGCAGGGCATGCGTGTTGAATTCGGTTCATATTTCATTTACTTATATTTTTTATAAGTACTAGCTGTAAGCCCGTTGACCTCAACGGGGGGATTTTTGTTGCATTTTTAAGAAGTCAGAAAATTACAAACCTATTTATTGAATAAGCCAGAAATTCTAAAAATAAAATAAATATATCTCGGGGCATATATCGACAGCATGCCCTGTAGTATTTAAATTGTAAATTATTTAATTTTTGGAATAATGTTGAGTTTGCTAACAATTATTTTTCCTATTAGCAGAAATATACCTCGTAAATTACCTAATTTTTGGAATAATGTTTAAGTTTGCTGACAATTTTTTTCGTAGTGACAGAAATTTCGTAAAATATTAAATCTTTGGAATAATGTTCAAGTTTGCTAACAATCATTTTTCATAGTAGCATAAATCGACCTCGGCGCATATATCGACAGCCCTGCAGTTTTAAATTGTAAATTACTTAATTTTTGAAATAATGTTTAAGTTTGCTAATAATCATTTTTCACATGCAAAATGGTATAAATTAATTGCACATTTTATCAAAACAAAATTATCAATTTTCCATGTTACAATCAAATGCATATTTATCAAATTAATCAGAATAAATTAACTTCACTAATTCGCCAAACGGAGCTTATTTTTAGGAATATATGAGTCTTTAAGGGAACCAAACATAAAAATGGTGAAACTTTTCCATTTGACTTTTAAGTGCAATTACGTTTTCAATTATTTTTTGTGGGAACTGTCATCAACTTTTAATTTTATGTGAAAGTTTTTTCAATAAATAAGCATAAAAAAGTAATACAAAATAACTTAGATTATTCCACGTATTGTGCTACAAACTGTGACACGTGTTTCGCCTATTTCAGAGGCATCCTCAGACAGACTTACTTTCAGTAAGTAAAAGTAAGTCTGTCTGAGGATGCCTCTGAAAGAGGCGAAACACGTGTCACAGTTTGTAGCACAATACGTGGAATAATCTAAGTTATTTTTTATTTTATATTCAAATGAACTTCCACAAAGTTACCGACGAATCCATCGAAAGCATAAACAATGTATTTTAGAGAAAAAATGATTGAAATTATGCAATAAAAAGGGTGGGTTCAGTTCACTTTTTCCCATCATCCTAACTTGGCTCACTTTGCCGTATTTTAATCTCGTTGACCCCAATCTATCAAACTATTTCGCTTACTTTATTTATATTACTATTTGAGCATAAATTTACCTTGTCCAAAGCATAGACTCGTTTACTCGTTATTTAAAACAAAAGATACAAAATTTTTAAATTATCGGGATAAATTCTAAATACCCTCTGTTAAAACGTAAAATATTTAATAGCCGTCAGCATACATATGACACACATGGAATATTTGCATTTAACTGTCGAAACTATATTATGTAAAATATACCACATTCATATTTGACAGATGTCCAATTTTGAATTGAATACAAACAATCGAAGTCAGTAGAAATCGCAAATATCGTTCCATTTTCAAATTTTAATTTATATACACTATTTTTATCGCCTTGATATTTATGACGTTAGCTCTGTTGATAGAGAGCTCGACTGGTAATCCAGAGTTCTGTGTTCGATCCACGGTCGCGGCGTTTTTTTGTATGAAATTTTTTCAGCGATTTGATTTGTTTCGTCAAATAATAAACAGTGTATTGGGAAAATATGTCTTTAGTATAAATAAAAATATTGCGTCAGCGGAGCTTTGAGGAGGGAGGGGGAAGGGGCAGGGGGAGGGGAAATCGCGGACAATCATGCAATCATGCAATCATACGGACATTATCGAGTATTAATATATACATACTGTATAGTATTCTTATTTAAATGTATTTTGGACTTGTGGCTTACAATATAAATACCAGTGGGTTGTTGATTATCCCACCGCCACTCGTTATGTGTATGCAGTCGCTGTTTCACGGCCGCCTTCCATAACGAAATAACGATCAAGAAAAGTAACGAATTTACTTCTCATATTCTTGGTTCGATACATAACTGCACGGGACTTATTTTTTAACAATGCACTTTTGTGCTTAAAAATATACTACAATATAAATACGTACTAGCATTAATGTGACGTTATCTTAAATTGAACTTGATTAATATGTTACTTCACATGTGTTGTTTTTACAAATTGTGACACGTGTTTCGCAATGCTTACGATTAAACTAAAAAAAAATATTTTTGTTCTTAAGCTATAAATTACAAAATTAAGGTCGTGGTTTTTTTTTACTTTTCTATTGGACGCAGGAAGAGGGTAAGATACAAACATTGATAGTACTTATTGCAAATTAGTAAGTTGTATTAGGGAAGGTAAATTTTAAAAGAAATATATTCCAACAATGATAAGCCGCCTGCTCTTAAAATGTAATTTGGTAATGATTTTTTTGATTTTCCAAAAATTCTTTACTGTTCATTTTTAACACTTTATCATCCACAAAGTTACCTCCGAATATAGACTTATAAACCTTAGCATTTACTTTTGTTAAATACTGCAGATATTAGTTAAATAATTCCACTGCTAATTATTTATAATCGATTAAATCACAAATCATTTACTATTATTATTTTATTCACCGAGGCGAGTGATAGTAAAACTGTGGTATATAGACATCGATTTCCACGAATGTAATACAAGAGTCAGTCAGTTAATGCGTTTTAGTGCACCGCTGGCACACTTAACTGGCCACAGTTATCACTGGACATAAAATTATTATTGATGGTCATTTTAAACTTGCGCCTTCGATCGATATAACGTCGGATGTCACCCCGCCGAGGCCAGCTTTGAAATTGAACCGTATTTATTTATTTGTGTATTGTATAATTTTATTTACTGTTATTATTCTGGTACTATCTAGCTTTTATTCATTCTATAACAGTATTTAAAAATATTCTCGTTATTTTATTACACAACTAACCTTACCAGCAATATAATATCATTATATTTTAGTGTTCTTCAACCTATGGTCCGCAATATTTTATTGCCGGTCCGAGAATACTTTCATGTTTCAATTTTTTTTCACTTGAATTTCTCTTCAATACATTAAATAGTAAATACCAAGTATAAATGAAAATTTTATTACAAAATAGATGCGACACTAAAAAAAATTGTAATTTTATTAACTTTAATAATTACAATTCTATGTAACATTGACATAACGTTTCAATTGTCAATTTTTTAATTTATTATCTTAATTAATCAAACATGTACAGTCAATTCTCGACTTGCAACGGGTTCCGTTCCGCCACCTTTGACTTAAGTCGAAACGGTCATATTTCATAAAAATACAAACAAATTAAAACTTTAAAAATATATCCAATTGAAGGCATTAAGAATAAATATATTCAGCTATATATACGTCTAATTTTGACATTTATTTGACAGGAACTGGAGATTTGTGTCCTTGCGGTATTAGTGGTGCGCCTATGTAGCGGCCACCAGTGGCCTTACGGTACTGAAGCGGCTAACACGGGTCCGAGAAATATCTTTATAAATTGTACCGGTCCGTCGATGAACAAAGTTTGAATAACACTGATATAGAGCACTGTTTATTAACGGAGGAGTTATTTTCATAAAATTAAACACTAAGTTGTAGATTCCACTTTTATTTTATATGCTCTGAACCGTTTTCGCTCATAACGAGCATTATCGATTAATAAGAGAATACGGTATTGCAGTTCTATTTACGCAGAACAAAGAAAAAAATATTGGGGTGTAAGAAACAATTAGAGTAATAAACATGAAAGAGTTTACAGATAACGATAGAAAATATGAATCGGTGGCACTAAATTAATTCTTATTAATAATTAGGAAAATCGTTTAATATTAGAATTAAAGAGCATTTAGTTTCTGCAAAAAAGGTGACGAATTTTCTTTTGATTTAAAAAAAATCTACATTTAAATAAAAAATCGCTAAATTAGATAGACAATAATTTTTAAAAATTAACATACATATATTCTTCTCCTTTATAATTATTGACATGTATAATATTGTTTTGATTTTGTGGAGGGAACGTGAAATAATTTTACTTTTGTAAACGGAGAGGGTGACTTCAATTTGTTGGCAGTTTGTTTATCCTCGTTTACCATTTCGATATCAAACTATACATTGTCCTTTTTATTATCTTTACGCACCTACCTTGTATTTTTCGAGTTTCCTTTTCGGATGAATGCTGTGAAGATGAAATGAAGCAATGTCTAAAAACGCTAACGTGACACTCTATTCGAGAGTTTAATAACGAACGTATCTAATATATAATCATTTGTCGAACAGAATATGTTATGCATTACCTTAGTATGTCCTAGCACGTACAGGCAATGGATTCAGGTAGGCGTAATTTCATTTCTTGTCAGGTGGAGGAGGAGGTGTGCAATTAATGCTGACCGCGATTCTCCTCTGACCCGGCAAACTGTGAATTATTGACTATCCTAAGACCGGAAAACTCGAGGGCTTAAATGCACTCTCATAGCAATACTACTCTTCCGCATCTTGCAAAGCTGGTTTGTAAATTACCTGTCAGGCGAAAAAGGAGATTGCTTTTTTTGAACCAGCTGATTTAAATACCCGTTACGTCAAGAATTTATTATCTGTCGATAGAATTTCAAAAATCATCCGTTTATGCATTCATTACACGATCGAATTAACCGAATGAAATTCAATATTATTATAACAAATCTTAATCATCTCAAGTCTTTTTCTCAATCTGTATTTCAAAACACTTCCACGCGATTCTATTAATTTGTTAATATTGTCAGTATATAAAATTAACGTTTGAAAAAACCGGTTTCCGAATCCTAATATATCCTAAAATCCGGTGTTTTTAAAACACTTTTTTAATCATATCTGCTCTTTACCCGAATATATGGTCACGACATGTTTCTTTTAAGATTACATTGTCCCAAGCCAAATTTCTTTCTTCCTCCCATGTCATTCTCAACTAATATGAAAAAAAAATTAACAATGTTATTTATACAAAAAAGGTGTTATAAACTATTGTCATTGAAAATAATTTACAAATTACAGTAGAAATTATGAATAAGTGACTCTAAACTAACGCAAATTAAAAAAATAACAACTCTAACATGTAATTACAAAGATCATCAAAGAGTAATAAAGTTAACATAGTGCCTAATGGTAATTTCAAACATAATTATAATTTAGGAAATTTTAACAAAGTGTGAACAACTGAGTTGACTATGCTCGCCATGAGCGAAACCGGTCCTGATCTTGACGAATAAAAAGATTCCAATAAACAAATGAGGCGCCATTCCACACAAGAACCATATTTCTAAGTAAGATATTGTGTATAAAATATTCTATTAAGAAAAACATAATATTCCTTTGTAAATATTTCCACTTTTATTTATCAATGTCCTGATCTTGACAAATGAAAAGTGTAAAGGGAATATTGTGTTGTTCTTAATGTAATTCCTCTCCACCAATTATTGACAGTAAACACCCTAAAAGTGATATAATAAGTACTCAATACAGTAGTCGTTGTTAATCACTTGATGCCGATAAAGACATCAATGTTTACATATATTTAACCGGAGTAAGACGTTAATACTAGTTTACATAAATACTGTTGTGTCTAATCGACTCGTGATGGATTATGTAAATAAGCCCGTGTCAGTCAGTCAGTATGGCGAATGTTTGCACATACATTATGATTTTAATTTAGCATTCTTGGCCTTCGATTCAGCGGCGCCAGTGCGTAGGCCGACAGGAATTCACATGGTTAAAAAACGATCTCTTTCTATCGTGATGTACGCTCATCTTTATGAAATCCGTAAGCTTATATACTTAATTAATTTGTAACATCCGTGGGATGATGGAACTATCACAACACAAGATATGCCAACGTTTTAATTTATGTAACTTATAATTGCTAATTGATAAACCGCCTACGTAATATATTAGATGTTTTATTAGGATTCTACATATGTTTTCTATATGATTTTAATACCACGAATTTTTGGTCCACTAGGTTTGTTTTGTCTAATTTTATCAACAACAAAAAATTATCCCACGCCATGCGTCAATTATATGCGCCTTAGCGTAGTTTTTTCCCCGATAGTTTAATATTTTATTTTTTCATTTTGTATGTTGATTTTTTGTCTTCTATTTTAACTATATTTGTCGAGTAAATGGTGAATCGGGGTCAGCTGTAATAACATGCACTGTCATTCTGATTTTAAACAATATAATAACTAGCTTCTTAGCAATTTTACAAATATGGCCCAATGTCATCTGAAATATTGGGCCGTCCAAATATGACGTCACATAATTTCAACTATTTTTAATCCCCTTTTTCTACTTCCTACATCGTCACATTTTCGTCATATGAGGAGTGTCAAAAGGAAAGACAGAAATATACCACGAAAGCCATTTTAATAAAAATGTAATAAGCTGAAAAAAGCATTAATTAATAAAAAAAAAAATGTGTTATAAATTATTCTAAGGTATTTTAGAGTAAAATATTGTGATTCACAATGAATTCGTCAAATGTGATGAACAAACATTTTGTCACGTGACTAATATATTCGATGATGCTTCATGATTCTGCATCTATAGATTGAAAATTTTATTTTTTCATGATTGCTACTATCGATTTTAACCCCCTCATATAACGTTTTCATATTTTTTATCACATTGTCACATTATATTAGAGCTCCCCCTATAGTGTGACGTCATATAAAATGGTCGCTATGTAGATTGGTGTTTTCAACCCTACTATTTTACCAGTTTATGTTTGGAGAATGACGTCATGAGATTAAATGAATGTATGTGCATCGATTTGATCCATTCCTTCGAATTAGATATTAGATCGAAACAATATCAGTATATCAATACTCTTATAATCCTTTCTACAGTTTATTGAAAAATATTGTTTCAGTAATTTTTGTTTGTTATTTTCACACGGTATAGAAATATATCAAAAATATATATATTTTTACTCTCAAAACATAGCTTAAATGATATTAAGTTTGAAGTTGCTAGAATAAATATTATAATCGTTTTTTCTCTCTTTTTGTTTCAGTGATTTTTCTAGCCTCAAAAAAGAAGATGTTTATCACAACAATGAGTTGGCCTTCCGTACCGCTGAAACTTATTTGGGCATCCCAGCACTGCTGGACGCCGAGGACATGGCTCAATATGCAGTCCCTGACAGACTCTCAATCCTTACATATTTGTCGCAGTACTACCAACATTTCGCTTCAGCATCAGGTATGTTTTTTAACTGATTAAAATAGCAATATTACTTTCGATGGATTCGGCGGTGACTTTGTGGATGTTCATTTTAATATAAAATTAAAAATAACTTAGATTGTTCCGCGTATTGTGCTACTAACATTGACACGTGTTTCGTCTCTTTCAGAGACATCCTCAGACAATCTTACTTTCACAAAGCTTGTTTCCTTTCTTGAAAAGTACCATCAGTGTAAGCTATTATGTAATTGCAGATTTTTTTAGTTTATCTGTAAACCTCACGATATTCTGTCTCAGTTTGTAACGCTACAAATGAAATAACAAAGTTATCAAATTTAATTATAAATCATAACGTTTAATGTACTGTTATAAATATAACACATTTCATTACAAGTTTGCGTGTAATAATTTAAAACAGTACATAATAATTTGTTTACATGATTGTATAAGCATCGATGCCTATGATTGGCAATATAAAAAAGTGGCCACATAGCTTTTTTGCGGTAAGAGTTATTCAGCTACTGGTTTAGTTATGTAGCCACAAAAACGGGACTCCGCACAATATAGATCAGCAATAAACAAGTTTCTATTTTGAGGCCGCAAATTGCTTTGAAATATTAATAAGTATGTCATGTATACGCATCTCAGTTGACCGGTTTTTATTAAAAATATAAACACTTTTTAATTAAATGAATATTATCGATTAAATCAAGTTATATTAGATGACGATAATCGATTTTGGAATGTATGTCTCTTGTATTAAATCGAATATTTATTAATACGAAAGTTGTTTTACTCATCGATGCAGTTCAAATTTGTATACATACATATTTTCACTTTACAATTAGCGTAAGTATGTATTTTTAAACGTCACATGGGTTTTTGGAAACGACAAAGTTACTTTTGTATGTACATATATCCCAATGGCAGATACATAGATTTTTAAATGATCTACCAATATATAAATAGTTTTACTTGACCTTTTTTAAATATCTTTACATAAATTTTTATTCTAACCAGTTTAAAATACTAGTCCTGATCATGTTCACCATTAACAAGGCAGCAAAACACTAACAATAATAAAGTTTTTCCAAGGAAAAAAATGTATTTCACAAAGGAATAGGACACAAAACAAATTGTATAATTTTAATTGGAAATATTTTTAGTTTTAAAACCACTTATTTAATAAAATAAACCAAAATTCGGGCGGGAAGAACATATACTCTAGCCTGGTTAAGGGTTAAAAAAATGTTGAACTAGTACAAAAGAGTTTTTTATTTTTTTAATGTAATTCCTTTCCACAAAGTTTTTGACAGTTAAACACTTCAAAATTAACATAAAAATTAAATAAAATTGTTAAAGCAGTAATGATAGTGGGATTGTTTATCGTAGGTAAGATACGCACATACAAATCCATATAGAATCATAGCTTTTTCGATGGCGTGATGCTGAAATAACTAAACGTAAAAAAATCTTGCTGAAAGTAGTGTAGCCGTTTACGTACGTGATGTACAATTTTCTAAATTAAATGATTTATTTTCTAGTCACGCTATTCTTTGTGTAAATACTGAGCACTCAAGTTAGTAAGCGGTCCGAGACTCGAATCTGTAACTTGTTAAGTAAACTCATTTACTATCGTTTCTCGTGAGGTCCCTCACATTTCGTCTTATGTTAAAATACAGAATTCATAATGTAATATAATAACAACAATTGTAGGGAGGTTCGTGGTGTCTCCTTAGAAATATAGATGTTTCTAATATATTACTTATTTTATTTACATAAAGATACTATAGAGTGAGTTTTTTCAATGATTTATTAAATTAGTTAATAATTGCTTTTTGATTAAAATTTTGTCGTACGAGGAATGAAAATATCATTAAAATATTTTTTTGAAAGTTGAAAGAAAGATAATTCGAGTTGAGATTTTTTTAGACGCTCTGGCCAACCCAAGGAATATTGATATCACAAACGCCCATGGCTTAAAGTTTACATTGGCCTTACCGGGAATTTAACCCAGACCCATCAGGTCGTTAGAGTCAAGCTCTTACTTACTAGATCATTAAAGGCGATAGCTGTTTATATTTCTGATTGTGGTGTGTCGAAATACTTGGACAATACTATACAAGTATTCACTTAATTACTTCATATTGTCTACACAAATTCTGATAAGGATTTTTTAGTTAGAATAAACAAAACTTAACTAAACGTGAACAAAGGATATATATATATATATTTTAATCCATGTCTTTTTCAAAATTTGGAGCATATGGCTTTCCAATGTAGGTATTTCAACAGAAGTTTATCTACGAGTACTGCTTCTTACTTAGTTACAAAAACTCTCTTTTTCGAAGGGAGTAGGGATAAGATATGACTTGTAGTTAACTCATCACTCTATTTTTTAGGATTGTAAAGTTGGGAAGGCATTTTAAGATATCTTTACCAACCAATCAAATCTGTTCTCAAACTGTAGTATTTATATAAGACTTATTAAATGTAAGATAGATATTCAAAACTGTAATTGTACCTTCGTGTTGTCTTTTCTGTGATACATATGGGTTATATATAAATTTCAATATAAAAAAAGTTCATTTTTAATATAAAAATTAATTTGACAAGTTATTTATTCCGTTTGTGGTATATATAATATAATTTTCAAATTCTACAAGAGCGCATTTGATGAAAACATATTTTACACCATACCCATTTCTATACCTGCTTGTAATTGACATTGGAATCATTTGTTTCATACTATATTTACTCAGTAAATAATGAAATGTGTATGTTTGGGTCACGAATAACAAATGTCGTGTTTCACGTGCAGTTACTAAATCAGGTTTTGGTAATTTTCTCTGTAAACAGTGAGTGACACACAAGTGATTTTCTTTTGACGTTACGTTTAAGCCGCCTATAGTTAACTTCGTGTACATACAAAACATACATGTACAAAGTAAATATGGTTTTAGTGTATTTAGAATATATATTTTTTTCATACGCACACGCGGTATATTATTCAGTTATCAGATGCATTGGCGTAACTAAAATTTGGGAGCTGCTCTAAGAAATTTGTACTTCTATTGAATGTAATTTCCTTCTACAAGGTTTAATTAAAAAATATTTATATAACACACTATTTTTATTTTAAACAATTTGTATCGCTTTGATGCATGTTAATCAAGTAAACCTTACATTTAACATCCATATCTGTTCCTAATGTGGTTTATATGGCAGATATCTCATCAGATTTTTTTTTCTACGAGAACTTTAAAAGAGAGTTATAGGGATAGAAGGATCTATGATAGGATTAGTGGTTAACTTCGCCTTGTCCTCACCCCCTGACCTCGAATTATTTTGTATTTGACTACTTCGAGCTGAAACGGAACCCGTTTTTCTTGATTCGTCAATATTTATATTTTTATCTGAACGTTTTTGTTTCATTTAATTGAACAAAGACACGTAAAAGCGCTAAAAATCACGTTGTCACGTACGCAGAAAAAAATGCTTTATCTCTGAACGCGAAGTGATATTCTCTTGTTTCTAAGAATAATATGAATATTTTAATCGCTAGCAGTGCGTTTCGCAGAATACATGCACGTCTCGTCACTTGTATCATGATAATATCTTTATTCGAGAAAACTGCTTGGATAATAAAAACCATGACTAAACTTACTAAAAACATATGTTACCATTGGACGGTGGCAATTGATTGAGGCAAGATTGCATGTTCGTAAAGTTTTTAAAAAATCACCTTTACACTCGTCAAGGTATTTGAAAACAAAACAATCTATCAAAAACCTAACGCAACTATACGTACGGCTTTCGTTAATAACACTTGAGTGGTATTCTCTGTCAGTTTTAAGACATTAAAGTCATAAAAATAAAACAAAATTTGTAGTAAGTTAATTACATATTTAATTTTACAAGAATTATGTAATATTCTTGATATGTATTTCAAAATAACGTCATGATCAGAACTAATAGTCTTATTAAGTATATTACGAAATTATAAACAAAATATTTTTTTAACCCTTTTTAATAGTTCCTATTAGGTCTTTCCATATATTTAAAACATCCCCTCATCGTCACATTTCGTCATATAACCTTCTCATGTGTTGTTACGAATCGTCACAACATAAGACCTTCTAGAGGTGTGGTTCTTAACTTGGAGTGCAACAAAGCATTTCCGGGTGTGTTGGAAAAGACTATATTTTGACATATCAAAAAAATATATCTTAAATGCACTAAAAAACAACATAGTCGTTCAAATTTGGAATATTCTTTTGTATTTATATGTAAATATAAGTACAAATTTTTCAATTAAAATAAGTCTTGCAATAAATCTAATTTCCGATTTTTTTATGTGGATGCGAGAACACATTTTCAGATCCAATATGATGCAGATCACTAAAAAGGTTAAGACCAACTGCCCTATAGCTTAACGTTATATATGATCTGTCGCTTAGGAAATTTACTTTTTTACTCATATTACTTACATTACTTATATGCTGAAAGTGTATCGTAGAACAATACTGTTTTATGTTCATATAAATCAATTTCGTGATCAAAAACCATAAATGGAGTTAAATAAACATGCTTTTTGCTAGTTGAATTTATTAATATTTTAAAAATAACATACTGTTATATATTAAAGAATAGCCTAAAGAACAATCTAACCCGTATCCAGTATAATCTCAACTAATCTCCGATCCATCCATCATGCATCCGCCATCGTCGCTTCGATCCGGAACCCCTCTCTAGCCTTATTGACCTTACGCCATCTCCTCCCACTCATATCTTACCTTCTTTCATTCCGTGTATTGTTTACCCATGATTATTATTATTCCCTTTATCCTTTGTCTATGTCTGCCGACGCCGGTACGTCTTGCAAGGTAAGAGAGGCAAGAGCCGCATTACGATGGGGCAGAGTGGAAGTCGAGAGAGGCAATTACGGGCGGAGCTGCACGCTTGCCCTCGGGAACTGTTCGACAGGGGGGCCCACCCGATCTATGGTGCTCGTCTTATATATTCTTTTCCATTGGGATGAATACTTTCAAATCCACTCGAAGATCGTTACAATAAAATCGCGTCGAGTTTTAAAATCGGATTGTCGCATCATTTTATGTATGTTTTTGTATTATTAAATACACAGTAAATGCTTTACGCCTTTATTATTTTTCTTCTATAAATATGTGACTACTAAAAAATGGGTGAATATCGTCATCTTTCATGGCTCCTCTTTTTTTTATCCATGTCCGCTCCCAATGTGAAGCGTATGGCTTCCTATTGGAGATATTTCAACATAAGTTTTTCTTCAAGAACTGTTTGTTATTCAGTCGCTCAACCTCTCTATTTCAAAGAGAGTAGTAGAGATAGAAGGATAAGGCTAAGACAGGACTAGTGGTTAACTTATCGCTCTAAAGGATCGGAAGTGTGGGAGGGAATTTAAAGACATCACAAACACCTATG
The DNA here is from genome assembly GCA_031772345.1 of Himalopsyche anomala. Classification (NCBI taxonomy): domain Eukaryota; kingdom Metazoa; phylum Arthropoda; class Insecta; order Trichoptera; family Rhyacophilidae; genus Himalopsyche; species Himalopsyche anomala. The sequence goes on from CM062826.1 coordinate 6,953,893, forward strand.
TCTTCGAACAGAAATCGATAAATCCATCTAAAAAATGCGATTCGTACGAAGACTTTACCCCGTGAGATTCGGCGCGGAAGCCCACAACGCTAAACCGCTGCGCCATAGGACCTACCTCTTATAGAAAGGTTTATAAAAAATCTACTTGTTAGACAAATCTGCTTTTGAATTCCAATATTTCCAGATTCTCGATTTTAGTCGGTTTTCAAAGTTTCTCAAAAAAAGAAACAATTGAAATAGCAAAAAAAAAGTTTCAAAATTTATTATAAAAATATAATATTTTTTTGATTCCTGCCCCGTACGCGAAAAGTACATCAAAGTCAAAATGCACGAATGGAATATTGAAATTATGAATAACTTACTCCACCTATAATAAAATCAAAACAATATATATTTTTGTTATCGTTGCGAAATTTTAAATATTATAGTTGTGTGCTCCTGCATTGCATTGAAAAATCTCTTGTAATTGGGTGTTTATTATTTTAATGAGCCACGCAAGCTGGGATGGTACTCTCTTCACGTACCTGCTACGCGATTATCGTTGTACAGTTTTGCCTGCAACTTAATCTACCTGCTGAATGACTCACCAGTCACCTCCGACAGATCCTTGAGTCTAATGTTGTAAATCTATCTTTACGCCAGTAGCCATATTTCGAATTGTTTTTTTATCAAATAAAAAAATCAGTTTATGTTCATCCGTGCACGTAATCCCTGGCCGTTAAGTTACAAAACCAATAAAATGAACAACATTTATAAAACAATGCAATTTTTTTTTAAATTTAAGATTTCGGCTGAAGGTGCTTGGTGGAATTTCAATATTAAATTTGAATCGTTCAAATTATGTACATTCGCACAGATTTTGTCACTAACGACCCGGGTTTCGCCTTTCGGCATCTTCAGGCGTTCAAGTGCATGAATGGACTACTCACCATTCAAATCTGTGGGCATTCCCATGGGCTAATCCTTTTCGCCAGCAATGGCTTTAAACTCAATGATATATTTATTTATTATATAAACACGAAACATTCATTTACTAAGCGTCGGTTCAAGTTCATCCATGCACTTGAACGCCTGATGATGCCGAAAGGCGAAACCTGGGTCGTTAGTGACAAAATCTGTGCAAATGTACATAATTTGAACGATTCAAATTTAGTGCATTATTTAATAAACAGATATTTTCGAATTGTATTTCAATGTTAAAATTTTATCAATCGATAGGAAAATTAAGTTTTATCTTATCTTCATTTGTATTTATGATGTAAATTATCTATCAAGAGAGTGCATATCAAATCCACAAAAAACTATATCTTTTTGGCCCTGTACAAAGAAAGAAAAATACTGCTTGTTCATGTTTATATGAATTCTACAAAAAAAAATCATTTTTATTTGTTGTGGAGAAATACATCTTTTATAAACCATCATATGGGCCCTCTAGAGGTGAAGTGAGCCAACTGGTAAAGCGGTAAAACTTTTCTTTGGCTTATAAATAAATACAATCACGTCTTTATTTGATGTTTTAGTTGATTGCATATTTTATTATACGGCGATAACACTTTTGCAATGTGTTTCATCTGAGGTTACTTCACTTTTACGATACTTTAAGATTTGTACAACGCATCTAACTTATTTTCTTCTAAAATACCACTTGACATACTTCACCTCTTATGGGCTCATATATATAACATACTACGTAACTCACATAAAACCATCAAAAACCTGAATCGTAAAATGCGTGAATTTTTTTATTAAACTGGAATCAATATAATGAAACTATGTAGTGTCAGCTTTCTTTAATGCTAGAAGGATCTGGAATACTTTTTTGACGTACTCTGATTTTTAAAGCAGGCATACTATAACATATATTCAGTTTCGTGGCATAGTATATTCCATAATGTTATGTAATTCCATCCTCGCAGTCGCTCATAGTCGAAATCCAGATAATCGCCCGCTTAAGATGGTCGGCAGGCAATGGATTGCTCTGCTGACTGAACTGAGGTCAACTCCCAAAGAGCCACCGACAATTACCTTCGCGTGGCTATACGTTCGGTTCGGCTCCCTTCACTCCCCAAACCATGCGACGTTTTTTCCTTGCACTGCAGGGCTATCGAGCAATATCTTACAGCGTAATAAAATAGAATATAATATTTCACTATAATGCTATCGATACCTGTTGCATTAAAAAACAAAACCATTCGTGAGTGTTCTTAATACCTCATCTTCTTTTAAAATGTTTGATACTAGTAGATAAATATTATAAGCTGAAGTTCAACGGATTTGAAATAAAATTATCTATATATTAATAGTCGATAATGTCCGTCCGTCTGTATGATTGTCCCCGATTTCTCCTCCCCCTGCTAATTTACGAGATCTATTTCTGCTACTACGAAAAATGATTGTTAGCAAACTTAAATATTATTCCAAAAATTAAATAATTTACGAGGTCTATTTCTGCTACTACTAAAAATGATTGTTAGCAAACTTAAACATTATTCCAAAAATTAAATAATTTACAATTTAAATACTGCGGGGCTATCGATATATGGCCCGAGGTATGTTTCTTCTTCTACGAAATATATTTGTTGGCAAACTTAAAAATTTCAATTATTCTAAAAATTATATTATATATAATTTAAATACTGCAGGGCAGAGCTGTCGATATATGCCCCGAGATATATTTCTTTTACTTTTAGAATTTCTGGCTTATCAATAAATAGGTTCGTAATTTATTTTTCACGCCAATAAATTTTCTGACTACTTAAAAATGCAACAACACCCCCCCCGTTGAGGTCAACGGGCTTACAGCTAGTCTAACTAAATTACTAAACAAACTAAATGTGTTTTGTATATATATATATGTATATATTTTAATTCGAATGTTTCTCATATTTTCAATCTCATATGTCAATTTGCTTGATTATAACATATACGATATGTACATACATATTATTTTTTTTATATATTTCTTATTGTAGGAAAAATCTGTGAAAAGTCGTAAATTATAAAAAAGATTTAAGTGTTTAATACGGTAAAAATATCAAAGTATTGAGTTCTATATTTTTTGTCTCTAAAATTATTTCGGCGTGCGTTATCTTCAGAACTATGTTTAAATTTGCATTTACTCAGCAATTTATAGTGGCTTAGAAGAGATACACAATACATCTTGTTATTTACTCTGACATCATAATTTATATTACAATTATAGTATTACATTTATTAAACATGACTCGTTGATATTTTTTTTTACCGTATTACAATATAGTTCTACCAAGTAAATTCCAATCCAATCAATTTAGTTATTTAGATAGCTCGTCTATGACTTGATAAATTTTATTTAATAATGCACTGGCTTATTTAGTTATTGCACTTAAGTTTCATTATTCTTCTTACCTTTCACCCATTTCGTCAGGAATCATCTCATATAGGCTCTTTGGTAGATAAATGTACAACTTATTTCATATAATGGCTGCCTTCGTAAGACGTGGACCTCTTAAAACCTACCATTGATTCCCAATTAGGATTTAGTTTCTCGGTGGGTGGGTCGGTAGGAATAATAATTGTCCGCTCAATGAGTATGCACTTAATAATTCCTGGTAAATTACAATGAACCATATCATGCAGCGCAACATCCCTGCATTTTCTCAGCCTCCCATCCTGCCGGGGCGCGTGAGAACAAACTCTCGTCCTTCTCTAGAAAAAGCTTTTTGTATTGTGGATTACAAAGGATTTGATCGCTCTCGTGTGGACCACGGCGAAGCCTCTACAATAATGATTTTAAGTCGCAGGCTTTTTTAACGACCTGCTCGAACTTGTTTTGACGATGTATTTGTTCACTAACATAATGTAGTTTTTGACAGCGCTTATAACGCGGGGAAGCTTTTAGAAAACATAAAAGCTCCTGTCACAAGCAAAATATACTTACCTGCGATTCAAATTACAACTTTGGACAAAAAATATTAGGTTTGTTCGAAATGCGACATTTGACGAATTATTTATCATAAGAAATCAAACTTTTTAAAAAATCAATCGGTCATTCCACGCAGCGTGTATAACAACATGTCGTTCAACACTGCCATTGTTTCAATAAGATATACAAATCCAAAAGCTACAATTAACGCCGTAATTAAATATCCGCGGTAATTTTGTCAGCTTAACATTGCATAGAGTTTGGTATACATCAAATAATATGCTGACTTCAATTAATTTGGCCAACCACCTATTGTGAGTATTCTCTCATCATCTGTGATACTTTTTTATTATTTGAATTCCACGAGTAGTTAAAGTAATTAACTTTCTTCGTTCAGTTTATTATTATTGAAATTAAATATGTTTGATATCGCTAAGCCATATAGGGATGTGCAACAGTAAATTGACAACAGCGGCATCAATATAATTCAATTTCCCGTATATGTTATTCTAATCTCGTTATGGAAATCGGCCGAACTATTGATTGCGATTTAATTACTTCTTTGGAAATACCCGAAATTCTTTTTTTTTGTATTATATATCAAATGCATTCTTGATGTCTTTATGGAGTTTGGTGTTTACCTGTCCATGTGGCGCACGACTTCAAATAGCCATCATTCATTCACAGACCCGCGATGTTTATCTCAGAGCAAGAATAATGACACCCAGATCACCGCGCAGCCGAGAAAAAGTCTCAGCGTCTCTGTCTCGTGCAAGAAGCAAGAAGCTGCCGTTCCCGGAGGTCTGACCCCTCGGAGGTCTCGATGCTCGATGACCCTCCGCATATAAGCTTCTCAATCATAAACCCGCTGCAATTCACCTGGATGATTATTATTGTATTTTTATCTCACCGAAAAGTTTACAAATCAATCTCTACATACAATTCTTACTGATGTTTTCAACTATCGTACCCGCTGTGTCTACAGATTATTTTATAGAATGCGATTGTTTGTATTTATGTACGATTTTTTAACGTAATTTTTGTGACCATAGATAAAATAATATAAATGATATTCATATTTATTGACAATTATAATTAGAATAAATACTCAATTTTAGGTTTAAATCTACATTAGAATAGAATCCAGGAACGATGGGGTACGAAGCGACCCCAGACAAATTTTCGTAATATTTGCACTGCATTTATTGAGGTATCAGCTAGATAATATTGGTATTAAACAAATGATTGAAATAAGAAGAAATTTGAAATGCGAATGCACCCCATAGGAACCCAAAGCTTAAGACAACTTTTGAGAATTTGGTTTTACAATGTACAACCACAAAAAGCTGACGAAACACATTGTGATAACCACAATAAATCTACAAACATTCGTTAATTTGAACGTAAAATTTACATCAAGGTGTGTTTAAATCGTACTGCTGCAACGTGTTATGTCATGTATAAACAGAAATTGAAATAAATATTGTAATTCACAAGACAACACGACTATCCAACAAAAAGCTCAAATACTGTGTGTATTTTTGGCTGGGTGCTACACGACGCTACAGAATCGTAGACAACTACGCCAAAAGCACGAATACATGTTTTCTATGTGTTATGAAATATTAGCCCGATTTGGAATTGATAACTTTCTCACGGTTATATTTTGTGTTGTTTTATAAATAATCACCTGTTGAGGGACACTGCTTGTGATCCAGCGATATAGACTCGTTTTCTCTTTCCCACACGATTGTGGTAGCTTTGCCAGTGAGGGGTGGCGGTGGTGCAGGCAGTCGAGCTGGTGCCGGCCGCCGCGGCTTCTTCCTCACAATATCGTGTTACGTCTCAGCTCCTCGCGTTAGAGCAGACCGGCCAATACTCTCGTATTTTTTCTTCTATTTTCATTATATTTATTACATATTCGTTGTTGATTTTGTTTTTTCGTGCGTTCAGCTCATCTCCTGTTGCCGCCCTCCAATTCTTTAGTGCGGGACCGCGTTTAAATTATTATTGCTTATAACACTCACGTCACGTGATGTTGTCCACCTTTTCGAAACCGATCTAATTTAAGGTACAGTTTAAGGGTGCAAGGCACTCATTTGAATTTTTTCTTGCTTATTGAATGTAAATTCGACATTATTTAAACACTTTGTTAACGTTTTGTTATTGAATAAATTATTAGCTTTTTATTCACCTTGCGTTTTTTCACTCTGTTTGAGAACGATAGAATTTTGAAATATATGCACTTGAAAATAAATTGAATTAAGTTATTACCTGAATTGCATTATTTTTGATCAAGCGTCTTTCTTTTATGTATTTGATTGGAAAAATATATTTATTTTTTACTTTTAAATTTGACTGCATTTGATTCTTTAATAAATTCAATGTGTCATAAATTGAATATCGATGAAGTTATTGATTTAATTAAGACTATAAAACGTAGGAATTATTTGCTTACTATTTTTTTTATTGCTATGTAAAATAAATATTATTAAAATCATTCTTAATATTACAAACAATCATAGATATACATATATATAGTTTTGATAATACATTTATTGTTTATTAAGAATTATAAAATAAATTTAAAATGTTTATATTCGCCATTTTTTTATTTAACCTTTACAACGGCAACGGCCCTTATCTTCATTGCGAAATCTTTGTTAGTGTTTTTTTTTTATTCACAATAGAAGTTTTGAAATATACCTAAGCGTAAACTATTTCATATATCAACAATAGAAGTTTTATTCTTTCTCTTGTTATTAAATATTTAACGGTCAAATAACATGTATTCTAAAGAAAGATTCTACCTCAATGAGAACAGGTTTCAAGGATCTGCTAACTGATACAGTCGTCTCGCATGAGACTTGTCGAATCCTGCACTATAGATGCTGCATTGTTATTTTTTTTACTCCTGCCACAGACATCCGCATCAGGACATTGTACAATATATTGCTAGTAACCAATAACATTTTTAAACGGATCGGTTACCTTAAATATTTAACCATAAATTTTGTAATAAAATTCAATTTGCAATAATGCTTCCAAATGATGAAATATACTCACTCGATGAGTAAAATTTGTCTGATTATATTAAAGCCCCGGTATAATTAACAACATTTTTTTTTTCAATATTTATATTTGAGGTCATGGACATTAGTGTTTGTGGTGTCTTTTTCTCCTCGAGTTGGCCAATATATTTTTTTTAAATATTTGATTTGGCTTTTAATAATCACTTTTCTGGGTGCAAAGGTATTATATTTAAAAAAAACAATATATTCATTTGTACTAATTTATTTTTATTTAATAAGATCAGGACCGGTTTCGCTCATCAGTTGATAATGCTCGTCATGAGCGAAACCGGTCTTGCTTTTATTTAATAAAAGTAGAATTAGTTCAAATGAGTATTTTATTTTTTGAATATTGGTTTTATTAACTTTAGTGCCAAAGTATTATTATAGTATTATTTAACCATAATTCAAACTCCATATTCTACATTTTTATTGTGACGATGTAAATTGTTTTATTTTGATTGCATTATCTTTGCTGACTTCATTAATACGACCACAATCGAATGAGTCGGAAAAAAATATAAACATCAAAAAATGCCTAATCATACCTACATACTTCGCCATTTTGGGCATTTAAGTTTGTTTAAATGGTCCCAAATCACATTGTCGTATAGCTGCAATTATTACGTATTACATACTTGTTCATACTCGTGTACAATCCATTCAGATGACCTCCATTTACATAGCTATAACAAAAGTTAATGACAAGTGCGATGATGATGACGAAGGTCTCTTCGGCAGAACCGGATGTCGCCATCGCCGGTCGTCCTTGGAATGCTGCGCCGGGGAAAAAAATCGGTGTCATTGTGCTGATTCGATTTTTTACTCGTTACTAACTAGTCGCTGTAACGAGTATGTTGTCGCGATATTTGGGTTCGGTCTTCTTTTTCTTGAGACGCTATGTAACCGTTATTTTGTTATTATTATTATCATATAGCCATAACATATACTTGACAATAAAGAACGTGCCGTAAAAGGGGTTATTGGTGATAAATGAAATCGATCGGTTCCATTTATATGCAAATTCAACGTGTCTTGTATTGTAATATTATATTATATTCATACCGTATTTTAAAAGCCTTTTAGACATGTACATACTCGATTTTCGGTTATTAGAAATCAATATTCAGTGAAGTTTGAATCGTTCAAACTATGTTACATTCTGTTATTACAAAATGTTACATCCAAATACGGACAGTCATAAGCTCTTTTTCCAGGAAATTTTAGAAATAAATAGAGCACAGCTGCATAGCCTTCCGATTTTAAATGAAATATTAAACCTACCGGGATCTCCACTTCTATACACTAAATAAATATAATCATAAAACCTTTGCCGACAAACAAATAAATATAATTCTTGAAACTACTTCCTACTCGAATCTGTGGGCATTCTCATAAGCTTATCCTTTTCGCCAGCAATGGCTCTAAACTCATTGATCCATTTATTTCTTATATTAACACGAAACATTCATTTACTAAGCGTCAGTTCAAGTTAATCCGTGCACTTGAACGCTTGAAGATGCCGAAAGGCGAAACCCGTGTCGTTAGTGACAAAATCTGTGTGAATGTACATAGTTTGAACAATTCAAATTTAATATTGAAATTCCACCAAGCACCTTCAGTCGAAATCTTAAAAAATATTCAGTGACTTTTTTCCCATCATCACACGTTATGTGTATGCAACTGTCTTCAATAGCACCATAACGATAAAGAAGAAAACAAACCAATTTGACTCTTCGCGGTTTTGGCAAGATATATTATGGCTGCACGGGTTTAACCATGCACTTTTGTGCTATGTAAAAAAGGCAAAAAGAAAACGAATTTTACTTGTTCAGCCGCTTAGTTCAATTTTGGTTTAATCGAGATACAAGTATCCTGTGTATTCGTATATTGAGAATCTGTCGTGGTTTTATTGTTTAATCTACTGGGTGTTGGATTTAAAGACAACCTCAGCCCTTTATCGAATGTCTCAAAGTTAACCTTGGTTAAGATCAGTTCAGCGTTACTTATTAGGCCCGTATGAGGGCGGACCACAGCAAACAGCTCTGTTTGTTCGGCATTCATCTCTGGCCATATTTATAACGTTGTTGAAAAACCAGTGTATCTTTAATTAATTTCCGTCTACATGTTTGTTATATTAGGAAAAACTCAATATTCTTTTGTACTTATTTCCACTTTTATTAACCAAGATCAGGACCGGTTTCGGTGATGGCGAGCATTATAAACTGATAAGAAATATAATTTAACAGTGTTATTAATATAAAATAAATATAAATAAAAAAAGTGTAATAAACAATGGCAACAAATTAAATGGTCAGAATTTAAATCAATTTTTGGTCAGAATTCAAATAAACTTTTGGTCTGAATAAAATAAAATTTTCGATCACAATAAAAATATTATACGGCCCGATTTTTATAACCATATTGGTTAGGTTATAGTTTTTTTCAATTTTATTTAAATTTTGACTATTTTATATTAATTCTGACCATTTTTTTTTATTCTGCCCTCTAATTCTGACCGACAGATTATGACCATTTAATATAAATTTTGACCAATGCATTAAAAATTATGACCGAAACTGAATTAAAATTCTGACAAGATAAATACGGGCTATAAACAATGTCTTGTGTCTCATTCAAAAAACTTTTTTTATCCGAGTAAACAAAGAAACACTTTCTGATTTGTCTTTTACTTTCTTCAAAATAATATGGCCTACGTATGTACATATAATCTACAGATTGTTAGACTTGGTTTGCCTCTTGCTCAATTTTGTTGAGGCGGTCTATCGACATGATCATTCGCTGTGATTTTGGAGACCTCAACGCAAGTAATGTTGGTTCGGTTTGTATGTGGATTGCAACACGAGACCGTTCCTCGAACTGCTGACGATCACAATCTACGTTATTGATTATTACCATGTATGGACTTGTGACATGTATAGTGGTCGGTTTTTGAAATTGCCCAAGGCCTTCTATCATATTTTATTATCGTACTTCATCGCTATCTAAATTTTATTCTGCTTTTATTATATTGGGCTATTCGATTCTAAGAAAAATTTGGTGCTACTGTCAATTAAGAATTTCCCATTAAAAATATCAAGTCAATTTGTCAATACTAGGTATTCTTTAATATACCATTTTTTTCAGAAATTCATTTATGTAAAGCTGTATTTGCTTATGTAGTTATTTTATTAAAACAATAAAACCAGTTTCGATTAGCCGATGGAAAAGCATATTATTCTTTAGCCCTTTTAAGGTGCTCACTATAAATTCTTGTTGGAAATGTATTATGTTACAAACTGAAACACTTTGTTTCACTTATTTCATGTGTTTTAAATATTAACCACTCTAAAGCTAACGACCCACCGGTGTGTCGCATACGTACTAACCACACACGCCACCCACCAGTGTGTTGTCATTATTACGAAGTCAATACATATTTTTTAGAGTTTGCATCATTGAAAAAGGGTCCGACATCTCTTAAGGACTCACAAAATGAATATTAAGTTTTCCTTTATTAGTTTTTAGAAAATTGCTAGCTTACAGGACAAAAAACGTTATTTTTTTCTAGCTGTTAACGGGTTAAACATATGGGTCGGTTTCGCTCTGCATTATTTACTGTTGAAAATAAAACACGATACAGGGATGTTTACAAAATCAGGTACGACAACTAATGAAAATATGTAGCAAACAATCGTTAAAAGAAATGCTACTATTGTTGTCAATATTGTTTGTTACACCTTGTACAAGCCTCACATTATTTTTTATTACAAAACCTATGTCTAAAATGCTTGAATTGCCTTCCATCCACCCTAGCTTGGGTTGGGCCATTCCGAGAGTGAATATTTTAAATGATCTGAAATAATTGCAATTGCTACAATAAATATTTAATGCGTGTTCGTTTATCTTTATTAAATGAGCACTTAATTATAATATTTTTGAAAGCGATATTCCTGCCAGCTTCATTAATTTCCTCCTGCCAATAAGGCACTGCCCCAGTTGCAAAAATAACCCTTAGGCATCAATAAGTGAGGGCATTTAGACACGCATTTTCTTTTTCCGCATGTCGGCCACTTATCATGATATCGCGACACAGTTCTCACAGAGCGGCGAGACTAGCAAAAAATCTAACCAACTAAAATGTCAAGATAAATATCGTTAGACGAAAGCTGTTGACGCCTTCAGTTTTATCGTGTTTTGATCAAATTCGTGTTGAATGATGCAACAGAATAACAATTCAATTTATACCATCGCTGATAAATTTTATAACGTGAACAAAATAACAATGTTACGATATTTCTTGCACTAACTACTTATCTTGTTTTTACTACCGACTTTGACAACTTAATAACCAAACTTGGCACAGCTGTTAACGTCATTGGCCTCCATGACGGATCTTACAGGTTTGGATGTTGAAATAAACTGAAATAAAATTTTAATAATTTCAAAAAAATCATTAAATAATCACCTTCGAAGCGATCTTCACCGACGACACGATTAATACAAAGTCAGGTCAGACATTTTGTCCACCACCTGACAGCCTGCTAATGACTTAATATTCGTTCTCTTCGAACGAAATATCTACTTACTATTATGTTATTAGTCATTTATCGGTGTGCTGAATTTTGTGTACAGGTGGTTGACAGACAGTGACGTCCAGTTTTTAAATTGTAAGCTTTCTACAAATGCAACCATCAAAATGATACAAACAGTCACAATTTACAATTACTTACTGCTCGTAATAAGTAATCGGAATCTGTTTAAACGAATAAAAAATAAAACAGAAAAATATTGACAGTTGACAGTAAAATATATATTCCTTCTTCCTTTAGAAAAAATCCTACACATTTCGATGTCTCGTTGCAAAGAGACAGTATACAGTTGACAGATACATAATGTTCGTCTGCATTATCTCTTTATGCTATAAAATTATTGTGCGTTCAAAAAGATTATTTGAGAAGATATTGTATCATTCAAATACATTAGAAACACAAGTTTTCAGGAGACACATAAATGTACTTTATTCTACGGCGGTCGCTATCGCTTTATATTGTTATAAAATACCACTGGAATGGTTTTGTCTCGAATAACTTTGAGGAAGTTAATATGGAAGGAAGCAAAAACGTTTCCATCCATGTCATCTTCTTCATGCTAAACTTAGCACATGAGCATATTTTTTTTTGCCAACGTTTTTGTATTAGGTTGAATAAAGCACTAAATGCTATGTTTTGAGATACAAAGATTAAAGGAATAAGTGTCTTTTGAAATTCTGAATTCATTACATCAAAAAACTTCAAACTTGACTTGAGATAAATTGTAAAAAAGATTTTAAAATCCAATGCTTTCAAAACAATCAAGGTGGACATACAATATCTTTGCATTAAACCATCGATTTATTCTCAAACACGATTTCGATTTCAGGGAAGCAAAGAAACACTATCTTTTGTTGTTAGCAACTTTGAAACACGGTGTTTACTCTTGTTGTATATTTAATATTGTATCATCAGTCCTATTGTCCAACGATGGACGCTACTGTTGGCAATGCAACGCAAATGTTGCCAATGTCATCAACATCGTCAATTATATTATCATTTGAACCAGCCTTTTTAATCTACCATGTACCGTTGAATTGAAGTGTTATAAAAACTATTTTCTATTATCAATTATTATTCCACCTGTGACATCATTTTGTTGTATAAATAAAATGACAGCGTTGTTATAAATCTGTGAACATACGATACGTAACAAAGTAACGGGTTTATAATATTATTTACATACTAAAAAGAAAATGATTAATAGTTACCTAATTCGTTTTATTTACGCACCTCGTATTTTTTTCAAATGCTTATTGTAATGTTCAATTTTATAATCACTTTTAGTGTGTTCAATACTTAGTGAAAAAGCATTATAATAAAAAAAAAAACACACAATATTCTTTTGTAATACTTCCACTTTTATTTAGCAAGATCAGGACCAGTTTTGCTCACGACGACCATTATCAACTGATAATAAAATACATACATAATAATATCAGTGGATCATGATTATCATGAGCGAAACCGGCCCTGATCTTGCTAAATAAAAGTGGAAGTAGTACAAAGGAATATTGTGTATTTTTAATTAAATTGTATGGTTGATTTGAACCCAGTTTTTCTCATATAGCAAGCATTTAAGTTAAGCATTGTGACAAAATTTGTGTGAATGTAATAATTTGTACAATTGAAATCCATAAGCATTTAAGTAATATCTATCATGATAAGGCAAACATTTAACTACTTATTAATTATTAGTACTAGAGTTATGGCATATATATTCTTGTGGCAGTCTTTCTTTCCCTCTTATATTATTCTGTTATCCAGTTTTCCTGTTTTCGTGAATCAAATAACGGTAGTGTATGTATAAATTATGTACACACAATATTTAATAATACCTCAGACCTTTTACCAACCACTGCATTAAATAATGTGCTACTACTAGTGAAGTCGAAATTCAACAACAACAAAGGAAATCCAGAACAACAAAATCCATACCAACTTCAACATCTCGCTTTGCACAATGACATTTGCACGGTAATTGTGCAAATTCTCACCTGTGCTTTAGTGGAAGGTATTTGTAAGTTGATTGTACCGCCCCGTCTAGAATCTTCCAACACTCAACGACCTTGTGCCAGTGAGATATACATGAAACAACTAACAACCCAGAGTTGTGTATAAAAAATATATACTTTGATGACATTTACTATCGAAACAAAAACATGCACAATCGTTATTCTGTTACTTGTAACTTACATGCTTGAAAATAACTTGAAAAGTTAATGCAATTATTATTTTATTCTAATACGTGCCGTAATTATAAATAATGTCATTATATAAACAACTCGAATCGATTATTTCTATTTTATGAACATCTTATCTTCCTTTGCAAACATTAAAATTACATTTAAGGTGTTCACTGTCAATACTTGATCCATTCTGTCAATTACAATTAAGGATTCCACTGTCAATTTAATTGGTGTTATTAAAGTACTTTCAATATTATACATACTTACTCTAGGTGGCAGTGCTACGTGTTAACATTCACTCGAGATACACACTCCCTTTCCCCAGTTTCTTACTCGCTCTTTGCATCATGCGTTGTTTTGTGATAAGGGTATCCAATCCTGGGATCCTGTTCAATTCTGTGATCCCGAAATCCAGGGATTGTGACAGTTCTAATCTCATATTTCGGTATTTAAGAAATTACAGAAAATTAAACTTGGAAAAGCTAAAAAATGTTCTCAATTCCGAAATCCCGGGATCACAAAAAGGGTCCGGGATTGTATACCCTAGTTGTGATGTCATTTACCGGCAGACATACAGATAGATCAAAAATGAACTAAATAATGAATTATTTAGTTGATTTATCTGATTGCAAATAAATAAAACATGTTTAGTATATGGACTTAATCTGTGAAGTGTTAATTAGAAACAAATAATACGAATGATTTATGAGTGTAATTAAGAATCTTCGTGTACAACTTTGTTTTTCTCTGCACGCTACGCAGTTTATTGGGTTATTTTTTTGACCGCTTATTTTCATTGATTACATCCGATACAATAGTGTCAATACTATATATTCGTCACGGTCACCTGCGCAAATCTTCAGCATCATTCAGCACTTAACTAGGTTGGCAGGTGGTTTTGCTCTGATTGGATTCAATAAAAACCAGACCTCGGGGGCACGTTTCCGGGCACACGCTGCGGCATCGTTTCTGCTATACCACCCGGTGCATCAAATCATATCCAATGTTTACCTTTAAAAAATGTTGTTAAATACAATTTATAAAACCACCGGCTTGGAATATCTATCTAACCTAACCCAGCCAAGACTTCTTTGGTAATCTTAAACTGTCATTTCAATATATTAACCGTCGAGAATTTTTTGTAGACAACTATGTTATTTTATTCTATTTAGCTATCAATAATGGTTAGTATGTACATTTTGATACATTTTTAAAAATATATTTTCTCAATTATTAAACTAACTACTTTCAATATTGTTTCATTTAAACTTATGTCAGCTAAACATTTTCACGAGCGAAACCGAACGTGTTGTTTAAATCAATGCTCCGCAACCGGTGTGCCGCGAGGCGATGCTGGGTGTGCCGCGGCGCGTATCTCCAATAAACGAAAAAAAAACAAATAGTTTGGTTTATACTACAAAATATTTCTGAAGACACTATCACAGAGAAGCAAAAATAATTATTTTTTGGTTGGAAGAATATGTTATATGTACATACATAGTATACCTAAATCGATAAAATGTTTATTTGTTAGTATAACTTTTACCACTAAATGTTTGAAAATTTTTATTAAACGATGCTGAAAATTCATCTGAAGTGGGAAACTTATGGGCTTTTCACTACTTTGGTGCAGTTTTTTGACTGATGCTTTTTTTGAAAATAAATCTGAATAATCTGAAACATTACTTTTAAGATAATCTTCAATAGGAGTACATGTGCTCTACATTGGTAGTGGAAATGGTTATAAAATATCCATATGGTTCTTTTGTGGTTTGTATTATATATAAACACAAACTAATGTAATTTCTGTATATTATGTACATTTTTACTTGTGGTGTGCCGCGAAATTTTGGAGAACACTTCGGTGTGCCTTGGAAGATAAAAAGTTGCAGAGCACTGGCTTAAATTATGTAGGTTGAAATGGCGTTGATGAAAAAATCTCTCCGACTCTAACTTTACTTTAAAACACGACTCCGAATTCGGTTTAAAAACAGTAAAAACAAAATACTATTTGTTATTAAAAATCGTCATATTTTTTTTCAATCATTATTTCACCGAATCAGTACGACGAATGGGCTAATATTTGCCTCACTAATACTGTATGTATCAGTATTTTATCTAATTAACTCGATAAAGAATTGAGAAATATTTTCCTGACTTTGTATTCTTACAAAATACTGTTTTTTTATTAAATGGCTTAATTGTTTTTGATTGGTTCGTACCTCTAATATTTGCTTAGGCCAAGTAGCATTTGCCTATAACACCACTTTTGACTGTAACAATTTTTATACACAAACAATTAAAACAATAATTGGAATCGTTCGCTTTTTTCGGTATAAACAGCCCCGATTAAAAGATATCTAAAATACTTAATGTATATCAAATCACATCTGTTTGCCGAAATCATTCAGTTTATTTACTATACTCGAAAATCAGCGTTCGCTCAATTGTCGAGGTCCAATTCACGTCCACCGCTCACTGCACTAATTTATTGTTGCACCTTAAAATCACGTCGTACCTTTGATACAACTACGTGTTGGGTCACTCGCCTTTTCCACTGCCCTGATAACGGAAAGTTTAATAATAAATCACTTGAATGTACATAGGTATAATTAATGTATTAAAATACCGCTTATTTTCTTAAATACCATTACTTTTAATTGCTCTTTAAATTAGACTGCAAAAGTTATTTATATGAACTTAAATGCTGTCGTAAAATATTTATTGGAACATTACATAAATACTCTTGAAGACATTTCCTTTCTAAGCGTTTTGTGTTTTTAATTTCTTTTCCAATTTTTATTGTAAGTAAATATCTGCTAACATTATATATCGACTTTGGAAAGGAAAAAGGACGTAACCCACACATAGCATTTTACAGGAGGCACAAAAAACGTGTTTTGATGATTTCCGGCCATATGTAAATTATGAAATAAACACAAACTTGAAGTACACGGAGACTTCTAAACTGGTGTTTAATTGACATAATTTAAGAAATTGTCTAGGAAAAACTATTCTTTCAGTCTTTCTTCTTGGTTTAAATTTTCACAAGCCCATCTTTTTTCAAACTTAAAATCTAAATTTAGATACTAATTCAGCATTTGCAACTTACATCATTTTGATAGAACGTGTATCAATTTGGATACATTGTGATTATCGAAAAAAAGATGTTGTGAAAAAACTGTGGGTTACGTCCTTTTTCTTTTCCACAGTCAAAATGAAGGTCGGTACAAGGACTTGTCGATTTTCAAAAAAAAACAAGTTTCTTTTTTTTTTTAAGAGAATAGGCATGCATACAAAATTGCTGCACTACAAATAAAATCATATTTAATTTATAATTATAATAAAAATCCACAAATTTAACGCCGAATGCACTTTTGGTTAAACCTTTTGAATGCTGCACAAATAAATCATCAATATGTCACAGAGATAGATACCGCGTTTTTTTAGGGAAATAATTTCGCCTAATTTACAGTCGAATCTATATTGACTCAGTATTACACATATTCATCAAAATATTGCTTATATTCCATTGGAATAGCAAGTAAAATTCTTTTATTATTTTTATTATAATGCTATTCCACCAAGTATTGATAGTGAACACCATAAAAATGAATAGCAAGTATTTGATTTTTTCAATTTCTTGGACAATGTCCGCTTGGGATCTAAGCTTTTAAAAGCTTTACTTATTTTAAAACACGAACTTACAACTGGGTATTTGATTTTTTTTTAATACAATGATTTCCCTCCAAATATTGACAGTAAACACTTTAAAGTGAACGTTATTGCACCTAAAGAAAAGTTTCACAATTTTACTTCTTTGCGGGGAGATACGGGCGTTTAAGATAATTTAGATACGAGCGTTTAAGATAATTTAAAATACTTTAATAACAATAATGCGATTCTTCTAACTTTCGTTGTTTCGTGTAATTGGGCATTGAATATGTATTTATGCATGGTTACATTATTTCTACATCGAACCTTTGTGTGAGTCGCTTAAAATTTGAATAATTTAAAACTTACAATATGTTATATCATGAATGACTGACTGCTCATTGAATGGGATAACATCGTCACTTGTTCTTTTTTCTCGTTGTTATTATTCAATACACCGCTTTATTTGGTTGGGCAAGTTGAATTCCCTTTCACATTTTACCGAATGCAGATGTAATCTCGTCTTAGTCTTGTCTTAACTATTTTGTTGTATTACTCGCAACTAGGGTGCAGTTTTTACTAAATATTTTATTAAAATACGTTCTTTACATGATTTACTGATAAATTTAACATTATTTTGTTGATTTAGTTGATAGCTTTGTTTCGATCTATTCGGCGGTAATTTTATGGAAGTTGATTTTTGATATAAAATCAAATTTAATAACTTTGTTACTCCACTTTGTGGTGCTAAAAACTGTGAACCGTTTTTTTTCTTTTAAGAAGCCTCATCAGTGAGAACATCTTAAGGTTTACAAATAAAGTAAAAAATGATTATAATTCTTAAGTTATAAATAAATTACAAAAGTTAGGTTGATAGCTATTTTGGCTTCACACCAGTATGCTTAAACACGAAATCTACAAATTTAATTTAGGTCAGTACCGGTTTTGCTCATGGTGAGCATAATCAATTAATAATGCTATTTTTTAAAAAAAAATAGAATGCCTTTTCATCAAGAATTAACTACAAATACTTTAAAAATGATAGTTTATTAAAAAAATTAAAACAATCTGGATGATGGCGTGAAGCTGAAATAATCATCTACTAAATGAAAAATTTGGGGAAGTAAATGCCAATTCAATCAAAACATCTATCTAGAACAGTGGTTCTTAACCGGTGCACCGCGAGCTTATTGTAAGTGCACCGCGAAAAAATGATAAAAACGAAAAAATCCGCAAAATAGTGAAAACCGAAAAAGTCGAAAAAAAAATATCTCTTAATTCTGGTGCAACGCCACTTTTTTCCATGATCAAAAGTGCACCGTTACTTCGAAAAGGTTAAGAACCACTGATCTAGAACAAAAAATATTTCCCTAAAATTGTATAGTTACATAGACCCTCTAATATCATTTTGTCGTTTCTAACAACATTTATTGATAATAACTGTTTTTTTATCAAAATATATTTCTAATGAAACAATACTGTTATTAAAAATATTCACTATACGCGTGTAACACCCGGTCCAATTGATTTTCTCTCGACCATTCCTCACAATAATTAACAACCTTTGACTTCATATTAAATTTCATAGCTCTATATTTCAGTTAAGACCCCTCTTACTCAGACGACTGCGACACTTTTGAAGATTTTGTAAATTGCATGAATTTATCGGAATATAAAATATAAAAACAAAACGTTGCACTCCGTCCCTCTATTACCCTACCTTTATAACAATTTGCATTGGTTGGACCCGTACTGATCTCAGCCTCACAATAACCACGATTCAATAAAACAAAACAAGGTGTGCTACGCGAAGACGCCGTATTCTTAGTGGGTCATCAAAACATCGGATGGCGTAATAAAATTATTTATCGTGTTTATATTGATTTAAACTATTATAATGCTTAAAACCTTATTTGAATCGCATACAAAAAATAAATATTTGCCATTTAATGCTACAAGTCCTTCGATTTTATTCTTAAAGTGGATTCAGGCAGCATTAGTGAATTATTGCAGACTATTATTTGAATAATATGTAACCTTTGTTTTATCTTTTAATGAAAATATAGAATCTTACAACCTTAAATTTAAATGAAACTTTTTATGATGATAAATCTACGTTGTTTAAGTGTATTAAGAAATATTATTTATCATGTTGTTAATATGATAACCGAAAAGTCATTTGATCCTTTTCACTAATTCCCACTTTTATTTAATCTGAGCCGGTTTCGCTCATGACGAACATTATCAATTGAATGATTCAGTTGATTTTTATTTTTTGAAATATAGGTTCTTCAATGATAAAATAACATTTATTCCACTTTTACTTTTTACTTTACCGATAGACTATAGTAGCCATAATTTCATTGTTTTTTGAGAACTTCCGTGGTTCTGTCACATAATATATGCCTTGCCACCTTTTTGTTTAACCCATTCTGACACCTGAATTACTTAGAGTTTTTCAATTGAAATTCATACTTCGACAGATGAGTTCGCCTGTGAAAATGATATAAACGGTTGTATATTGTACATACATGAAAACATCTTATTGTGTTAAAGCAGCGTTTTCAAACAGTTTTCATCTGCGACCCAAATTAGGGGGGGGATAATTAACACGACCCGATATTCGAAAGCGAGAATAGAAATGCTGACAAAAATATTTTTTTATTGAGAATATTTCGCGACCCACTAAATATGCTAATAAACCCAATTTTGGGTCGCAACCTATATTTTAGGAACCGCTGTGTTAGAGAATGCCGTCGCAAGCACCTGGAGAAGAAGTTTCGCGGAAGCTTGACTATTCATCAATTTCACGCCTTGCTCGGCATATTGTTTGCCAAGTACTGTGTGTAATGCACGATTTCGTATTATTCAATACGGAAAATATGTCGTGCTAATAACGCAATCATACTTATCATGAACCTCAAACACATTAGTAAGCTCAACCTAATCAATTATACCACCATTAGGCTTATTTGATGAGCTCGAAATGCTACTGGGCATTTCTCTAACACTGTACTAATAATCACCAAACGGAATATTATCGTATATTGAGATTTCAATCGATTGAAGGAATTTTACTTAAATGTGTTGATATCTGCCATTTAAGATTTTAATTGTTTACCATCTCTCTATCCTTCCTAGATATAAAATAAGCATTGAACAAGTGAAGCAGAAATTAAACTTTTAATTAGCTTATATTAGACAAATATTGCTTACAAGTAACAACAGTGTTTCGCAATCTGGGCGCGCCGCCGCAAAATATGTTTTTTTGTTCAGGGAGTCAGCGGATTTTTTTTCTTCTGATTTATGGGGGCGTTGCATAAAAAGGTTGGGAAAGCACTGGCTTACAAGATGGTTATATTAAAACCGGCAACAACTACCTTTAATGATTGTCATGTAAATTTTTTCTTTACTGTGAATAATGTATTATACAATTACATTTGATAACTTTGTTATTCCACGTGTTGTGTTACAAAATGTGACAGGTTTTTCGCCTCTTTAAGAAGCATTATCAGACCTAACATCGCAAGGTTTACGAATTAACTGATTATTATAACAAAGTTATGATATTTAATTTATTTTAAAAATGTGCTTCCACAAAGCTACCGCCGAATCCATCGAAGATTTAAATTTATTATGCGTTTTTGACAGGACACTTTTATTTTGAATTTATGTCTAGTCACCACTAGGTACAAAATCTTTACAATATGGACGTAACATAGTTTCCGTATTGAGTATGTATGCTAAATCAAATGTTTTAAACTAATTCCAATATTAATTACACCACTCCATTGAATGTTTTAATGGCAAACAGTTAATTTAATAGACCAATTAGTTATTATTGCAAATAAGCACTGGGTGCATGATTTTAAGAGTACTTCAGAATTATATTGTATTCCTATCTTAATTAAATCCTTTCAACATGTTAACGGCTTTAATAGGAGTATCTCTTATTAAAGTTAACTGCACTGTAAAATTTTATCACCATATTGCGGATAGTTATTTATTCATCACATTATCAAGTGCACGCGCTTAATTATTTCTCTTAAGCCAAACAATTGTGCAAACGCAATTGCAATTATCGGCACTAAAATATTATCGCATTTTTTGCAGAATTTAAATATTTATTATATATAACATACACTCAAATCTCTCGTTTTACAAGCTAGATACGTTCCACAAAAAACCGTGTAAAAAGTCATGGAATTCGTAGAAAAATTAAAGATTAGTTCTCTGAACTGGAACAACACAAACGTTGTAGTTGGAAAATCGTGTAAAAGAGGTAATAATGCACACCAATTAAGTAAATTACACAAAATAATATTCATAATAAACGGGAACTTTTATGATAGACTGGACACAATTCGATTTCATTACTAAACATGTGTGACACGCCTAATAATGCGTTATTTATCGAAGGTTTTTGTTTTTAATTACTTTTTTGTGTTGTTGAATTTATTGTTATTAGGAAATCCTGTGTTTTTTTTATTTCTGGGAATCGTCTTAGCACAAATATTCTTGTAAAAATAGTATTCGTTCTTTTTAGTGGACTGAGGTATTTCAAAACCGTGTTAATTTAAGAGCTGAGTGTATAATACAAAAATACCACTATCTGAGCAAATTTGCTTTTGATGCTTAGATTTATATTGTGAATATCAAACACGAAAGGCTTATTTCATTATTCGTGATTACAAATTTTGTACAATCAAAGATTTCATCCAGATAATTATAACCTATTATTTTTTTTTGTCTCTTTTTATTAATCCATTGTATTTTTTTTACAAAAGATACTGGTTTTAAACGATGTATTGAATTCACAGTTTTTTTCTCTGATTTACACTATGGTAATGTTCTGATTTTTTTTAAACGAAACTTGATATCGGTAACGTCGTGTTATACCATTTTAATGAATAAATTTTAAAGACTGACAAGGAACTCGACTGAAGATTTTAGCTTCACTGAAGGCATGTTAAGAATTTAAAAAAATATAAATAGTGTTATATCACTGTAGATTTATACGATTTCATTTGTATGCATGTCGTTTTATATTCTCATATATGTAATTCTTTATTTTGGTTTACACGGTAAAATATTGGCTTAATACAAATTTAAAAATTATAATATCGATAATATGGACTACAATTAATTTGAATTTACTTCATTGTTTTAGTTGACAAGGTAAAATTTCAATTTTTATACATACATAATTATTGGAACAAAATTGGGGCATATACTCTCCTAATGGGGGTATTTCAAAAAGTGTTTTTTTATATACGAGAACTTATGTTACTCAGTTGCTCATTGTTTTAAAGAGATATCACTTTTAGGGTGTTCACTGTCAATACTTGGTGGAAAGGCATTATATTAGTAAAAACACAATAATCCTTTGTACTTCATTCCACTTTATTTAATATGTCAGGACCGGTTTCGCTCATTACGAGCATCGTCAACTGATAAGAAATATAATTTAACAATGCTATTTATACAAAAATGAACAGCTATAAACAACAATTGGCATTGAAAAGAAAATACCAATTACATTAAAAAGTCATCTCAGATTAATAAATTTAGAATAGGGATTGAAAGTAATTATAAACATAATTAAAATTTGGGAATTCTTTGACAAAGTGATACAATGAAAATAATGACAACATTAATCTGAGATGACTTTTTAATTATATGTTAGATGTGTTAAACATTTTAATTTTGTGCTATTTTAGAATCACTTCTTTTCAATGCCAATTGTTGTTTATAGCTGTTCATTTTTGTATAAATAGCATTGTTAAATTATATTTCTTATCAGTTGACGATGCTCGTAATGAGCGAAACCGGTCCTGACATATTAAATAAAGTGGAATGAAGTACAAAGGATTATTGTGTTTTTACTAATTAAAGAGACATAAAGAAAAGGGTTATGACACGACTAGTGGTTAGGAATTAGAATGGTGTAATGGAATTTAATACTTAGACCAGAAATCGATTTTAAAATGCTGTCTGTACTGGGATTTACATGTTGGGTAAGATCCGTCACGGAAGCCAACAATGTTGACCACTGCGTTACGGTCCCGAATCGATTATATAGATTAAGAATAAGTTTAACCACTTTTAGGGTGTTCACTGTCAATACTTGGTGGAAAGGCATTATATTAGTAAAAACACAATATTCCTTTGTACTTCATTCCACTTTATTTAATAAGTCAGGACCATATATAAGATAAAATATTTTAGAATTTAGATCAGGATAAAATATTGAATCACTTTTAATGTAATTGGTAATTTCTTTTCAATGCCAATTGTTGTTTATAACTGTTCATTTTTGTATAAATAGCATTGTTAAATTATATTTATTATCAGTTGACGATGCTCGTAATGAGCGAAACCGGTCCTGACATATTAAATAAAGTGGAATGAAGTACAAAGGCATATTGTGTTTTTACTAATAAGTTTAACATTAAACTACATTCTTGAATCATATATTGTATGCAATATTATTGTGAAATCTATTAAGGTTGTTAATTTTGAATCTAGGACTTATATTACATATTATTTATTATACGAAGAAATTTTAATTGAAATGTGTAATAATATTATTTAATTGTAAATTGTTACACCTGTATTGTCACATTCGTATATGGGCGAGTGTTGTGTCCAATTTTATAATTGATTTGCATTGTTGTATTCATATACCAGTCGCATTAATTTGTTTCCAGTCAGGAAATTAACTATCAGTATAGTAATAAAAAAACAATAAATTGACAATGTAACCTTGTTTCGAGTTCATTTAATACGTATGTAATTGAATAAAAGGATTAAGATTAAATCTATAATTGATAAATGTCTGGTTAAACACACTCTAATATGTTTACTGATGTAGTAATCATAGATATTGACTTAATCAATAATTTGATCAAGATTTATTTATATATTCAATTAGTCATTTTTGTATTGATTAGTTTTACAGAATTAACAGCATATTTACTAATCAACTTGCTTGATTATGTTTTCAAGGATTTTTACGTTATTAGTATAAAAAAAATATAACAAAAAAACACTCCCGTGTCAATCAATACAGTTTTTTTTTTAAAATCTATTTTTACTCCCAATAAGTTAATAACTTACCTCCCAATAGGTTAACTGACGTTTTATTATAATTTAAGATTTCGACTGAAGGTGCTTGGTGGAATTTTCCTAAATGTAAATAAATATAATCCAGCAAACAGGGTAAATATAGTTGTTGAAATTTCTCACCATTCAAATCTGTAGGCATTCCCATGGGTTAATCCATTTCGCCAACTATACACTTAAACTTAGTGATACATTTATTTATTGTATAAGCACGATACATTTATTTACTGGACGTCACTTCAAGTTCATCCGTGCACTTTAACGCCTGAAGATTCCGAAAGGCGAAACCCGAATCGTTAGTGAATAAACTTGTGTGAATGTACATAATTTGAACGATTAAAATTTAAGACGTTTTTCTATTGAAACTAGTTGTTAGCTAATCGTTCTCGTAACGCCCTGCTATTTAAGTATGTAAGGGAATTTTTAGATAACACAAACATCCATGCATTCGAACAGAAATCAATTTAAAAAAATCTGTTTATAATTTTATATTTAATTATAAAAACTCACTAGTCAAAGAGACGATGGTTATATCGAGATGAAATGATTGTTTATTACGCGGAAGTAATTTTCTATATAAGAGAATAAGGAAACTATAAAGCAATAAAGTTGTCATTTTCCATTGGTAATGAGCACATATTATATTATAGAGTGTTGCAAGAGCGCGTTTAATAAATCCCTATTGAGGAATCTTGTAACCAGACACTCAGAGTAGGCATACTTGTATGTTGAAGTGTTAATGTCTTTCGGTGCCTACATATTATGGTTGGTAAAGGTGTCTTTTATCCTTTCGCTTTTCGTTAAACAAAACCGAAACCGCGACCTTACTACACGGATCAAGTGTCAGAAACCATCCGACATGCAAAGCCGGGGTAAAAGTATACTCGAATATTGTAATCATTGTTCTCAAAAAATATTTTCGAATGCGTGTGCGTGATATCGTCTTAGTTGTTGTATCTATCTGTTAACTCTCGCGGCTCGTAGACTAGAAAAATACTTCTCTGCCGATGGGGGTCGTTTAGGGACCCCAGTGGTTTCCTCATTATTGGCCTTATTCTTATGAATTTCACAAAAAATAATAATCTAAAGGCTTTAAAATATCTCTCTGCATCATTCCTCATACATATTTTTTATAAAAATCCGTGGTTTTTTAATAAATAATCATATGAAATTGCAACTGATGCGTCTAGCCCAGTTATCTTACCAACGATCGCTTATCGCGGGCGCTTATCTCATTATCGCGTATTTATATAAACTACAAAAGGTCCAAAAAACTATGATATATGAATACCTTAATTATAAACATTGTATCACCCATATTAAAATAGATATTTAAGAAAATGTGGGTATTGGGGTCGCATTTCTTGAGCTTAGAACCGGAAAAGTTAATGCAAACATAATCCCATATAAGTTAAATGAAAATCTGAATAACCATACCTTCACTTAACATTTTTTAATTACTATATTGATACGAAAATATTCAACTTCTATTTATTCAAAACTAGCATTTCCGATGTGACCTTTTTTGCGAAAACGAAAATAATTTTTGTCATTTCAATTTTAAACGTGCAATGTTATGGCTTCGTCGATGAAGTAGGTTTGTGACTTGTCTCATCGTTTGAGTCCCATGACAGCTATGAATGGGCTTGCACACAATTTATTGTAAATTTGAAATACACGTACACATAAATTAAGATTTCGACTGAAGGTGCTTGGTGGAATTCCATAGTACATATGTCAATGTACATAGTACATAGTCACAGTCAATGTACATAGTTTGAACGATTCAAATTTAACACGTACACATATTAATTGACTCGTATTCGGCAGAAAATATTAAGCGACAATTCATAAATTTTATATAAGATTGTTTTTTAACTTCTTCTAGTTATTAGCTTCTTTTAGCTTATTAGCTAGCAATAAGAATATTTATTTGACCGAATATTACTAACTGCATCTAAGGAATTATTTTTGTAAGACCAAGTTAATAACACATTTTGTTATGATTAAAACCTTAATATTCTTGTAAAATTTATGATTTGTCTCTTACGCTGTTCTGCCGATTACGGGTCGATATATCTGATATATTATATATCAACGTAAACATATTGTATATTGGTTAATGATTTACGTGTATTAAAATGAATCAATCTGTTATTAAAATAGTTCTACAGTAAGATTTGAGTTTCCTTCGACATTGTTTTTACGGACTTTGAATTGCGACCTAGAAACTGAAAAAATGTAGAAAATATGTTAACAAATGTTTCATCATGTTAATGTCTTTTAGAGGTGTGTCGTTAAATCAAAACATTTCTACAAACTTTCTCGACAAATCACAAATAAACACACAGAAACTTAATTGCTTGGCGGTTAAACAAAAGCTACCAGTATGCTGCTAACATAGTGAAAAAGCCATTAATGTTACATAGAGAGGCAATGATAAATAAATTGGTGATTCTATAGACTTTCGCTAAACTAATAAAATATTGATTAAGGTGAAAATAACATTGCATCTAGTTCAATAATTTTATTATTTAGTTGATATCTATTTCGGTTCAACTAATTTTCATACAGTACATATCGACTGTAGAAAGGAAAAAGGACGTAACCCACACATATCAAATTTTACAGGAGGCACAAAAAACGTGTTTTGATGATTTTCGGCCACATGCAAATTATGACAAAATTAACAACTTTGAATTGAACGGAGACTTCTAAACTGGTGTTTAATTGACATAATCTAATATTAATTTAAGAAATTGTCTAGGAAAAACCTTTTTTCAGTGGTTTTTCTTGGTTGCAATTTTCACAAGCTCATCTTTTTTCAAACTTAGAAGCTAAATTTAGATACTAATTCGGCATTTGCAGCTTACATCATTTTGATAGAACGTGTACCAAGTTGGATACATTGTGATTATCGAAAAAAAGCCTGGAAAAACTGTGGGTTACGTCTTTTTTTCCTTTCCACAGTCGATATTGTCTGTTTAACCATTGTTTCGAATTTTAAAGATATTAACATTTATTTTATTACAAGTAAAATTAAGTTCGAGAAAAATTTCGAGTTATAAATATACCGACACCGTAGACAAAAGTTAGTAAGTAACAAATTAATAGATCCGAGCAAACAGTAAATGAAAAAATCATCTTATCATCGATTTGTAATCTTACATAGATAATTATGATATCAAAATATGTATCTATTTCTCCAACCTATCTAACTAAATTACACACTAATACATAGATAACCTGATTTCCTTTTAAAGAGGGAAATGAAAATATTATAATTCTATCAACACTACAAAACAAATTCAAATTCTCAAAGGCAGAATGATTTTAGTATACCAATATTAAAAACACAACAAAATTTGTAAATCATCTTAACCTTCAGCAAAATTAAAATTCGACAAAACAGACGAGCGATTCGTAACATAGATTGATTGGAATATAGACGAATCGTGACAGTCGCCATTTAAAGCTCGTAACTGGAGGATATATGAGTAAAATGTTTCCTAGCAGTTTGTTTTATGATGCTGCAATAAGGCGATTTCGCAATCGGCTTATGAAGTATTGATTGACGTATCGGATACAAGGAAACTTAAAACCAGTTTGCTTTTAATCAAAACTCTATGTGCAAATCTCATTCTAAATTTCTACGAGACCCTTGTAAATTCATCTAAAATTAATCACGTAAACTTTAAATACAGTATGTTACAATCGTTTAACAATAAAAAGAATACTCAAGGACCGTGCCAGATTATTAGGGATGAAATCACTTATTTTTAAGTTTTTATTGTATACTACCGCTGTGTTACACAATACTTAAATAACAATTGACTTATGATTGATGTTTCATTTGTTTCAGGTAAGACATGCATACTAATATAAACACACTCTAACCAACTGATGAATAATAGCGGGTACGTATTTTCAAAGTCGCTGTTGCTGATATTTTATGTAAATTGCTAGATAAATAACTTATATAAAATTATTTGTTCGCATAATTATTTTAATACTTTGACTACGCGTCAAAAAGTATAGAAATTCTTTGACTTTAATTCTGCTGGTATATTAAAGGGAACAAATTAAATGGTCAGAATTTAAATATTACACGGTAAGAATATTTTGTATTATTTGTATGATGTATGTGATGTCTTGAATTCCCCCTCCCAACCTCTGTATACGATTAGCTAATCACTAGTCCTGTCCTAGTCCTTTCCTTATATACCTTCTCTCTTTGAAAAAGATAGGTTGAGCAACTGAGTAACAAGCAGTTCTCGTAGAAACACTTCTGTTGAGATAAACTCCATTAGGAGTCAATATGCTCCACATTGGGAGCGGACATGGTAAAAAAAATAATATTTTAAAACCATTTTGGTTAGGTTAGGTTTTTTTTCAAATTTCATTTAAATTATTACTATTTACACTGACCAATATATTATGACCATTTAATATAAATTCTAATCAATGTTATATAAATTCTGACCGGAAAAATATGAGCCTATTTTAAATACTAAATAAAACAATATATCAATGAAAAGATCATTTAAAACTTTATAAAACAACCCTCTTGCTTCTTTATTCATGTCCGCTGTAGAGCATATTTCTTCCTAATGGAGGTATCTCACGATAATATCTAGTTACTCAGTCGCTCAACTTCTCTTTTTTTCGAATAGAGTACGGATTGAAAACACCGAACTAGGACAGGACTACGAATGCTACCAATGCGACGCATATGGCCTTTTAATGAAGGTATCTCAAAGAAATCTATTTTTAAAAAATATGTTTCCAAAGTACGAGTTCAGCCCGTGAGATTCGATAACCAAATACGTTAACCACTGCACTAGATACCCAACAAACCTTCTTTGGGTGTTTATCAACTATTGTTGCATTCGAGGGTAATATCGTTTAAATTAATGTATTCTTGAAGCAAAAAAAAACCTTTAACTGGATGGCTGCCACAGACAAGATATCTCGTCAAATTTTTCGTGCTCAACTCGCCAGAGTCAAGTTACCTTGCCAATAACTAATTAACTTAATAATTGCAAATTATAGCCGGCTTACTAGGTAAAAACTTTTTTTTCTATAGCAGCCAAAAGGTTAACAACCTCACAAAAACGAGGTCTTGCCAAAATTGACATTTGTAGCAATACTGTGCTCTCAATCCCAATGTAATATTATTAAAAAATAAACACACTTTTTTAAAAAATAATTCTATATATTTTATCAATGATCAGTATTATAGAAAAATATCCGTTATGTCGAAGTTTTCTGTAAATTTATATTTCTACAAAATTTGATTCTATTCGATGTATGTAA
Source organism: Himalopsyche anomala (assembly GCA_031772345.1). Lineage (NCBI taxonomy): Eukaryota > Metazoa > Arthropoda > Insecta > Trichoptera > Rhyacophilidae > Himalopsyche > Himalopsyche anomala. The sequence continues at coordinate 6,983,744 of CM062826.1, forward strand.
AAAATTGCAAAGATAAATAATAATCATTTCTCAAGCCAATTGATATCGTTGTCTCAAATTGGATTGTCATAATTTTTCTTTAGCTTATGCCGGCAATATAATATATTATATGTGGCAATAAGTGATCGAACTTTCTACGTCAAGCTTTCTTTATCCAGAAGGTACGAGCTTCGATTGGTTTCGATAGATATAGCTATTGCATAAAGGCTATCAAATCCATGCCCATATATCGCTTTTTAATCCATGCGAGGGTGGGTCGGTCTCATTATTCGACCGACACTTCTGAGGAATCATGGTAAATAAATCGATGCCTACCCACGCGTTTCCACTGGCATTGTTCGTAGTGTTGACATAAGATTATTGCCATCCGTTTACAAACGGTCCCGTTGTCGTGATAGCTTTACTGTCTTGTCGTGCGAAAGGATTTATCGCATGGCTTTCATATTTATTTATGTCAATGGGCTGACGATTGCCTCAATCGGATCTCGAACTGTGTGCAATGCCCGGCTGCATTTAATCTACTAACGATAAAATCACAAGAAACTCCTTTTGAGCGCGATTATTTTTTTTTAGTTTTATTTGATAAAGACGATTTCACAATTTGTTTCATGATTTTATATTGAGTTTGTAGTTTTCTTTTTTATATAGATAACTAAGACAAATAATTTTGGAATGAAGTACAAAGGATTATTGTGTTTTTATTAACAAATAATTTAGTGACTTATTTACAAACATTCGTGAAATTGATAACATCTAGCTCAATAGGATTTTCAAAGCATCCCAATTGAGTTAAGCATTTCTTATAATTCTATTCCAATAAAATTTATCCGTAAAATTTAACTGGGAGCCAGTAGTGTGCGTAACCCCTTCCTTACTATGCAAAAAAAGTAGTGTCATATAATTGTCATGATTCACTCAGCTCAGGAGCGCGTGTTTTTTTTGCATAGTAAGGAAAGGGTTAAACAGTGACATTTTTTGACAGTTTTTTTTAGCTTTTATTGAACATTTATAGTCAATTAAATATTAATGTCGACGAGTCTGTGTACTTTTTTTGGTGTTTAGTTATTTCACCTTTAAGTCAGAATATGAAATTTTAAATTAAGCGAGAGCGATTCGCTAACCATTTGCCCTGTCCTTTACTAGCCATTCTATTATTACTCTTTTTTTAAAAATGAGTTTGAGCAACTGAAAACAAACAGTTCTCGAAAAATTGAGATACCTCCACTGGGAGGCCATATGCTCCTAGTTTTTTTTTTCTCAATATTATGTTATTATATTGGATTTCTATCAATAAAATGCTAATCAATCAACAGTACCGCCTTAAATTTATTGTTTAATATCACCTTATTAGTTTCTTAAGTATATTTGATCCAAAAAATATTTAATTTAAATTTGCTAATATTTTTGTTTTTTTTTATTTTATTTACTGTCGCTAATCGAATTATAAAAAAATGTAGTTCAAGTGCATCATTGAGAAGATTTTTTCTTCAGTGTGATACAAAAGAAAAAAAATGTTTATCTAATAAAAATAAAAAAAAACAATAAATTTAATTCATGCAAATCGGGTAACGTGTATTTTTTTATAATTGCACGTAGTTTTCTTTGATATTTTTTCATTCATATGCTTCATCCATTGAGTCTGAGAAAAATATTGTGGCAGACAACGAGAGCCAATATTGCCGCGATTATGAAAACCGGATTCGCATTACAAGTATTGTGTCAGCGTAATATAGCTCGCGATAAAATAATGGGTCGTGCAAAAAAAATGATTGTCAGCCTGATTTGTTGGCCAGACAGTCGGCTTTGCGGCCCGTGACTGTAATAGTTTAATTTATCTTTGCAAGGTAATCGGCGATTTATTGTTTCTCGTTACTAAACAACACTTCTAACCCTATGCTGATCCTAAAATATTTTCAATTTTGACATTTAATTTATTATTTTTAATTATTTGCAAAATTATTATACGTTCTGCATTAAAAATCTCTTTTTAGTGTGTTCACTATCAACACTCATTATTAGAAAGGCATTATATTTTTAAAAATACACAATATTCATTTGTACTACTTCCACATTTATTTTATAAAAAAAATAGGACATTTGATAATGCTTGTTTTGAGCGAACGGGCCTGATCTTTTTTTTTAATGTAAGTAGTATAACAAAGGAATATTGTGTTTTTTAACATTCAAAAAGCTTATTTTTTTTTACTAATTCCACTTTTAATTTATATGATCAGGACCGGTTTCAATCGTGACGAGCACTATCATCAACTAATAATAAAATACATTCATAAAGTGGTATTTATACAGAAAAAAGTAAAATACTAGGGTGTAACCTGGGACGGATCGATGATTTCTGGCCTTGCAAAACTAGAACTAAATGAATGGATAGAACTAAAATCGTCATCACACCCTATAATTTTACTTTGCTCATTATAAGTAGCACCGTATTAATATACTTTCTTATCTGTTGATAATCCTTCTCATGAGCGAAACCAGTCCTGATCGTGAGAAATAAAAGTGGCATTGGAACAGAAATGTTTTATTTTTATGAATATAACTCTATTCCACCAAATATTGACAGTTAACGCTATAAAACATATTTTAAATATTTTTACATTTTTTAAACTTTTATGACCGATTCTACATGTAAAATAGTCACCAACTTTCTATTTAAGCATATAATACATTAAAAAAAAAAAAAAAAAATATTGAAACTACAATAATTATACCAGTGAAATAAATACCCCAACTCTTATATAAGCGGTTAAATTTTCTTTGATGTTCCGATGATGAAAACCTGTCTTTGTGTTTTTTTAAATTACAAGTTTCTTACCATAATATTCGTTTTTTTAAACTCCTTTTTTTGTTATTACGTAACCGTAATTTGAATGATTATTTAACATTTAAACATACGATTTTCACATCAGTCCGTGTTAATGTTCGCAGTGGGTTATCAAAGTTTGCGTTGTCGTAAATGTGTATTTATTTTGGCATGAGAACTTGTGTACTGATCCGTATGGAAAATAGTGACATAAAAACTTTCGAACATCTTTCTAATCTTCAATTATCGATAGCATTATTGAGACATATGTGAATTTATGTAATATTTTAACACGCTAGAAACTAAAATAAACTTTCAAAATGGGACGGTTCAATATAAATTAAATTTGATAACTTAATTATTCCACTTGTGTTTGAAAATTTGACGCGTGCTACGCCACTTTGAAAAGCATTGTCAGACATAACATCGTATGGTTTACGAATAGACTAAAAAAATATCTAATTCTTAAAATATAAATTATAAAATAAAAGTTGGGGTTTTGTTCTTTTGAAAAAGTCATCAAATTATTTTTTATTTTAAAAGTAAACTTCCACAAACATTCCATCAAAAATAATATTTTTTTTTTACATAAATTAAGCAACAAAAAAACACTCCTTTAAACTATTTCCACATTTATTTAATTTTATCAAGACATCAGTTAAAAATTCTTGTCATCGGCGAAATCGGCCCTGTTAATATTGGTGCAAAGCTAGCTATAAATGATATACCAGTATATTTGTGAATTACTTTAATAACATCCTTATATTATATAAATGTATTTTATAGTAGGTAGTATTCGAATAAATAAAATTTAATTAAAATATGTAAAACAATATAAATGTATTTGATTAATTATGCGGTTTCCTTGAATAACTGACCTTACTTAACACGCAACCTATTTAACGGCGAAATATTTCACAAAGCTAGTTTCTCGTATCGTCAAACCATTTATTTTACGATGTAAGTGCACTGCGGAAATAAACAATCTGACCAGGTGCGTGACTCCTCTCAGCGCACAGGTGTCTTGTCTTGCTTTCGTTACAACTACGTTCTGACCATCATCAATCTTTTTAATATCTCCATTCGATAGCAAAATTATGACTATAATATATAAATATACATACTAACATCTATCGTAAAAACTGTATCCCTAAATCTTAAATATATTTAATCCACAATCAGCAAGACAGCAAAAAACCCGACAAGTCCCCGGATTTTTGTTCCTACTTACTAACTACTAAGAGATTACACTTATCCATTTGAAATAGTAATTAATACTTGTTAATTAACAATAATTTATTTTCTATTTTATTATTTTATTATTGATGAAAATTATTGATGAAAATGCAATGTATTAAAAAATAAAAAAAACTCACTCATCGCTATCATTATGAACTAATCACAACCCCAAACATTTCATTTATAATTTGTATTATGATTTATAAATTCTTTCGTATCTCTTTTAGCAATTGTTTGTCACTCACTATTATAGTTGGTCTTACTTTTTTGTATAAATAACTACAAAGAGCTTGTGATTTAACACGCCCAAATCCAATTTTGATAAAAAAAAAAGGTATCGCCATAATAGTACTGATTCAAAAGAACAGAATTTATTTTTTAGCGTTGCCAAAAACCTCCTAGTTTCCACACAATGAAGGGTTAAAATGATCGTTATAATCAACGTTAAGTGTGTTTTTCCCTGTTCTGGAAAAAAGTGTTATATCGTTTTAATTTAATCAGTTGATAATGATCGTGAACGATTCATTCTTTGAACGTATTAATAATTTATGATTATAATATTTTATCAAAACTAGCACCACAGTGACACCTCTTTTATAATTCAAATAATAAGACATTACCAGAATAATTGGATGATCAATTACCTCACAATGTGCGGCATGCTACTCTCCTGTTGTGTATTCTTGGCCGCACGTGGCCGCCGTCGATCTCGTGCGGCTAGTGAATGAAAATATATTTTTCCCGTTCACTGAACGATAGGCTAGTTTTTTTTTTATTCGTTTGTGCTTTCTGCGAATCAAACGCGTTGCTCTATATAAAAATTGTTATTATGGAACGGTCGAACCTAACTGTTCTCAGTCGATCAAATAGATGTTCATTGAATTACTCTGAACGTAAGACATCGAAGGTATGTATTGTCAAGGTTGATTGATACTATCTTTATTTTGGATGTTTTGTATAATACCAGGAAATAATATCAAATTATAAACACTCGATGTTAACATTTTAAAATACTCAGTCCGTTACGGTGTTGCTTTTTTACTGTATGTATAATGTATTTTATACACACTTCGTAAACACAGACGATTTTTTTCCTCACGTCTTTGGTAATTTTTATAGCTGTGCAAGATTGATATTTAAACCATGCTATGTTATGATTGCTTCGAAAAAGATAAGAATATAAAAAAAAAACAATGGTGACTGTTGAGCGATTTAATTTAAAAGTATTGTGCGTAACAGTATATTGAAAATAGTGGTATAGTTAAAATATATATATTGATTCCGCGGTAACTTTGATGAAGTTCTATAGATTGCATAACAAATTGTGACACATGTTTCGCCTCTTTGAGAAGCATCTTCAGACCAACTGTCGTACGATTATTTACGAACAAACAAAAATTTATAATTACATCAAATAATAATAGCCGCCTGTGTGGTCGAGTGGTCAACATCGTTGGCTACCGTTACGGAGGGCACGGGTTCGAATCCCAGTACGGGCAGTTTTATAAATTGACTTTTTAATCGATTTATGAATTTCTGTTCAAAGGCATGGATTTATGTGACGTCTTGAATTCCCCCCTCCCACCCATCCTATCCTTTGAACGGGGCGTATCGATAGCGATTATCTATCACTAGTCCTGTCCAACCCTTTCCTTCTATTCCTACTCTCTTTGGAAAAAGAGAGGTTGAGCAACTGAGTAACAAGCAGTTCTCGTAGAAACATTTCTGATGAGATAAACTCTACTAGGAGTCCATATGCTCCATATTGGGAGCGGACATGGTTAAAAAAAATCCCAACTTACTACACTATATTTCATAGATTTGGTGGTAACTATGTGGAAGTTCATTTTTAATATAAAATTAAATTTAGTAACTTTGTTATTCTACTTTTTGTGCTATAACACAAGTTTTGCCTATTTATGAAGCGTCATCAGATCACTGTCAAATACTCTTTTGTTCCAATTCCACTTTTATTTAATATGGTCAGGAATGGTTTCGCTCATGACGAGCATTTTCAACTGATGTATATACCCACCAGTTGAAAATTATCGTCATGAGCAATAATAGTGTAATAAGTACAAAACTGTGTTTTATTTTTTTAACTTCCTTATTAGTAGGCGCTGAAAAAAACATTATTTTTGCCGTCGTACGTGGATTCAGATAGAAGAACGTATAGACAGTTATAGAGGTCGCCAGCATAAATAATAAGAACACCCCACTGATACGTAGAAGAAGTTTAATAAAATAACTCATGGTGCCATAGAATTGAAAGTTCCTCCTGCTCGGTATGAATAATCTGTATATAATTAATTAGAAACCATGTTGTATGATTGCGCATGTTGTCAAATATGAAAACTGTCACCAGTGGTGCACTTTTGAATAATATACAGCGTGTATTTAAAATCGTACACGGGAGTAGCTTCTCACGTGTCGTGTATGTCGTGCGTGATCGCAGTTAGCATACTTGTACGCTCGGGAGAACGGGTTCTACTCTCGCTGCCGCATTAATAATGCCCGTGCAGCTAACACAGCTGTTTTAAACAGCCCCTCGGACGCGGGAAAACTATTATTTATTCAGTTACTAAGTACATTCGTGTTGAACTGGAAAGACTTAAACTAATTGACAATCATCTGTCATAATTTATTCAAGCGCATATTCTATAGATAAATATGAAATGTTTGCTAAAGTAAAATTTATTGTTTTTCCACTTGAAACGTGTTCAGAATGAATTTATTTTAAAAATAAAATTAACATATTAAGACGCTTTTGGCTCACAGAAACAGGCTTACTGATGAAAATTTGGATTTGATTGTGCACCTTAATACTAAAAATATTAGGTCAAATTATAAAAAAATCGCCTGAAGATGCCGAAAGGCGAAACCCGGGTTGTTAGTAACAAAATTTGTGTGAATATTTCTTAATTTGAACGATTTTATATATATATATATATATATATATATATATACCATGTCCGCTCCCAATGTGAAGCATATGGACTCCTAATGGAGTTTATCTTAACAGAAGTGTTTCTACGAGAACTGCTTGTTACTCAGTTGCTCAACCTCTCTTTTTCCAAAGAGAGTAGGAATATAAGGAAAGGAATAGGACAGGACTAGTAATTAGCTAATCGCTCTCAATACGCCCCGTTCATAGAGTAGGATGGGTGGGTGAGGGGAATTCAAAACATCACATACATCCATTCTTTCGAACAGAAATTTATAAATCGATTGAAAAATCAATTTATAAAACTGTCCGTACTAGGATTCGAACCCGTGACCTCCGTAGCCGAAGCCAACGACGCTGACCACTCGACCACACAGGCGGCTAATCTTTTAAACTTAGTACTCAAAATCCTCTTTTTGCATGGCTTATTTTTTAACGTTTTGAAATAACACGGTCAAGATAATGTAATGGAACCTACCAATCGTTTATCTTAATTCACTTCATCTTTTACATGGAACGTGTCCTCCGTACAAAAGAGTATCGAGCGTACCTTAAATTATTTTTTTCTTTGCGGCCCGAACCCATCATATTTTTATTAGATAAGGGTTGTGCATGTCTGGTATAGACGATTCTACTCAGTAATTCAGAGAAGCGTTATGACTTATGGTAACTTGTATACATGACGTGGTTTACCATACGTTGTAATATTGACGATTTTATTACATAAGCAAAATCGTTCAATGTAATCGATCGACTCGATTTCCTGTTCGATTTTCCACAGCGGTCTCTGTCGGCCGACCAATCGCAGGATGTACGTCACTGCATACGCCTCGTATGCCTTTATGCAGCAGTAATTGGACATCGTATAGTAAAAGTGATGACCAAAAGCATTATAAATTGAGAATGCAATGTGACTACCATTTTTACTCAATTTACGTAATGCATTACTTACGTATATGATATACGAAGTACTTCATATGAGGAGCTTGGGACCAAAAATGACCAGATCCACTTTTACCTGAACAGAGAAAAACACACTTTTCTTAAATTAACTTAGACAGTTTTTATTGTATGGTCATATTTTGATCGTTAATTTTATGGAAACTACGAAGTTTATAGCAATGTTAAAAATTAAATTCTGTTCTTTTGAATCAGTACTCCAATATAATCTCATTTTTATGATATCTCATTTTTTCTTAAAACCGGATATGGGCGTGTTTGATCCCAAGCTCCTTATATATATATGTAAGTATATAATAGTACATACATGTATATATCAAATAAAATAACAGATTTATCTTTTGCCGTGTAAGCGAGACAGATATACATACATACGATCAACACACTATTAGATTTATTTTTAGTATTGCTTTTTCTCATGAAATCACGTAAACAAATCGAAGGCTTAGATGAGTATGGACGTACATGTAGGTCGGCACCATTGTTTTGTAAAGGAGTATGGACGTACTTTTAACTCAACACAGGAGTGTCTGTATGTAAGCATATCGGCTGTGGAAAGGAAAACGGACATAACCCACACATTTTACAGGAGGCGCAAAAAACGTGTTTTGATGATTTTGTGACATGCAAATTATGAATTATACACAGCCTTGAAGTGCACAGAGACTTCTAAACTGGTGTTTAATTGAATTAATCTTATATTAATTTAAGAATTTTTGATGGTTTCGGCGGTAACTTTGTGGAAGTTCATTATAATATAAAATTTAAAATAACTTTGATTATTCCACGTATTGTGTAACTAACTGTGACACGTGTTTCGCTTCTTTCAGAGGCATCTTCAGACTTACTATCACAAAATTTGCTTATGTAATGAAGCAAGATTGATTCTAAAATTTTAATTATGAAATTACAAAATGGAGTTTGGGTTTTTTTCCCTTTTAAGGTAAGCAAAGAGGGGGGTGATTGAATCGAAATAAAGCAAAAAAATAATGATGCTAACGAGCTGCAGTCAATCAGATTGGGATTTTTCCCTTTTAAGGGAAAACATAATAAATTGAGATATCAAATTATTTTTTTATAATCTAATAACAAATATTAGTCCGTTTTTTATTATGCTTGTATCATTTCGTTATAATTATGTATCGTATTATATATACTTCGAAAAATAGAAGTTAAGCGACTGGGTAACAAACAGTTCTCGTAAAACTTATGTTGAGATACCTCCATTAGGAGGCCATATAATCCACATAATAAGCGGACATGCATATAAAAAAAATATTCTACAGTTTGTTAAAAAGTGGGCGCGCCAATAACCGTTGCCTAGGGCGCCAAATAACCTCGCGCCGGTACTGCATATTCTTTAAACCAGTGGCTCTTAACCTTAAGTCACGGTGCACTTTTGATCATGGGAAAAAGTGGCGGTGCACCAGAATTAAGAGATCGAAAAAAATATGTGGACATAATTTTTTTTTGACTTTTTCGGTTTTCACTATTTTGCGGATTTTTACGTTTTTACCATTTTTTCGTGGTGCACTTGCAATAAGCTTGCGGTGCACTGGTGCACCGGTTAAGAACCACTGCTTTAAACAGTAATATACTAAGTGTTATAAATAAGTAAATTTAATGATTAAAGTTGACAATGTTTCTTATCAGCTGTTTTTATTGTGCCCTACTGGCTCGTAGGGTATTGACTGTAATTTGCATAACCTCTCCCATGATGTCCTATCGCATATTTTTTTAAAACACAAACGTTTACACAATACGTAATGCACAGTCTTGCCGTCCGAATAGAAAGTTGTTTGCCGTATGTATTATTAAATTATTATTGCTGTGTCGCGTGTAATTTTTTTAGCCGCTACTTCACTACTTTGGATATGCCTAGAGGCTACAGGGAGATCCGATCATTAAATTAATAAAAGTCAGCTACTGACATATTACATATATCTTCGTTTGCGACCTATACAGTCATCGCGATATTACCCAATCGTACGTTTTTTTGGATTATATCATAAAACAACTTATCGACATTTGAATTACTGCGTAAGATATTTTTTATGATACCGTAATTTACAATTTTCACCATTGTATGAATGATTTCAAAAGATGGCGACAAATGTTCATATTTCACTGTAAAGTTGTAAAGAATATGGAAGAGTAAAGCAATGAATAATTTAACAATAAAAAAGCGGTTAGCGTTGTGGGCTTCCGTGCCAGACCTCACGGGTTCGATTCCCAGTAGTAACAGCATATGTTATTTGATTTAACAATTTCTGTTCAAATGGGGGGATGGGTGTTTGGTATGTATAAAATTTCCCTCCCACAATTTCCGATCCTTAAACAACTAGGCGTAGCTAGAGCGATTAGTTAACTACTAGTCCTGTCCTAGCCTTATCCATATATCCCTTCTACTTTATTCGTAAAAGAGGTTGAGCGACTGTGTAACAAACACTTCTCGTAGAAAAAAATTCTGTTGAGATACCACCATTAGGAGACCGTATGCTACACATTTGGGAGTGGACATGGATTAAAAAAAAAACACTAAAATGTAAAAAATAAACCAATATTTATTAAATGAATTTTCCTTAGCTACAAAAAATGTTTAAAAACTTTGACTAAAAGTTTGTATTAATTCTTCTCATTGACTATATTCTCTTCATATGTGGAGCATATGACTGCCACGTTTCGCTTCAATGATGCCTTGTCTTCCTCCAATCGTTGTACTTATTCTCATGACATACCAGTATTCATTAGCTCCGCCGAGTAAATCCTTTAGATATAGAAGTCATCATATGATCCAGTCAGTTTCAATACCTCTCCACGGCCGCTAATGTAACTGGGCGCAGTCTTGTACGTTATTTAATATCCAAGTGCCTCACAAAGTGTTTTAATTAAGACAACATTTTTCCCTCCAATATCCCAGAAATGTTACTAACTCACTCATATATTTGTAGGCTTAAATAAAAACCCAGCGGGGAAAAAGCGCTGATTACAGTCATAAATTCTAAGAATTAAGTCTTGTCTAAATTCGCTTTAATCCAATCGAGTATTTTTTATGTTCCCATAATCCGTTTGATTTATAATGTGAAATTTAAAAGCCGTTGGCGGAACAGACGTAGTTTTCACTTTCATTCAATTTTGTTTATTTCCGAGCGTATTGTCTTCATAATTATTGTAGTGGTGCTTTATTATTGGAATCGTGACCACTCCAAAATATCCGGAGTAATTTATTTTTTCATGAGAAGTAATTTAAGGATAGTTCTGAAACAATATTTCAATGTTTATTTAGTTTATAAATGATTTATTGACTGATTTGATGACTTGATTACTCTGGTGCGTCGTATTGAGTTGAAATATAAATCACAATTTAGAATTGGAAATCGTCCGAATTAACTTCAATATTGTTAACTTTCGCTTTCATATCAGGCCAAAATCAATAATTTTATTTTAGACATATCATCAAATTACGACACTATCGACTTATCAATTTTGATTGCGTTTAAAACGGTCCGAAAGAAACATTCATAAACTTGTATTTGTTGTAAGAATTGATATTTCATATAATCAGTTGTGTAGTGGGGCCAGGTTGGCGACCTGGCACCTGAAAATGAGCCAGGGTTTAATTTTCAAGTTCATACATATGTTCAAACTACTGTTCATAATTTTTTTTTTTTTTAAATAGTGCCGCGTTTTTTTATAGATTTAATTGTTAAAAATTGTGTTTTTTAACTTCGGACGGATATAAAAAAAAAACAAAAAATAGGGAAGAAATCAATGACTGACCTGGTACCTATTTATTTACCACAACACCACTGCATATAATAGTTTAAACGAAAATAATATTGCTTTTTTACAATCATTTGATTAACGATTTGTTACTATGTTTGTTATATTTTTGATATCTAAGGGAAGGAAACTGTAAACACCTTGTTGTTTTGGCTACATGATGTTGTTTGTGGTATCGCTTGACAACATACATATTTAATATAAAAAATATGTGCATAAAACGTATATAAGTTTCCTTTGCTGATCATTCAGTAAAGCGAGCGAGCGAATGGCATGCGTTGACCCCGTGGGAAGATCCCGGGATGTAGACATGCTTCCCGGTTTTTCAATGCACAGCCTGTTCGCGTAATCTTCCTGGAAACAAGATCCATACGACAACCTCGCCTTTCTTTATGCCATTAATTTGTTTAGTGTCAATCTAAATATATACGAGTCAACGATAAACAAGCTTGGACCTAAGTACCTTTTATAATCATGAGAAAATGTGCATAAAAAGTATCAATTCTTTACATTCAATGCATTGTCGTTTACGTCTTGTATTGTAGTGATTAACGAAAACTGGTCATATCTATTATTTCAACGATTTATCGTTGCCAAAAGCTTAAACCTAACCGAACATTACATTCCTTAAGAAAACGTAGAATTTTATTTCGATAAAACTAGTGTGTTTCTAGCAAAAAGTATTGAATCATACACACTTAGAAAGGTGCTATTAAAATTTTGCGATTAAATTGCATACAACTTCTTCTGTACAATTTTCTGAAGAAAAGGATAATTCTTGAAACAATACATTAACAGGATACAATAATCTTTTGTTTATCTTTCTAGAATACTATAGATTTTTTTAATGTCTTATTGGATTAGGGTATATCTGCTTGTTTAAATTACGTTTTACATATTAAAAAAAAAACTTTTTATGTAATAATTCTACATTCTTTTCTTATAATCATGAGGAGTATTCTCAGCTGATGAAAATGATCAGTTGAAAATGCTCGTCATGAGTGAAATCGGTCCTGATCATATTTGAAAAATAAAAGTTTTTTTTTTAATATAATTTCTTTTCAACAAGTTTTAACAGTGAACACTAGGTAATATAGCGATGTAGAATTTGATATACTCCCTTTCACAATAAAAATACGCATTTTTGTGTAAATTGAAAGTGTATAGCCTTTTACGTGTGTACGATTCAATTATCAACAGTTAAAACAATTCAAATGTGAATATTTTTTTGCCATCGTCAATGTTTGATACTACCCAGTCTTATTGTGTAAGCTGTAAGTCAAACTACATAGGGTATTATGAAATGTTTCATACTTTAATCCTGCGGGTTTTTATTTACCCGCCAGTCTACCATTCGATAAGAATAAAAAAAACTTGTCATATATTTTACGAGCGGCATATATTCTATATTACGTAAATCGCAACTCCACTATTTCATTACACATTACCATAAACCGACATAGACTCAACGAGCTCATAACCACAGGGCTTTTCGTTGGAATCAGAACTGAGACATGGCCGCCATCATTATCGGCCAACAATGTCGCGTTGCTTGCCGTGGCACGAATTTCATTTCCGATCACAAGTTGTGTGTGGCACTCTAATATGCTTTCAACATTTTGCAGAAAAGACTTATTTTACTTATGCTCAGTAGCGTTCGAAGATTTTAAAGGCAGTATTAGAATTCAATGTTAAAAGGAATTGAAAACTATTTGTAATGTCTCCAAAAAGAGCTTTCACATTCTTGTTTCTATACTAGGTTTTCATTTCTCTGATGTTTATTTACATTGTTGATTGTCAAAGGTTTTTAGTGATTAAATAAATATGACATCTTAATTGTTAATTGTCAATTATTGGTGGAAAAATAGTATATTTAGAGTCAGTTCGTCGTTAGTGTCACCACCACCACCAATTTATCTAATTTCAGTACTGTCCGATTTTTAATCGATGTATAGATTTCTCTTCAAAGACGTGGGTATCTGTCATATCTGAGATTAGTTTTATAAAAACTAGTGCTATCCTTCTATCCCTAATCTCTTCAAAATCACAGGTTCAGCAATTGAATAACAAGACGTTTTCGTAATTTCATTAAGTGTAAAAGATTTTTAAAAATATACACTAATACTGTTGCGTGTGTTTTACAAATTCCATTGATTGTTATTTTATCAAAAATGGAATTATCATTTTTTCTATTCGACTGTATAAATAAAACAAAAGGAAACCAACATAAAGTTTATTTCTTACCCTTTTTTAAGCTCTTACTAAAGCTCATTTAATAAGGCATTAAATAGATCTTGAATATTTTTTGAACTAAAACTAGTGTATAAGAAACATTACAAAAAAATGTGTAGTCTAAAAAAACAAGTTCACAAATTGATACATAAGCGAGAAAAAATAATTTAAGCATAGTTTTGGTAATGGCGTGATGCTGAAATTACTATCAATAATATATTGAAAACATATTCGTTCCCGATATATTCCGTGTGTATTATGAATACTATCATTCTATCTTACTTGAACAACTTGGAATAATCATTGCCATATGTTTATATGTAATTAACGGACCGACGACCTTAGCTCTTTTCAATAACTTAGTGTACAAAAATATGTAATTTATGTCAGATGTCAATTTTTTTGATACATAAATTAAATAAAGATTTGTATTGATATTGTACAGAAGCTTCAAAATGACTACAATTTCATCAGCGCTAGACGGTTCGTAATATTAACGAGAAATTTGTTATTTAATCCATTGTTGTGGGACTCGACAGAATGCATATAATAAACTCCATCGCTTCTGATGGCCGAATCGTAATTATCCCACGAAATGAACAGCACGCACGTAATGTTGCAGGCATTGTGGGGTTTGTTATTTCGAAAGACTTCTTCATATAACGCAGAAGCTTTGAAACATTACTTCGCGTCAACTAAACTAAAATATTTGTCATGTAATATCGAATATAATATTAGATGTGTATCAATAGAATACATATACGTTGACGATAGTAAAATGCAAGGATGTGCTGGAGTGGACTCGGAAGGGCTTCCGCGAACCCCTTGTAAAATTTTACTTAAGTTGAGTGCAAGCGGTTAATCAAATTAAAAAAATTAAATAATGATGTAAGTACAGATGAAATCAGTACCTGATATGTACATATTTTAAATCATTTATAATATTATTAACGACAGGTTACAACGTTTGAAACAAACATGACATTGGAGCAAAAATAACTGTCCCTATATCTGCGTCAATCTTTGAACTCTTCACTCTTGTAATATAATGTATTTTTCAGCTAGTTGTTGATATTATTAATTTTTGTACCACTACATTGCGTATAATTGAGCGAGAGTGATTAACAAATCCGTTTGGTATTACTAACCTCGACTCGTGTTTCGTAGATATTAACCCTTTCCTTACTATGCAAAAAAACCATGCGCTCCTGAGCTGTTTATCCGTTACACATCAGGCAAACGGGAGTGAATCATGACAATTATATTACACTACTAAGTACCATATTTGTATTATTGCATTACTCAATGCGTAAATGTATAAGGGAGGAATACCTGAATTTTAGGTCGAGTATTTATTATAGATACAGTGAAATGTAAATTATTACAAAGTATGTGTAAATAGTACACATCTCAGTTAAGGAAGGGTTAACAAAATTTACTTTAAATAAGAGTGGATGAGTTTTCCCATAGATCCTGCGGCGAAAGCTTCTATCTACTTCTATTAAATCCGTCCTACTTTTATACGTCACGATGTCACAGTAAGTTGAGACAATTGTCAAAAGTGAAATTATATTATTACGGGATTTATTATGAACCATGTTCTATGTAAGTAATTATTCTTTAATTCTGTGAATGCAAGTCATTGTTGTCTTTTTATTGTTGTCAACTCTGTTCATTTTGTATCAATTTATGGAATTGCGTGCGTTGTAACAAGCATTCATACGTTTTAATATGAGTATTTGTTTTTATTTTCAAAATGACACTTTGTTTTTGGTTCAATATACAAATCCTTTTTTTTACTGCGACTACGTGGAGCAATACCTATACGTAATGAGCAGTCAATTTACAGATAGTCTATATATCCCTTTAAGTCAAATATTAACTAAAGATTATACACGATATAGCGAAAATAGTAAGGAAAAACTCATTACAAATACTGACTGTAATTTATTTTATTCATGTTCTTCTGCAATGTAAATCAAATGAACTCGTAATGAGCTTTATCTCATCAGAAGTGTTTCTACTGGTACTGATTGCTACTCAGTTGCTCAGCTTGTTCGTTTTCGAAGATTAGGGCTAGAATAGGACTAGTGGTTAGCTACGCCCCGTTTTTTAGTAGAATGTGTGGTAGGAGATCACACACGTCTATACATTTAAACGAAAATCCGTAAGTACATTTTATGAAACTACTCGTATTAGGATTTGAACTCGTATGCATCGTAATCGAAGCCAACGGTTTTGACCAGTAGACCACGTAATTGGTTAAAGTATTAAACTCTAAATGATGTGAAGTTCGAATGCTTCAGCCGACCTGTCTATCGGTAGTAATATTCTCGTCGGACCTTTCCCCAATTTGTTGTAATGCGCGTAATAATTTGGAAGTAAACCGCGAAGGGAGTGCGCAGGCGCAGGCCGTCGCGGTCGAGCGAGCCGCTTCCTGCGCGGTGTAATGAGTGTGCCGGCTCGGTGCCCGCCCATGCCATTCATTGTTATTTCGACAACTTCATACAATAATAACTTTTCAATTTTTACGGCAAACCCCCTACGGTAGACAGTGGCGTGCCATCCGTACGATGCATCTATTTACAAAATAATATATGCGACAAAAGAAAGCTTTAAAAATTAAATATCTTAGTTTATAAGAAATTTATTTGTCTAATAAGAAATACGACGATAAAAGATTACCAATTTTTCTTGCTATACTTTCCATCTACAATCTTAAATAAATCATTGAAACTGACTCATTACTCAAACAGTATTCATAAAAAAAAATATCACTAAGTGCATCAAGAACAAAAAATATATATATAAAAATGGCTCCAGCTTATGCACATTAAATTAAAGTGAAATATTTATATTATGCCGCCTGTGTGGCCGAGTGGTCAGCGTTGTTGGCTTCGGTTACGGAGGGCACGGGTTCAAATCCCGGTACGGACAGTTTTATAAATTGATTTTTCAATCGATTTATGAATTTCTGTTCGAAGGCATGGATGTATGTGATGTCTTGATTTCCTCCCTCCCACCCACCTTTGAACAAGCGTATCGAGAGTGATTAGCTTACCACTAGTCCTGTCCTAGCCCTATCCTTCTATTCCTACTCTCTTTGGAAAAAGATAGGTTGAGCAACTTTCAGCAGTTCTCGTAGAAGCACTTCTGTTGAGATAAACTCCATTAGGAGTCCATATGCTCCACATTGGGAGCGGACATGGTTAAAAAAATAAAATATTATACAAAGCGACTACTAACTAGGACACCGATAATGGCTTCTAATAAAATCATGCCGAAACCCCCATCGAAACAAGCGTTGAAATTGTATTGCTTTGTTTTAAAAAATCCAGAAAATTACTTAAATTTAGAGTATTTTTAAATAATATTGAAAGCTCTTGATGAAATAATCGGTCCTACACATAATAAATCTATGTGGAATAAGTACAAAAAAACGTGTTTTCTTTTTTTACTAGAATGGAACTATGGTGAGTGAACACTTTTAAAGTGAACTTGTATTGTAGATCTATTTTTACAATCGTTATTATTGATAGTGCTGATTATAAATAATCCTATAATAATTATTGTACTTTTACTGCCATATTTTTAAAAAATACACACGCTACTGCATTGCGAAAGTTTATGCGTTTGCTACGAAATATTTTACTCAGCATATTTTCATAGTTTGTCAATTAGTTAATTTAAATAAAGAAAACGCATTCTCCATACTGAAAAAATCCATTACCAGTATTTGAATGTCTGTAATGTAACCCATATTTTCTAGATACATTTAAAAAATGTAATTTTTGTTTCAAACAATTAATACACAAGATTACTTTGTAATTAAATTGTCATTATATTATTTCTAATTAAAAGGAAGCCTATAGTATTAATGGACAACCCATATATGAGGAATTATTTCTTATCATTTATTTATCTGCAAGTATTCTCTGTTTTTATGTCTTCCATTGACACACTCTTATCAGACCACTTTCGTTTTTTAGTGCTTATGGAATACCTAGATTACTACTTAAAACATTAGGGCAGGTAACGCTAGATAAGGAGTTATCATGTCTAAATTGGCATTCTTTGCTACTAGGGTCATCCAATCCCGGAATCCCGACTAAATTTAGAAGTTTAAAATCTAAATTCTTAACGATTTACTACCGTATATT
Source organism: Himalopsyche anomala (assembly GCA_031772345.1). Taxonomy (NCBI): domain Eukaryota; kingdom Metazoa; phylum Arthropoda; class Insecta; order Trichoptera; family Rhyacophilidae; genus Himalopsyche; species Himalopsyche anomala. Next base: position 7,001,883 of record CM062826.1, read on the forward strand.
TTAATAAAACTATTCGCGACATTATTCTTTATTTTGTTTATATACATATTTTTGTTAAATAAATACACTATGTCTTACTCCCTCTCATATTTTCTAGCAGTCGTAGACAGAAACAGGAAGTTTTTTTTTAATAATTGTATACAAAATTTAGTTTTTCTTTTCTTTTTTTAGTGCGGTGTAAGATTTTTTAATTTGAGAACTTGTGATTTGTGATTTGTGATATCAATTCGTTCGTGAATATCTCAAAAACTCTGGTTAGTGAAAAAAATGTTATCTTGGCAGTTAGCTGTAATGTTATTATTTTCTATTAAAATTAGTGATATGCAAAAAAAAAAAATGGTAAATGGTCAATCCCGGAATCAAAAAGAGGGTCCGGGATTGTATGCCCTATTTGCTACGCTGGCGGTCTTTTCTCCGATTGTTATTTCATACGTCATAATTGTATTTTTTTAATTCTATAATAACGCTCTGTTGAACCCGTCATTGCTGAATTCTCACGATTGGGGGAAACGTATCGACGGTCTGAAAGTTACATTTCCGTAACTACCAACGCGGCTAGCCTTTGAAATATTAAAAATCATTATCAATGAACAATTATAATGCGTAGAACGTATTTCACTTCGTAAACAATCAATGCAAGAATAAATTTATCACATTTATTGTTTATATGTGAGCCCTTATGAGTTAAGTGAGCCTAGTAGCAAAATGGTAAAAAAACCATTTAACTTTTACTTACAATCACGTCTTTACTTACGTGTTTTTGTGGATTGAATATTTTGATTTTAGGTAAAAAAACATTATAGCCAGTGGTGTAGTGGGGCCAGGTCAACGACGTGACACATGAAAATGAGCCAGGGCGCCACCCTGTCACCTTTTTGGCTTGCAACTGAATTTTCAAGTACATACATAAATATATTCAAAATACTGTTCATAAAATATAAAAGCATTATATCAAAATTAATCTACCCAACGGATTTTACAAAAATAAAAGTACACATGTAACGTGAAGAAATCCCTCACCCCTCTTTCTAGGGTCTAACTTAGGATCGCTAAAAGTTTAGCTTTCAGAAGTGGGAAGAAAACAAGAGTTTTAACACAATAGAAAGCTTTCGATACAAATTTATAAAATTTGAATCGAATTATTTACAAATTTATAACCATAATGATTTTATACATAAATAATGGGATTCCTACATTCAGGGATTTGTAAGTTGTGATATCAATCACACTGGCAACTCTAGAGTAAAATACTCAACCTGCAGCCCATTCAGATTTTATTGCATCCCAAAACTTTACATAAGCAAATGAATGTTTTGGATAAATTTGTATTTTTGTGTACTTACATTTATGCTATAATATTTACGTATAACTATTAATATGCGAGGATAATTCGATTCAAATTTTATAAATTTGTATCGAAAGCTTTCTATTGTGTTAAAACTCTTGTTTTCTTCCCACTTCTGAAAGCTATACTTTTAGCGATTGTTCAGCGATTGTTTTTTTCCTAATCTTACTTTATCTGTCAAAAGAAGAAAAGTTGACTGAAATACCAGGACCTTTTGTAAAATTTAAATAACCAGCTTTTTAGTCTTAGCGGAAAAAGCTCAAAACTTAAAATATATTAATAATAACTTAACTTATACATGGACATGAATTGACTTAGTGCCAAATGCGATTTCTGAATAAATGTTGTGAAACCACTAATGTATTGTGAGTAAAATATTCAATAGACAAGAGGTAGTACAAAAGAAAACCCACCTTTAAAATCAATTTCGATCGAACAGATAGATTGACCCAAATAATAAATGGCAATAGAATATGCTGCATATATGGGCGTACTAATGATGTTCTTCGTCTTATAATAATAATGTTGAATGTTCAATACATAAATTTCCACACCTCAAATGCTAAATGATGTTGCCTTTTTGTGCAGCTCAGTGATGTCCATACAACAATCTTTTATGACGGTGCATAATCCGAATGGCGAAATAATAAATAACATATAATTTAGAAATTATATGATTCTGATTGTAAAATGGCTCGCCAAGTTTTATTATTTTATTTCGCTGATTATATTCGATGCAATGATAAATATGTTTTATTGCTTTTAGTTATGTACGAGTAAAATTATGGATCTGAAATTAAGCTCAAATTTCTTTTTCGTTGCTCAGACTAAAACTGTAGTAAACGTATTCAAGAACTATATAAATTTTAGATCTTTTTTATTTGGGTTTAATCGTCAAGGAAATCTATGAAATTTTTGTTGTATTTTATTTGTTTCTAACTGTATAAGTAAACCTTCGGTAACAATAGTAACATTTCAATTTATTTTTTAAAAATGTAGACATCAATTTCGATCGATTTTCATACGTGGAAGATATCATCACATCAAGTGTTCGTTCCAAATTTACTGTTCAGAATCATGTATTCGTTTTATATTGTATATATACTATAAAAACTTCCTGATTGCTTATTTTAATAATAACTTAACTCATTACCTTTCTCACAGATAGTTTGGTTTCACTCGTTTATAATCTGTATCATTATTTATATATTTTTTTACTATTTTATTCTTTGTTATTTACCCTTTTATTAGTCGTAATTGATAATACTCGTGATCAGTAAAACCGGCCGAGATCTTTAATAAAAAAATGTACTGGTTAAACGATTGGATCACATTTCGTTTAATGGGTGTGGAAAACATTTAAAATATCGCTTTGGACAACACACTTTAATAATTATCATTGTATTTGACACTAAATTCGATCAAGTTTTTTTATACAAGACGTTATTGCGTAATGCGAACACATTTAATTTTTATATTTTCAAATCACGAACGATAGAAATAATGTAGTCCGTGAATATTGAATTTGTTAATAATAAATTTTGTTTTTTTGGCTATCTAATAGTATGTTACTTTTGAAACCCGATAAGGAAACATGTCTACCTCGTTACGGCCTTAATCCTATACAATTATTGTTTCGTAAAAGGATATAATAATCGGCTGCCCGGCTTGTCTGACATGTTGCGCACTGTTTTACCCAATCGCGCAAAATCTAAATCAATCAATGCAAAGATTATTGACTACGGGTGTAATTTTATACCGACAAAATAATAGTGTTCAGTATTGAATTTAGTAAAAACCATATCAACCCAAATATCTAAAAATATAATTATATGAATGTGAATAATAGTAGATAATTTTCATACTTTCTATGTCGCTTGTAATTGAATTTTATATATTTTTTTATTCTACTGATTGAGACACACGTTTTGCAGTTTTTGCATTTTCGAACTGACTATCGTTAGGTTATGTATTAATACATATCTATATAATTCTTAAATTATAAATTACAAAACGAAGATTGCGGATTTTTCTTTTTGCAGGACACATGGGGATGGCGGCATAGATACAAAAAAAAATGAAAACTAATAACAAATATATATATTTTTTGAAGGGTTCCTATAGGAAATAAATAAACTATGGTGAAACACCTTTAATGTCTTATTTACTTATAATTTATTTCTGTTGGTTTTATTGATCGACATTTAGATTTAGGTATTGTATATCTATCACTTTTAGGATGTTCACTGTCAATTCTTGGTGGAAAGACATTTTCCATAGGCACGTATTTTTCCGGTTTAGAATTTATATTAAATGGTATTATAATATTAAATTATATATAGTTTTGTATGAGAACATTACAGGCATGCACACATTTGAATGATTGCCAGTGATGTCTCAGGAGCAAATAATACCCATTTTTTTTTATTGACATCTTACTTACGTGTGTTTGATTAAATGCTTCCATAATATGAGATAAACTCTCTCATCTTATTGACTCAATTTATTTTAAATATTTCTTCGTATTCATTATGTAGACATGTTTTATTTTTACATCATTACAATACATCGCCGACGGTACAATACTGAATGTTTATTGCCTTGTATGGTAACAGCATTTAAAACGTTCACTGGTCATTCTTGTAACTTTGTTTTGATCTCGTCAGTGATTTTAATGTTTCGGTTAACCGAGAAAGATTTATATCGCTGACAAGGGCAAAAAACTATTTATTGCACATGTTCAAATAAAATGCTTCATTAAAATAAATAATAATATGGTTACAGTGACAGCCCAACAACTTAACAAAACACTCGTACCAGTAAAATTTCGTAAATTTGACACCTTGATAAAATATACAATACGGTCAATAAAATACTACCAGCTTAATTATACAGCGTTCAACTAACAACAGAGGCACATGGCTTGTTTATAGGTCGAATGTGTCTTAGCAACAATTAAAATATGTCCATTTAAAAGCCATATACAATCTTGTGGTAATAGAGTTATTGGCTACTCTAAAAACAAAATCTGTTACGCAAATTTCGCAATAATAATCGATCGCTTTTTTGGCCATGTTTGCTCGTGAGATTTATTTATTTAACATATTATTATTATAAGGTGAAGAAATAGTTTAGTTCTACGAATATTATTTTATATATGTAGCGCTTTGAATCAAAACTAACATTTTGCATTTTTGAAATTGTTGAGTTAAGTATGTCAAATGAATTTAAATGCATCAATTTATGTATCCCAAAATGAGCACTATTGTTTTGCGTGGTTTTTTGAGATGTTCTCAATACTCTATTTTCGTATAATGTGAGTTATGGCTCTAAGCTACTCATATGGTTCATAGATAGTTATTTCGGCGTATGCCGTCATCATAACTTTGATAAAACTTACGTTAACTCAATATTCCACTGTTTGTGTTAAAAATTATGACACGTGTTTCGCTTCTTTGAGAAGCATCATAATACCATCGCATTTTTTTGTAATATATAACAAAAGAATTAATTTTTGGTTTTATAATTTATTAAACTACATATTTCATCGCTTTTCAAAGTAGTTTCAAGTCGAAATGTCGACTTTCAAGTTTTGCTTGAAAACTGACAAGCCCTAGTACATACTATAAAAAGTAAATAATCTAGAAAATCTTGATAATATCAGTCATCGACTAATGTAAAATAAATAAATCGAATTAAAATTGAGCAATCAATTTTTAATTGGAAATGCCGATGAGGCCCCTGCAATGTATGAACAATCTGTTTATTCAGACAATGTTATTTTTGAACAAATTTATTTATGATCATATCAATACTTTTAAAACGTGACTTATTTTTTATTAATATATTATATAATTTTAGGTTGGTAACCCTTGTTGCTTTAAGATTATCGTGAATCCGGGTCGTAGTTTCCCAATTAGATCAGCTGACTTATTCAACTGTGAACTCAATTCAAAACGTCGCAATATTGAATAATGAATATTGATATAATAAATTACCTAAACAGGATTCAATTCCTCGTATGATTAGTTATTCTCAGACGGCTATTCACCAAATTCAATTATGTATATCAGTTGTCGGCAACCAGCGGCCCGCGAGGCGTCGTGGTGCGGCCCGCGGTCCGTTTAAACCTAAAATATTTGTCTACACATGTCATTACAGTATAAGGACACGTGACCCAAGTGCGGCCCGCACTAATATTACCCCACGTAAAATATTTGTCACTTTTACAACAAAAGGTTGCCAACCCTTGATGTATATGATAGTATGGAATGTCCCGATATATATTATATAGTCGTCATTTTCATACATGCTGTCTGTATATTTACAATATATTATTTTTGCTTCCCTAAAAATCTGCCGGGATTTCAGAATTGAGGATATCGCAGTCCCGAATGGATAACCTAGTTGTTAAACCTTGTTTTTTTTTGGAAGCGAGTTGGGGTATAAAGGATAGCGCTAGGACAAGACTAGTGTTGTAATAATATAAAATAACTTAGATTATTCCACGTATTGTGTTACAAAATGTGACACGTGTTTCGCGTCTTTCAGAAGCATCCTAAGACAACTACTTTCGCAAATGCTTGCTGAAGTATGAATGATTTTAATTTTACTATTCTGATATATTATAATAAAAATCAAATAAAAATGGAAGGCAAGGAGGGGATAATAGAAAAACAAACAAACGATAATGGTAATACAAATGACATTTACATTAAGAATTGATTATCTAATGAGTAGCATCAATAAGGACGGGTTAAACCGTTAGAAAATATATTTAACAGTGGCGAACCATCCGTTTTATTCAAGATATTATTCAATAATCTATATATTAATAGTCGATAAGGTACGTTCGTACGTTTGTACGTCTGAACGTTTGATTGTTTGTTTGTATGGTCGCGATTTCGCCTTTTCGATGACGTCAAGAAAGACGGTCCTCTCCCCTTACCCCGCTGTCGCCATTCTTTTAAAGACATATTTTTTCATTACACTGAAGAAGCACATTTTGTGATATGAAATATCTCTGAAAAATTGAATTTACTACTAGTGTTAGCTGATTGCTATGGCTACGACCCATTATTTTAGTACTTTGAGGATTTTCAAAAAATACTACAAGTATTTTTTACATTTTTTAGGTTTGATTGTGCATATATGAAAATATATTCTTGTTAAATTCACCTCTCAATGACAGTCGAAGTACTTGAGTAAAAAAAAGCATCAAAGCCTTTCTCACATGCCTCGCTCGGCATTGACACAATATCCGTTTATGAGAATGACTTTTGAATGTTTTTATTGATTCGTTGCTTTTGTTGTATTACTTCAAATAAAATAATTGCATGTACGCTGAAGCCTTTTGAAATTGCGCCGAACAAGCAAGCGTATCCTATTGTTATTTTCATGAAAGAACACCTGGGTCCATCGCGTCATTTAACTTTCTGCGATACCGTTCAATCAATGGAAAATATAAGATTTTTTCTTCTTATTCGAACCAAAAATTAATATACAATCGTCATGACTATTATTATTGTGTTTTCGTTTACGTTTGAACAGAAATATGTAAACATACACAGATGTTATCGTTTTCATCGTTACATTACATAAAAACATCATGAAAATTTTTCGTTTTATTGTCTGTTCATTAAACTAACAATATAACATGAGTTAACATTAATTATTCGAGATTTCTAATGATATTACTACTAACAAACTTTTCATATTCACTAACCTTGTTATATAATCAGTTTTCTAATTGTTTTCTTTATTTTGTTTTAGGTAAGGAACTGACATATTAAACAACGCCAGTCTGAACATAAAACAACCCCTTGAAGTAAGTCATATATAATAGTCTATCTATCATCTGTGATCTATGTATGGTTATTAAATTCCTTTGATTCTCATTGTAATGAAATATCGGATTAAGTTTTATTTGTGGTAGAACCAAACATTACAAAGATCCCTTGTATTATGTTTATATTAACATGGAATCTTGTATGTTTTTCGTCATAATATCTCGACCCTTTTTCTGATAAAGCATTTAGTAATCTCTATTTTTTGATAAAGAGTGAAATCAGTTGGTAATGCTCGTCATGAGCGAATCTGGTCATGATCATATAAAAAGGTGTACATAGTACCAATGCTTGTTTTATTTTTTAAATATATTTTCAATATAATCTATACTATGTCTTGCACTACCACGTTCTTCAACCGACCACATTTATTTCGTCAAACCTTAGGCATCACTTGATGACGTAAACATAACGTTTTTTGGGCATGCAATTATATTATGGTTTGCCTATTTTTACTTCTTATATAGTTTTCCTTCGAGTACCTTCGTGTTTTCCTATGACTGAAAAAGCACTTACACTATATTAGGACATTATATATAAGACTATTTTTATTAACTGACACTGGGATATAATATATTCATATTTGTAATACTTGTAAGTGTTTTGTACTTAGCACAATGTATATATTTGCCTGCAGTGTGCCAACCTGTTATAAATATTGTAGATAATTAAAACAACTGATGACGATTGAAAATAAACATATTATTAACTCGCTCTCCCTTCCGGTCGTTACTTTTTAAATGTTAGCAATCTGGGCAATGATTTAATAAATGTTTTGTCTGGTTAGGCTACTAAAATGTTTGAATTTCTTTACGCAAAGCGGCCGTTTGGAAAGTTTTAATTGCACAGAGATAAAGTTGACATTCGACTCGCCTGCCTGCTATTGAAAATAATATCACTGACAAGAAAAGTGCTAGAAAGCGGTTGCTCTTTGCCTAATATATTCATACTTCTTATTTATTATTTTTTATTTCAATTAAATTCACACGGCGGGCCTCAGCTGTTATTATCTAATTTATGCAAAGCAATTTTCTACATGACGCGTTGTCCAAACTGAAGTCATGTGAAGTTTTATCGGTTTAATCGAGAAAATTTTCGTTTATACTATCGAGACAAAGCTATAAGAAATCATAAGATTTAAAGATTGAAAACACTGTATTCATCAATGTTTTTCTTTGTTGTTTTGCGAGTAACACTGTTCACAAAAATGTTCTTGAGTATACAATAAGAATACAAGTGACAAAATTAATTGCACAATTTGCGGATTACTTTAAACGGCTATGATATTATATTATATGTTTCATTCACTTCAATGCCTTTATTCTAAAAAAATAATATAATACACCCATTGTTCTAATTGGAATGCAAACTTTTAAGTTGTCCACTGTCAATTTTTAGTAGAAAGAAAATAAATCAATTTTCATAGTAGCATTTTTTTCAATGAAATTCATACTTATAGTTAGCTCGGAAATTAATTTTTTACTTGCTTTTTAAGCTTGTATCACAACGATTTTTTCTCAGTTTATATAACTTAACATACGTATGCTATTTATTCCTAGATTATTTATTGAATTTATATAAATAATTTAAAAAAATACAGAATACTCTTTTGTGCTAACTCCACGTTTATTTATTAAGATCAGGACTGTCATCATGAGTATTTTGAACTGAATATATGTGGAATTGGTACAAAGTAGTGAACACTTTAAAAGTTATGTAAACAAATCATCTAGCCTGATCATTCTTACTTGCTGGACTATTAAATTAAAGCAATACCGATACTTACTTATCAGACAATCACCGTAAGATTTCTAATATAATTATTAGAAAATACTTTATGGCGGCAATAATATAATCTGTTAATTTATACTAAGGTAAACATTATGTTCCCTTGTACTCAATATAACAATTCAACAATTTATAAACAACAACTTTTCTCTTCACAGTTTACTATCGCTTATTGTTTTGTCTCAAGAACAGGAAATCTGCGTGGAATCCATCCCAGTCTGGTTTGTTTGATAATAATCTCACGTATGCCTCAATTATGCCATGCTCTTCACAATCACATGACAAGTCGTCTACAGGAAAATTCTTTACAATCTTATGTTGTTTCATCGTGATACGGAAAGTAACAACAGTGATAAAAGAACAATGTGATTTAATATAAAACTAGGAACTGGCGTAATTTCATTATTTCATGGACATGTTGGTAATAATTGTGATAATGTTACACAATTATTACCGTTGACAATGGGTTATAAAATTTTACTCTTCAACTTCGGCAGCTTTCTCCGCAATAATAAATTTGCGACATTACTATTCGGTTTAGCCGTTGTTAAATTGTCGACGGTTACTTTGTTTCATTCCGTCCGACCACACAATGAAATCGTAAAATTAATGGCACCTGGAAGGAATTGTCATTAAATTGGGATTGACTGTCTATAATTTTCTTGGATGATAAGTTACCTTTTTTTTAATCGTTCAAATTATGTACATTTTCACAGATTTTGTCACTAACGACCCGCGTTTCGCCCTTTCGGCATCTTCAGGCGTTCAAGTGAACGGGTGAACTTGAACTGACGCTCAGTAAATGAATGGTTCGTGCTTATATAATAAAAAAAATGTATCATTGAGTTTAAAGCCATTGCAATGTTACACCCAAATACGGACGGTCATAAGCTTTTTACCAGGAAATTTTGGAAATAAACAGAGCACAACTGCATCGCCTTCCGATTTTAAATGAAATATTGAATATGCCGAGATCTCCACTGCTGTACCCTGTATAAATATAGTCATAAAATCTTTTCCGACAAACAAATAAATATATTTCTTAAAACCACTCACTACTCAAATCTTTGGGCATTCCCACGAGCTTATCCTTTTCGCCAGCAGTTTTTAGCAAATTTACACTGTAATATTTACAAAATACCTGCATATATCTGAGACAATATGCAGGTCATCGTTTTATCGAGTGTTAAAATACCTACATGTTTTTCTTGAGAATGAATTTTGCATACAAACATTTAGAATTGGGTGAATTGATGCATTCATTGTCTTCGAATTCTTTACGATATTTCAATGTACGCGTCTGTAAACAATAGGTCGAAAAATTCAATCACCTGTTTTGTTTCATTGAAGTATTATGCGTTTACTTAGACGAAATAGTAAGGCCAAAAATGTCTGCCAAATAAAATAGCAAACCGCCAAATATAAAAAGTCTATTTTTTCTTTTTTCAATATATGTACGCTTCCAATGTAGATTGTATGGCCTACTAATCTAGAGGTAATCTCAACAGAAGTTTTTCTTAATTAATAAAAACACAATATTCCTTTGTACCTCATTCCACTTTATTTAATAGGTCAGAAGTTATTCTACAAGAACTTTCATTTTTTTAAGAGAGTAGGAGTAAAAACATATGGCTACGACAGAATCAGTGATTAACTAATCACTCTCGCAACGCCCTGTAAATTTTAGGATTGGGAAGATAGGAACGGAATTTTTAGGTGTCTCAATCACCCATGCCTTCGAACAGATATCGATAAATTGACAATGCTTCAATGAAATATTAAACATGCCGGGATCTACACTCCTATACCCTATATATATAATCATAAAACCTTTTCCGACAAACAAACAAATATAATTCTTAAAACCACTCACTACTCAAATCTTTGGGAATTCCCATGAGCTTATCCTTTTCGCCAGCAATGGCTTTAAACTCAATGATACATTTATTTATTATATAAGCACGAACCATTCATTTACTGAGCGTCAGTTCAAGTTCATCCGTGCACTTGAACGCCTGAAGAAGCCGAAAGGCAAAACCGGGGTCGTTAGTGACAAAATCTGTGAGAATGTACATAATTTGAACGATTCAAATTTTAAAAAATGCTGTTCGAACCTGTGAAATCTGTCAAGAAAGCCAATGACTTTTACCACTTCACCACGGACCCGATCATATATAGGTTTTAAATTAAAATCGGGTTGTTCAAAATTTACATACATATGTGATCACGTATTGATCTGATTTAAAACGGTTCTATCTTTTTAAAACGGTTCTAAAAAGCGCTAAACTAAGTAACTGAAGTTTATAGACTGCGAAAGCAATTATCCGTAATTCATTTATTTAATTGATTGATTGCTTAAGCACTCCATTATAGAGCTAACTCTTTGCAGTTATTATCATGTTGAATGTGGTTAATTTCGCTTTGATAGATGTGAAGAATTAATGTCACTTGGCAAATTGCACAACCGCCGGCTTCTCGCTTCTGTCTGATGAATGTCCGCGGCAGATGTCTCGATAATTATTGCGTTTTTTTTAACCCATCTCACTCGTAACATCGTCGTGTTTGTCAGTGTCGTCATGTTAAGTATGATGATATACTGGTTTCGAGTAAATCGATGTTAAATATTTGTGTGCCAGTTACATACAATTAAACAGTGTATTGATAAGAAATTACTGATGCGTAACGAGTGCATGTGAATATTATTATAAATTTAAATTCAATAGAAACATTATTTAAAGAAGAAACCACGTTGTTGGTTTTCACAAGATATATATCACACGGTCACGGTAACTTTTAATAAAACGATGACAGACATGTATACTTTCAGTTGTTTTACAACGAGAACTATTTTGTACTTATTCGTTCAAGTTATCTTTTTTGAGAGAATTAAGATAGGAATAGGATAGTACTCCCTCGCTATACACAATTTTTTACGATGGTATGAGTGGAAAGGAATTCAAAAACCACTTTCATATCTAATATACCTAAAATCTAGATGAAACTGACAGTAATATAATTCAAACGCGTGAACACATAAACCAATCGACTACAAACCCGCAAATAGATTGAAAGACAATACGATATGCATTGGCAGTGGCGGTTCGTGATCTAAAAAAAATTGAGGACATATTGTGTAAAATCTTTTGTTTTACTAATGACTATTTTTAGAGTAGCCCAGCTTTACTTTGTATTTTTAATATGTATGCACAAGAAAATTCGAGAATCAGAGAATTGCCTTTATATAGAGAATCAGAGGTAAGATACTGAATGAATTTGTTATAGTTAGTAGTCGAAATCAGCATAAGATTTTTTTACACATTTTGGCAGAAAATTTTAGTCCCCAGTACGTAGAACCGCCACTGTGCGGTATTGCGCGGTTTGTGTTTAAATCTCGTGAATCTCTTTACTTTCCGCGAAATCCATTGTTTAGTTCAGGTATTGATTAATGCAAGTCACAACCTGTTTCGATATCGTATAAAATCACCGTCATATTTTATCATTCATATCACACACAGCCTTCATCTGATAGAATCTTTAAGGTTGTCATTTCTTAGCAAGCTCACACGTGGGAACGGGAAATAAAAACTAAGTCATTAACTAAGTCAGTACCCTAGTAGAAAACATTACCCAGGAAACTAAGAGTTCATAGTTTTACTAGTGAAACTCCACATATGGTTTCAGTTGGAATGATAATATCATTCATATCATTGTCAACATTATGCATAACATCTTATGTTATAATATAAAGTATCACGATATTGTAGCAAATTATTTTACACACAAGAATGTTTAAATGTTTTTATATCTCCCATGATACAACAACTCCTTGGATCCCATAACTTTGACAAAAGTCAATATAATAAAAAAACACATGATCTATCAATAATTATTTTAATCACTTTTTTCCATCTTGGAAGCAATACGATTAAATACCTGTAGTTTCAATTTTATAGATCAAGTATCTCTTATCTCACATAAACACAGCAAATTTATTATTGTATGAATTTTTTTTTTGATTAATGATATTGAATTTGTTTTAAATAATTAAATACGAAATTCGTGCAACAATAGTGACTATAGAGTTTTTTTTCGTATCATGATAAATTTGTATGTGGTACGAGATATTGTTTTATCATGCGCGATATTTAATTATTTTTTAATAAATAATATTGAATGATTTGTTACAGAACTTCACTGTCACCGCGGTTCCGAAAGAGTAAATTTCTTGACATGTTTGGCCGATGCGCCATCTATTGCGGTTTCACGATTTTATTACATACTGACTGACATTTTCTTTGTATTTGTTTGATTGACTTTCTTGCATCTCGCACTGAGGTTTGCAAATGGAACTTAATAAAAAAAAATATTGCGCATTAAATAACTCATTTTGCTATTAAAGAAAAAAAATATATAAGAAAAAAATGAATCGAATTTCGTTGAATTAGTAAAATATTATTACACGCATCATTTTGAAATTCAAGAATCAAATTTAGAAAGATTTTTTTTATAGTGTTGCCACAAACTATTAATATTATATGAATTATATTATACACGTTAACTTTCTAGTGGAAGATCCATGCTGTCGCACTCGAGCTAATATCGAATGACTAGACAAATTAAAGTTAACTCATCAATATTTTCAATGTATTCGGCGATAATTTTACGGAAATTCATTTTTTAATATAAACTCAAATTTGATCACTTTGCTATTACAGTCTAAAAATACTTTTAATAGAAGCGACACACGTGACACAATCGGTCGAATAACGAATTTACAAATAATTCTCGATGAGAAATATACACATTTGTTTACTATAAATTCACAATCTGATCTCGCAAGAGATTTTTCTTAATTGTGTTCCTTAATCAAAGCCTTCTGTATATGACATGCAATACATCCAAAAAAGGATATATACTGTGTAACAATATAGAATATACATATTATTTTGCAAAACATTAATGAAAATATTTAATTTAATTAACACTATTGATATTTTTACTGATGTCAAATTAAAACAAACGTATATACCGGGTCCCTGTGTTGTTAAGCACATAAATAAGGTATACACAACAAGACGATTATTTTGTACATTTAATTAAACGGAGTAAAATATTAATCATTTCCAACTAAAAAAATACATTGCTCTACATTTTATAAGTAAACGTCAGGTCGTAGTTAATCAATTTCAATGCTATCTTACTAAAATATATATATATATATATATATATTACAACCTCGTCTTCTAGTTATTCTAGGACACTATAAAAGTTTTTTATTAACTGCATTCACGAAACTGGTAAATTCCAAAACGTTTAAAATGGCAGTGTCGTTCAAAGGAAATGATTTAATTATAAAAAACGAAATGTTTGTCAGTTCCCGGCGTATGTGTGCTTATATAATATTTATTATCTTCCAGTCCTTGACATTACTTTTAACGAATAGCCTTGAATATGTCAATTCTTTCCGTTTAAACAGCTTATAAAATAAATATTACATTGAAAAAAAAGTTAACACTTTACCAAAACACCTTGCGTTATTCATTAGGTACAGATAAATATCAAATAAATTAAACCAGCTGCAAATTAAATGATTACCTGTGCAACAATTCAGCAGCTACCGTTTAATTTTACAAGCAACAGATGCAGTTTTATTTGTAAAACACTTGGTAAGCAATATCTGATACCGTATTATAACAAATCATATTTCTGACTTTAATTAAAGTCATACCATGTAATTCAACTTCAGAATGGTGACTTCGATTTGGATTCGATAGCCAACTTACCGACCATGGTATTGTTTTACTGTGGTGACTTGCGTAATTGATACAGCGGTGCTGTTTTACTTTCACTCGTGAATTATCTCCGACTAAACAATACCTAGCAATAATTAATTAATTGGCCAGGTTCACGCGGAACACGTGGTATACCGGTCTCATAAATAATCTTGTCCCAGCCACCGGCTCCAGGGTTTAGCGCAAACAGAGACAAGGCCGCCATGTTTTTTTTTTATTATTTCGCCGTTGCATATTTCACAACCTGTCGATCGTCTATTAGATTACTAATTATTATTTGATATATATAATTATCGTAATGATTTAATGATGACGGCATAATATTTAGATTGCGTATTTAAAATCATTTGTTTTCGATCTTTTAATTGTCTGCGTGTTGGTCATATACCCGGATTATGCCTGAAACCATAACAATACTTAATTTTGTTGCCTTTAACTTTAAATTATTAATTAATAGTATTATACTAAATATTTATCGCTATTTTAATATTTCAAGGACATGTACGTTTTTTTTTTAGATTATATTTACGGATTACAAATATAAAATACAACCAAATAACTATGGATTCATTTACTTTTTGTTTGACGTTCGACATTTTACGAGTCGATAGTTGTTTTTTTTATTGAATTGATATTTTGATTAATATGTGGCTTGGAATTATTGTTTTTCTTTCATTCCTACCAACTTCTTTAAAAAAACATCAGAAACGTTAATCCAAATTAAAACTATCACTACAAATAAAATGATTGACTAAATTAGAACAAAGGCCACGCATTTAAAAAAAGATATTAAAAATGTATTGGCAATTTTATTCTCATTAATTTGTATTTAAAAAAAATCGCAAGCTTAAAAAACAAACAGCATAAATCTCGGCCTATATTTGTCGGTTTATTTCACACGATGTCTTTTATCAGAATATTAATCAACTATTTTTTGCAAACTAATAAATATCACTATTCAATTCTCACTCGTAGTTTGCAATGGTAAATCAAACGCATTGTGTCCTGTAACACGATTACTGCATTGTTGCTTTTTTCTATTATTGTAATATATGAGTTTATTGGCTTTTTATATTTAAAAAAAACGACATTATCGCTCTGATAATACACCAAATTCAAAAATATTTTTTTTCTAATGATTTATCAGTCTATCTGTCACACACACACACACACAGTCTTTCTCTTTCTGTGTTGCGCAGGTAGAGCACTAAAGCAATGATAACAAGTGATGATAATTTATATTATTTCAATAATTACTATTGTTCTTTTAATTATTTTTATTCGATTATTATATACGTGTCTTTCCATAACAGCGTTGGCCTGTTGAATAGTTGAATGATTATAATTAATTATTACCTTTTTGTCAACGTCGTTAGATTCTGTGCCGGATCTCACGAGCTCGAATCCCAGGATGAACTGTATTTTTTTTCAATCGGTTTATCGACTTCTGTTCAAAAGCATGGATGTTTGTCATGTCTGTAAATTTCGTCCCATAGTTCCAATTCTAAGATAAATGGCGTAGCAAAAGCGATAATCTAACCGCTAGTCCTGTCTTAACCTTATAATTTATATCTCTACTCTCTTCAGTGAGAGAAAAAATAAAGGTTGAAGAACTGAGTAACAACTATTTCTCGTATGTTAAGATATCTTCATTAGGAAGTCATATGCAGTCTAAAAATGCTTGTCAAATATTTATAATTTCTTTCACGCTTTGTATAAGAAATTGGATTTATAATACATTCATTTAAATTAAATGTTCAGTGTTTCTTCATGGGGGAGTAAACACTGTTTGAAAATCGTTTTGGATTCATGCCAAAATCCACGCGGGATATGGCAGTCATTTGGCACATAATGATGACATTAGTTATCTCTGTCAATCCTTTTGAGACTGTATTTTTTGCGCCAGTTTAACTGAGTTATTCTGTATAGAATATTATAATAGTATTTTTTTACCAGGAAATTTATTTTATGAAATACACGGGAACAATAGTGCCATTTTGAAATTTCTTTCATTCTTGGGGATGGGGGCATTGAATATTTTTATCGCGGAAAAGGAGACGATGTCTTCATATGTGCCGTACAAAAAAAATATTGTTATTTGAAATCAATCAGTAGGATTAATGTCAACTTTTTGGATTACCCATAATACTAATAAATAATTTCGACACCGTTTTAGAGAAAGTAATAGGTTATAATTATTGATTCCATACACATTATATAAGAACATAATATATAATAATTGTAATCCTATAATTATACATACCTATGAAGCACTTATATTATATTTTTGCGTCCAATTGAGCTAAGTGAATTGATATTTTAATAATGGTGTTCATAAAAGGTGTGCAGACATGTTCACCTTTGTATTAAGCGGCTTATTAATTTGGCACAAATGAAAGTGACCACTGGCTGATGAAAGTTTAACGATTCATATTATAATTGATCCTCTGATCCAATTTGGTCTGCCATTGTTTGCCTAAGCCATACCATAATACATACTATCATATTATGAACTGACCAATGAAATCGAAATCGATTTACTTGTGAATTGTATAGAAGACGTTTATTCCAGTACTAAAAGTACGTTGAATTGTTTTTGATTTTATTTTACTTGTTTATCAATATTTACCATAAACTCTTATGTAGTATGTTTAATCAATTTACAGAATTAATAAACAATATTTAGTGGTACAATTTTAATACGAGTGATAATTTCCTTTTTATAAAATTTCATATATTACTTCGATTCATGGTTGTGTCTTTAACTTAACCCAACGATAAAGTACAGTTAATATTTGATTGCTTAGTACATATACCGCCGGCAGTATTCCTTTCCCAAACGGACTTTTTCCTGTAATTAGTCATATTCTAAAAACCAAGCCACGTGGAAAGCGAATGGGTATTTTGACAATACAATAATAATCAAAGCGGGCTTTGACTTTCGGCATATTGACCCTGTAATGGGCAGAAAATCATAGCCGACAATTTATAAAATTTACATCACAAGATTTTTTTTTTAAATTAAGTTTGAAAAAATAATTCCTTAAGTGCGATTAGTCAAGAGGTCCATGCCTATCATAATTAAATTGTCACTACTTTTAGATCTCTAGATCAGCGTTTCTCAACCAAGTAAAAAACTAAAATGCAGAGGCCTAATAAAACATCAGACGAATAAGATAACACTCTAAAAATTTTGCCACTGACGCCTTTTGTGATATCGAAAAATAATAAGCTTAAAACGCAATTTACCCAATTGTGTCGCTTAAGTTCTTTTGCTGAGTATGGGTTGATATTAAAGCACTCAACTGTACTGATGAACTCGGACAGACGGTTAGTCTACCAACCAAACAACAGTAAACTTCTGACACTATATAAAATATAGCTATGATCAATGTAATATATTACGAATGATTGAAACAATAACTGTTAAGTTGTTTCCTTGTACTTTGTATGAGTATCCTCGCTGTGTATCCATATTAAATATAATAGTATCATCTCTGCGTACCGTTACTATGGATAATATCCACGAATCCAGAACCAAAGCTGCGTGGAGGAGCTTCCACAGAGGCAGTAGTGCAACGCTGGTGACGACGCTCATTGTCGTATATGGTAACCGGTCTTCCCTTTGGTGTCGCCGAGGCCGGTCCATGAACCGACGACCTTCGCCTTATAGGGCGGGTCGCGGCTGCAGCCGACAAGCGGTCGCAAGGCCGACCTCACCGTACACTGGGTACGCTGGACACTAGAGGCAGCTTTAAGCGATAAAATGATACATCGCCCCATGCCTTCCTTTCAAGGCTCTTGCGTAAATCCCGAAGTCAAATCACGACTACTTATATCGAAAGATATCATGACGAAGTGATACATAAATTTATTACATAAAAACTTATCCAGGTTCTTTGTATTGTTACTGTACCCACTTAGTCGATATATTCATTTATATACAAAACAAATGTTACGGGTTTAAAGGATGTATATATAATATGACGGCAAATAAATATTTTGACTAAACTTAAAAATAATCCATGTTTTATATGTCAAATAATATAATATTAAAAGTGTCAATGCTTATAGCCAAGGGTGGATTAGAGGGGGCTCAGAAGGGCTCGTGCGATCCCCTTGCTAAATTTTGCGAAGGCTGGCGATCCCCTTGTTAATTTATGAGAAAAGAATATTCTCAAATCAAATAAGTTTACAACTGCAATTTCTTACATATTATCTACGACAGCTTCAGAATACACAGGAGTACATTTTTACCCATTTGAATTGATAAGTTTACGGTAAATTGCATATCCTTACATATTTTAAGTGTTTTAAGTAACCATCAATTGCTTATTTGAGTATTACATATAATTGCATAAGAGTGATAAAAAATTCACTCCCCCAGAACACCGAGAATTGCTTTGACATTAAGCGAGCCCTTTGTTAATGTATTGGCAGCCCACCGCTCCTCATATCCCAAAGATTGTTAATTTATAACGCACTCGTAATTGTACTAAAAACTCTTGTAAATTGTCGAATTATATCATTTGTGTGTTTTACAATTGCTTATTTAGGTAAAATAAAAATCCGTAACAGAACAAAGTTTGGTAGAACAAGTAATTAGGAAATTTACTGTTTATATAAGTGTTACAACAAAAATATTGTAATATCTTCTATAATGTTGATTTATTCACGATATTACCTGCGATAGTAAATTACGTTTATTTTATTTTTCAAAAATTCCATTTTTAACGTCTATGTATTTCGCCTGGAATATAATAATGAATTATTTTAATATGCAACATTATTCAACCCGACGCCCAGCCAAATGATACTTGTATTTTTATTATTCAGGTTTTTTTGTTTTAAAAATGTCACTGTGCGGTGAAACAAAACAAATCGCGAAACCCGTCAAGCCTAAACAATATTATATTTTTTATATTATGTTACAAGACCCCATAAGTGAAAGTAGTCATTTAGAAAGTAATTCTATACAGCAACGGTTAATAATAAAGAAATATAAAAAAATAACAGATGTTTTTAGTGGCAGATTAGCGAAGTCCTTTTTTAGCGCCATTGTATACGGCTATCTCGGTTCTTGTCACTGCACGCATAGAATAGACAAGAAAGAACCGCAACCCGGTTGTGAACGAGTAGGAAAAAAATACCCCACCCGTATCGGCGTATTTACGACAGTGAAAATTTGCTCATTACTCGAAAGAAAATGTCAGCATTTTTTTTCATACTGTGAAATTTTAAATAATCTGTTGTGGGTTAAGAAATGATAATAATTGAGTTTTTTCACATTTGAATCGGCCCTATAGATTTTGTAAAAAATTAAGTGGGTTTCACCTTATTGCATCTTCGAGATATCTTGAATACGAAGATATCGAAATTTAATAGATATCATAATTCTTCTAATTATTTTGTTTATTATATTGATCGAGATTAGCGAGAGTAATTAACTAACCACCTAATTCTGTCATATCCTTTCTATTTTTACTCTCTTCGAAAAAATAGAGGTTAAGCAATTGAGTAACAATCAGTTCTCGTAGAAAAACGTCTGTTAAAGTTACTAAAGTAAATAACTTAATGATGATTTTTTGTTTCATATTAAACAGTTGATAATACCTGTGATAAGCGAAACAGATATTGATATTTATTTAAAATTTGAAATTAGCACGAAAAAGTGGTATTTTTTAAACGTAAATAATCTAAAAACTAATATGAAATGAAAATTTAAATTTAAGAAAAAATACTTTGTGATAAATTAATCTCGTCATTCATATATGGGTTAATACGATTAATCCGATCAGATCAATGCGTAACATGAACCTGGAATTCGAGTAATCCGCTGAAAGGTGTGCTTAATCGACCATCACGGAACGTTTCATGAAACAAATTGCGATCGTTTAAGATTCATCTCTATTATATAGCCAACAATTAATTTTATTCATCTTGTGAATATCCAACAGATGCAGGCAGCGTCGTTGCTTGTACATTATTTTAAATTACCATCTATTTACTTTTGGAGTATTTACTTGACATTAGGGCATCCAATCCCGGGAACTTTTTATGATCCCGTGATCTCGGGATTAACTTAATCTATTTTTCCCGACATCCTAGGATTAGCACTGTAATAATTCCGGGATTAGAGGCCTTACTTGACATCAGTTACATAAACACAACAGGCAACGTCATGCATTTGTTTCATTGTCTCTTACATACTGGAAAACAAACTAAAAATAATTAAAACCAATGGAACAAGAAATATTATATTTAAAGCTTATTACAGATATCTAAAACCTTATACCCCAAGGAACTATTATAGTAATTGTCTAACACCGCCAAACTTCACAAGATTTTGCATGTATGTATAATTGGGCCCTCTGGAGGTGAAGTGACCCAATTAGTAAAATAGTAAAAGTTTTTCTTGGACTCTTAACTACAATCACGTCTTTATTTGGTGTTTTGTTGGATTGCATATTTTTTTTAGAGATAGCAATGTGTATTAACTGAGGTTACTTCACTTTAACGATACTTAAAGACGTCTATAATATATATTACAACGCATCTAACCTTTTTTTTTCTAAAATACCAATTATGTAACTATATTTTATCAATTACACGATTTCATTTAAATAAGTCGCTTAACAATTTGTCCTAATTATACCTAAACCGTTATACTCACCTTTAAGAGGTTATATGTTGAGTTGGTCAGTATTATTTTACGCAGCAGAATTTTTTAATTCACAAAAACTACACAACATGGTAGTGCAATCATATTTCTGTTATCTTTGACACAGTAACAGTTTGTTATCACTGACTGTACGACGACGTTTGTGGAAATGAATTTCGCCTCACACACTTTGATTGCGACGTTTTCATTTAAATAAATGGCACGGAAGTTTTTAATGATATTTCGTAATACATACTTTAATTTTTCAAACGTTTTGCAGTAATAAATTGAAAATATAACGAAACACTGCAATTTAATTTACTTTTAGACGCGACACAGGCGTTTAAGTGTTACCAAATATTTCATCAAATAATACGCTAGGCGCTTCCGAAAGAAAAATGATTTTTTATTATTAATTAATTACTATATTTTAAGTTATCGTAATTTGTATTAATTGAAGGTTTTTTGAATAACACAAAACATGGCTATACTATCAAAAAGTGTTATTAATTTTCAATATACATAAGTTTCGTATTTTTAAACACAGATTGGTATAATAAACTCTTGACAAATTGACAAAGCTCACATTCAAATGAAATATTAAACCTACCGAGATCTCCACTTCTATACCCTATATAAATATAATCATAAAACCTTTGCCGACAAACAAATAAATATAATTCTTAAAACCACTCGCTACTCAAATCTTTGGGCATTCCCATGAGCTTATCCTTTTCGCCAGCAATGGCTTTAGATTCAGTGATACATTTATTTATTATATAAACACAAAACATTTCAAGTTCATCCGTGCACTTGAACGCCTGAAGATGCCGAAAGGCGAAACCCGGGTCGTTAGTGACAAAATCTGTGGGAGTGTACATAATTTGAACGATTCAAATTTAATATTGAAATTTCACCAAGCACCTTCAGTCGAAATCTTAAACTCACATTCTAAATTTTAAAAAAATATGTCACCAATCTCGTTTTATAATGATATATTTATATACAAATAAAACTGCTAGCAGTTAATAAGATATTTAAATTTTCTACGGTTAGTAAATAATGTCATTGCATTTTCTTTTTTACAAGCCTGCAGAAGTTCGTTGGCCTTTATTTTTTTGTACCATCCTTTCACACAGGTATAATTATTATATAAATATTCTTACCGCTAATCAAATTAAATTAAAAATAACCGGTCGATGTCACTTACCCACCCGTAAATGTTTCAACGTATTAATAAAAAAAACTGCGTGATTAATCCTTGTTCGGATTGCGGTTAATATTTATAATATAAGTAATTTAATGTTTTCTCTTTTGGTGGGTCTTCAATCGAGAACGGATTTGCTAATAATACAAATCAACTTTAGCTGTCGTCTTTCTAAACAATCCGGTGATCGATCTATTGTTGGGTGACGGGTAATAGTTGTGATGCAAACGACAATAGTTTTTTTTGTTATATTGTATTATTATTCGTAATTGCTTTTACACTATTCAAAGACTGAAACAATGCATCTTTTATTACTTCTAAGACGTGGATCGGACACATTATTTTTGATTTGCCAATTTAAACAAATCAGGGTGTACCCAATAAATACTCGTATCGACATCAAAAATTATTTTTTATTATTATTAGTAATCCTACGTTGTAATAAATAATATAATATGATTTGACGGCTACTTTTATAAAAAATATTATATATACTTGCTGACAATGTTGTTTATTAAAGTAAAATGTACTGTACGATGGTTTCCTATAATTCGTTGTAAAGAATTGTATTATTTTGGGACTACGTATGTATGATTTTTCACTCTTTTTTTTTCTTCGCCAATCCCGATAGGTTAAAACTTTTGGATTCTCTCGGTTGCGCGGTTATAGGTTTCCCACTGAGAACTGACAAATTAACATTTTAACCGCTTGGTTACCAAGCGTACACGGGTGTCCAAGAAATTTAAAATAATCAAATACTTGGTATTCCATAAGCAATATTTTGATGAATATGTGTAGTGCCATTTATACTGAGGCAATTTAAGTTTTTTAAAAAACGGATTCGAGAGCATATTAGACAATATTTTTTTCTTTAAAAAAAACGCGGTATCTGAGACATATTAATGATTTATTTTCGCAGTATTCAAACGGTTGTTTTAGTAAAAATGCGCAATAATTAGAAATCCTTATTCTTGAAGGACATCGCTTAAAAAAGTAGGTTCTAAGTTGTACAAAAAAATGTCATAATATTATGTCAGCACCATTATTTCATGAATGTGTAAATTCTTCGTCTTGATTGTTTCATGTTGTTCACACGAAATTGTTCGTTGCTTACCTATGTGTGGAAAAAACTTGTATTTTAACGAACTTTAATCAAGTGAATAAAATAAATTGAAACGGACCTATAATAATTGCACGTCATGCATATAAACGTGATTTTTCGTAGTTATTATTTAGTGGATGATAACAATTATGGCTCATAATTTTCAAAGGACAAAGGTGAATCTGCAGGGTCAGCCGGTAATGCTTTTTATCGATTTGTGCTTATTTTAAAAACCTTGCTAGCCACAACAAGCAAACTCTTGCAAAACTCATTATTTGTCCTTGTCGTGCACTTCATTTTTCAATGATAGCAAGTTTTTTCGTTATTAATGTACCAAAGGATGCAAGTGTATTTATTGGACTTTTTGCACAACAACAAAAACCTGTCTTGTAAATTTATTTATTGTGAGCAAACCCGTGTATTGCTGCAATATCGATCGTGTTCATAAATCTACGGTTTATGTTTTACAAGTAACATGCGATTACTCATTGTTTATTATCTGTCGAAGGATATTCTTGAAAGTATCGGCTTTTATACTACACATTGGATTTAATTATAATCACTGATTTAATATCATTAATATGCGAACATGGGATAGAACACCTATTGAACAAAAATGAAATCAAAAATAAAAAAATATTGAATTCTTCATATACATACATATATGAGTCGTCTGGTATCAAAAGCAGAACTGTTACATACATCATGTATATAACAGTACTGCTTTTGATACCAGACGACTCATATATCGAGTGAAGTGGATGTATGTATATTTACAAATATACCGGTTAAATGCAGGAATATTTCGTTGTCTTGTAAATTATTGTTGGTGTGCAAATACTTTTCCAATGGGTCCAAACACTCCAAACTGATGTTGGTTTCTTAATGATATGCTTTTTCGTCGTCTATCAAAAAAATATACAATTAACAATAATTGTAAAAACAAGAAATAATTTTCCTTTGTAAAAACAGATCTTTTGATAGCTGTAAATCGGGAGTCGGGACACGGCGTGATTTCGCCATTACGATATTCGTAGAGTGGGTTGTGTTTTTCTCACGTAAAAAAACACATTTTTTAAGTAGTTCAAAAAACCATAGACAGGTCATGCTAGTTAAAATACTTCCTCGTTTTTGGTACTACATTTCTCATCATAACTTATTTTACACTACAGAACTACTGAACGAATAGTGTATTCATTTATATGGCAAACAGGTATTTATTTTAATGTGGAAGGTACTTAGGTATATTTATATACATACTGTGTTAATGGCTGCATTATCAACCGTAGAAGGAAATGAACGCGTGGAATATAATTCCGAGACAATAAACGTCCGTTTAAGGTTGCCGCGTGCATTCCCTTCGGCTGTATGCACAATGCAATTATGATGTTTATAGTAAAACCTGTACAAGTGAAATTCGATTAAAATTTCACCGCGATCGATTATAATAAATACTTGAATGTGTTAAAAACCGCACGATCTTAACGGCTGCAACTTTCAATACCTATACAGATTGTCACCGTAAAATGTCACTCCATTGCTAGATACAAAAAAAAAAAGTTGTGCCCACCACTATCGGTTCATCACTTCACCTTTTTCTATATGCGAGGCTACACATTATTTGAAGATGTTATTCTTCAATAGCGAAAAGGCATTATTTAAAGTATAATAAAACACTCTTTTGTACTTTCACAGTTATTTATTAGAAGCAGGACCAGTTTCGCTTACCACGTGAATTTTTCTTGTTAAATTTTAAAAGTCGTAAAAAAAGTGGTGACCCCACTGCTGTACCCTATTTAAATATATTCATAAAACCTTTTCCGACAAACAAATAAATATAATTCTTAAAACCACTCACTACTCAAATCTGTGGGCATTCCCATGAGCTTATCCTTTTCGCCAGCAATGGCTTTAAACTCAATGATACATTTATTTCTTATATAAACAGGAAACATTCATTTACTAAGCGTCAGTTCAAGTTCATCCGTGCACTTGAACGCATGAAGATGCCGAAAGGCGAAACCGGGGTCGTTAGTGACAAAATCTGTGAGAATGTACATAATTTGAACGATTCAAATTCATTTATTTTTATTTTTCATAATTATTTGTGGTATCATAAATTGTATTTTAAAAAGTCCCCATTTGCTAATTTCGGATAAACCTTTTCATTTTGTTCTTAAATACTTAATTCTTTTTAATGTGATTGCAAATTAGAAGCTTTTATTTGTAAGAGGTTCTAAATATAGGCAATTTTCATATTCATGTTCTGTATTTGCAATTCTTTTTGCATTTCTATTGCCAATTGTTAACTTACAACCTTATCTGTCTCTCTTGGTTTTGTTAAATCCCTCTATATTTATAAATATTTATAACAGCTGAAAATACTCGTTATGAGATATAAGCATAACTAGTCCTGGATGCCGAAAAGTCACCACTAGCTGGCTTAATATTTCCAGTAAATCAACAGACATCCTTTCGATTGCCTGGTGCATGATTTATTTCCGTAAATATTCCAATTAACTATCTATTTTGCTCAGTTTCCGTCTGGGTCAAAATGTGTGTGGATATTGATTAAGTTTCTCTTATTAACAGTCAGTAAACCGCAGGTGATTTTTAAATGATATGTAGATATCGTATTCGTATGTGTTTTAACTGAATCTGTAATTCAATTATACATAGATTTAAATAGTTGTTCCTCTTTTTCTTTTTTTTGCTAAAGTTCTTGAATTTAATAAAGCAACGAACAACAAATAGCCATATTTTTTTAATACTGTTTGCATTGTTTATTTACATTGCTTTGCCATCCGTTTTGAAAATAAAATTACGCTTTTACGAAGATAACATAATTAATACAGTTAAATAAATCACGATTGATTTATCA
Organism: Himalopsyche anomala; assembly: GCA_031772345.1. NCBI lineage: Eukaryota > Metazoa > Arthropoda > Insecta > Trichoptera > Rhyacophilidae > Himalopsyche > Himalopsyche anomala. Next base: position 7,028,505 of record CM062826.1, read on the forward strand.
AATTTGTTTATAGAATTATTTATAGTTTTCCTGTTTTACAATACAACACTAGAACGATTAATGAATTTCCTGTTATTTTACCAGATGCATAACGCTACAAGCTACAACTCTTTCAGTTAGACGGAGAATATAAAAAAAACATAACCGTTTTATATGCCAAGTCATATCCTTTGTCGAAACGCCTCCGTTAAAAGTTCAGTGTGCTCAGGTTCAAATTTAATACGTAAAGATGAAAACATTAGTCACTTTGGTTTGCCTTTTTCTCGCCGATGCCTAATGGTTTCCGCCACAGCGCCCAGAGAAGCCTCATTATTTGATGATTAATCCCTACCCGTTTATCGTAGACAAATAAAACAGGCAAAAAGTTTTTCTGTCAAGTATAAGTATATCATATATTATACAATCGAAAATTGTTACCAGTGTTTTTTTTTTTGAAAAAGGTGCCGGAACTCAATTCTTGTCAAGCTTTTTTCTAATTTATTTCTTTTATCAATGTGGAGGATATGGTCTCCTAACGGAGTTATCTTAACAGAGTTTGTTTACGAGAACTGCTTGTTAGTCAGTCGCTTAACCTTTCTTTTTCAAAGAGAGTAAAGATTGAAAGACATTGCTGATACACGACTACTGGTTTACTAATCGCTCTCACTTTTCCCTGATAATTTTAGGATTGGAAGAGTGGGAGGAATATATACCACAAATACTAATTGCCTTCGAACATAAATCGATCTTGTAGATCTTATCTTAGTTCGATAATTCTTTTATTACTTTTATTAATGATTTAAAAAAATATGTTTTCAAACGTCTTTCACCATAAAAATCAAAAGTTTTCAAAGGAAAATAAAAATAAAATTTGGCAAGTATTGATTCGAAACATTAAAATTGGTTGTCTGTAAAGTCGGTTTACGGACGATAGTTTAACGTGACAACGTCATAAGAAAACATTGATGAAATGATTGCATACTTTTATGAATAAAATGGAATCATTTTTATTGAATTATCATTATTTTGTATGGATACGAAGAAGGAGTGAAATGAAATCTACAATTTTTGACGTATATTTTTATATATTTTTTATTGTATATATTTATTTTATTTATTAATTTTATTTATTAAATAAATATATACAATAAATTTAAATATTAATCTTTCCAGAATTATAAATATATAAAATAAAAAATCTATTATTGTATATATTATACAAATTTATACAATATATATACAATTAATTTATTGTATAATATATATTTTTATATATTATACAAATTTATTGCATAATATATAGTATAATAAATTTATTGTATAATATATATTTTTTATTTTATATATTTATACTGAATATTTGATTTATAATTTATTGTATATATTATACAAAAATATGTACAATAAATTAATTTTATTGTATACATTTTTATTGTATATATTTATTTTATATATTTTTTATTTATTTATAATATGTATAATAATATATATAAATATGTATATACAATTTATATATATTATAACAATTTATATATAATATATATATACATATTTATATATATTATTCATTTGTATAATATATTTGACATATATTTATATATATTTGACAAATGTATTATATATTTGGTATAATGCATATTATACCAAAAACATTCGTCAACTGATAAATAAATAAAATTATTTATATGGATTATAACCATATTTGAATTTACCATATAAATTACTCAAATTGACAATATTATATCGCTATAATGTTAAATATTACATGATACATATCCGAACGGTAAGCCGATCGTGCCTCTCTTTCGCTTATCCGCGCTGTCGCTCGCACGCTTGCCGTCGGCGTAACGAGACAAACGGGAAAATGAGTCATGTTTTTTCGTGCATGCAGCGAGCGTTCATCGATTTATAAGACGTTGTCACGTCAAAAACGTAAAAAAAAAAGTGCTGGATCGCCGTTCCATCGCGTAACATTGGAAAAAAGCATTGACTGTGACCGGTAATGCACCCGTAATCTGCCAATTAAAACACAAATATTATCATTGATTCGTTCAAATTATGTACATTCACACAGATTTTGTCACTAACGACCCGGGTATCGCCTTTCGGCATCTTCTGGCGTTCAAGTGCACGGATGAACTTGAACTGACGCTTAGTAAATTAACGTTTCGGGCTTATATAAGAAATAAATGTATCATTGAGTTTAAAACCATTGCTGGCGAAAAAGATTAGCCCATGGGAATGCCCACAGATTTGAATGGTGAGTAGTTTTAGAATTATACTTATTTTTGTTTGTCGGAAAGGTTTTATGATTATATTTATATAGGGTACGGGAGGGGCGAGCCCGGCATGTTCAGTTGATCGTTTAAGATCGGAAGACTGTTCAATTGCGCTCTGTTTATTTCTAAAATTTGGGAAAAGAGTTTATGAGGGTCCGTATTTGGGTGTAACATTGTTATCACTTGTTCCTGATTGAATACGTGTCTTTCTGAAATTAAGTGATTAGCAAAAGTAGACATGTCTTATTTCTTCTCTTAAATCTTAAATTATAATATGTTAAATAGCTAAATATAAATAGCTTGATTAGTCTGATTTGTTACCTTGGTCACTTACTTTCTTTAGATAGCTCTATAATTATTCTGCAGCTGGCAAGCATTATCTGCGAACCGTCTACTCGTAAGTGCAGTTAATCATTCGAGTCGGTGTTCGTATTGACACCCGATCAGAGAAACTTCTTCGTGACCTCGCCAAATGCACTCAGCCGCTTATTTTGTGGCATCGTGACCTACCTTACTCAAAAGCGATAACCTCTTGCGATGCTATCAGAGATGCCCAGTTTTTTTACGCAATCGACGTTTGAAATGGAAATCCTACAGTCCTCAAAATTATTACAGTAAAATGAAAAACTTATCAATTTATATATTGAAAGATAAGAAAGAATGTACATAGATAGGCGTCGTATATTTTTGGTTATTTTAACTTCCAATTGAGAACTATTTGCTGGATTGGTAGTCAGTCGAAATAGCGCAATACTTGCATGCTACTACAATGAACTTTCCTAATTAGTCGTTTAATGTAGACAGTCAATTGTTGTAAGAATGCAATAATTTTCCACCCTCGCTGAATTGTTAGTGCTTTAAAGTTTCAGAAATAAGACTGATGTCGCTTGGATAATTGTAGGATTTTTTTCCTTTATTTAAACTTTTTTGTTTTCATTATATATTTTCAAGAATTTTTATTTAACAAATTAAGTGTATGCAATATGCATACATACATGATAAAAATACTTTGTTAAAAGTTGTTATATAATAAAAGGGATAAATGGTCATTATATAATATCTTAAATATCTATATACAACTAACTACATTAGTTTAAGATTTCTACTGTAGGTGAAACCTTTTTGGGAGTGTGGCCCCTTTTGAATATCTTTATTTTTCTGTGGCCTCCATACCTTTTTATTTTTTTAGCTCACCGAGGAATTTGAAATCCTCAATTTGCCCGTGGCCCCCCTGAACTGTTTTGTGACTCCCCAAAACAAAAAATAATCTCTGTGGGCCCCTGGGGGGCCACATGGCCCACCGTTGAGAAACCGTGGTTTAAATTATGTACATTCAGACAATTTACTAATATACATTTATTTACTAAACTTCAGTTCAAGTTCATCCGTTTACTTGAACGTCAGAAGATGACGAAAGGCGAAACCCGGGTCGATAGTGACAACACTTGTGTGTGAATGTACATAATTTGAACTATTCAAATTTAACTACCTTAGAACAAAAATAAATCAAAATCTTTTGAGACTGATTAAGTTGTTGCATACTTGTATAAAGATTGATACAGCGCGGTAATTTTGAACACTGTCCCTACGTCATTTCCGTCTAATCAAGTTGTCAATAATATTGGCACTGGACATATAGAAATATCGGTTGGGCATTTATTTTATCGCGTGATTATTGATCCGACACCGCGGGGGCAATTGGACACTTAAAATAGTCAAGTCGACTGCCTACGTGAAGCGTGTTGTCGGGTTTGAATTCACGTTTGGAAACTACCGTCTTAGCGTGTTGCTAAATCACCGATCGATACGCAAACCGTTTCCCTTACTTTGGGAATAACTTAAAACAGCGAATGGATGAATGATTAATAGAGTTTATAGTAAAGTGCTTTATCCTGCAGGCTTAAGGCGTCATTTCGCCGGACGTTGCAATATTAAAATCTACATAGTAAATTCACAATCGTGATCTTTCAATCTAATAGGGCTATATTTTCCGATCTTTTAAAAATCAAAACTTCTTTTGATAAACTGTCGTTTTTGCTAAATTTAACACGCTGAAATTGTTTTTTTTTTCTTATATAATACATTTTTACTTGTCAAGTTTTTATAGTACGACGAAAGCTGAATTTTATTACGTTATCAAACACATGCAACTGTTATAAATGGTGGAATCGACCCTTATATCAAATCTAACGTGCAGTATGTCACACTATTTTAAAACCATAATCACACTGGGTTAAAACACTTATAATGTACAATAAGCATAGATTGTTTTATGCAATTTGTAAAAAAAAAGGTCAGGTCAACGTCATAGTTTTGTATGATGTCTTCACGGGATCAAACCAAAGTCATGTTTCGTTAATTACGTTTTTAATCAATTTATGAATCTGTTCAAATGCATGAATTTATATAATGTTTAAAATTCACTCCTAACTATCATCTAATCATCGAAGCGTAGCGGGAGCGAAAATTATTCCATCTTTATCCTTTTCGGAAAAATATGCTTGCTACAATCTGTTACACTTCCTTTAGAATAACAAAGTTATCCTATTTAACACATTATAGGCGGGACACGTAAAAATACGTTTATCGCGTACTGTCGGTTTTGTTGGTATATTTACTCATTGAATGGTTTCTTCAAAATAACTGTCGCGGCAAGCGACCCTTTTTGACAACAAGCAATAAACCTCATAATTTATTATGCCCTGAATGTTCGTTAACAAATAGTATTTTTATTAAAAGGCGCACATGTTTCTCGAATATTTAGGGCATCAGATTTCACACTTCTAGTGATTGTAAATTTGTACGAATGAGGATTTTATACTATAATTATTTATATAATTGTATCACTTTTAGGGTGTTCACTGTCAATACTTGGTGGAAAGGCATTATATTAATAAAAACACAATAATCCTTTGTACTTCATTCCACTTTATTTAATATGTCAGGACCGGTTTCGCTCATTACGAGCATCGTCAACTGATCGTCATCGTCAGTTGACGATGCTCGTAATGAGCGAAACCGGTCCTGACATATTAAATAAAGTGGAATGAAGTACAAAGGATTATTGTGTTTTTATTAATATAAGTTGTATGGTAAGGATAAATGTTATTTTTATACAGAATATTTCATATTGATAACAAGTGGAGTGCTATCTGCTAAATAAAACAGGTTTTTATATTCAGCTTAGAAAAGTAGTCAAATGATGATGTATTCAATTTTTTTTCATTTTATTTTAAATGATTAAATGTCACATATGATTTCTTTGAAAATTTCAGCCGAAAATATTGTTTGGTTTAGAAGTTGTGTTGATTTTAAGAATGTAATATATTTTTGCGCTAATCACTAAAAAACGCCCGCTTATAAAGTGTTAAGAATGTTACTGTCTTATTCATAGAAAATTTTAGTGTAGCAAGTTTTCGTAAAAAACTTATGTTATTAATATCTGCTGAATTCCATACTTTTACATTAGTATTAGAGATGGATATAGAAGTGGACATTTTTAGTGATTGTATTTGTGAACTGTTTGACAAGTATTTCTTGATTTTTTATGTTGAATTTGATGTACTGTGTATTTTTATTTATTTTATATATTGTCTTATTATATTTTTCAAGTGCTTGGCGATTTGGCGTCAGCTGTTATGTCATGCACTGTAATTTTAATTTTTTAACAAATAAATTATAAACAAATTATATTTAAAAACAAACACGATAAATCCTACAGATTTAGCTTATGTCCTTCTTGTGTGGATTGGTGATAACTCAAACTAACAACGCTTGTAATAGAATACTGTTTTAATATTATACATTATAGTATTTATTTACCCAGTCGGTCCATGCCGAGCGATCGAGATGAACAGTCATTACCTCAATCCGCTGAGCTTCCTGCTTCTTCCTTGTAGGATTTACTACTCGGAATATTCCGCACGCGATGTTTTCGTTCAATGGGTGCCTACCTGACTATCATAATATCTTGTTACCTATGTGAGGCGGGCCGCCTATGAATGGCAATGCCTGTGTCACGCAATCAGGCAATTTTTGTAGCAAATTGGAATCATTAGTACCTACTTCAAAATTACGCCAATTTACTCTTTTAATATGTATGACTAAGCGATTACAATAGATCACGACGTCAGGATGGTAATGAAAACAAAAGTTTTGCATGTATTTTTTTATTTATATTTACGTATATTTATTTATGTCAAACAAAACCAGTTTCACTACAGTGTATTTGTAGAAACAGACGATTTTATAAATCTCCAAGAACTATAAGCTGTCCATTCTCAACCCTTTATTATTTATTAGATGGTATTTAAACATTTTTATTTTTATTAAAACTATGGTAATTTTCTATAAAATTCGCAAACTCTAATATTTTATAATTATTAATACATCGAACGTATTCTTCAACTGTCACGTTAAAGTTTCAAGTACTTGACTACCCTAGACAAGAAGTTTGACAGTCTACACAGGTGAGGTGATATATACCGCTCTGAAAAAATGAAACGATGGCAAAACACGTGTCACATCTTTTTATACAACCTGTGGAATAACTTTGTTACCAATTTTACTTTTATATTATTGTTTGATATTCGATACCAATGGTTTTGAGTTAAGAACATGAACTTAATTGTTTTTGTGTGTTTTGATTGAGTTACATGTATAGTAGATATATCGCTACTCTATGCGCTAAAATCGATTGATGAGTAACTTGTTAAGCTCGATCCGTTTTCATTAAAAATAAACACATATCTTACAATCTTTTTGACTTGATTTGATTTTTCACTTCAGATTAGTATTTTTTCAGTTTTCGTTAGCAAGGGGGCCCTCAGAAGCAATCAGAAGTTTTCAGATTTAATCCCTGATAAATTCAATTGTCTTCTCAAACTAAACTCGAGGGAGTATGTACTTTACGAAAATTCGCGTCGAGTTTGTATTATTAAATTCAAAATAGTACAAAATCCTCTCAAAATTAGTAAACATGTATTCAGGATATTAAACATAAGGTTAATTAAAAAAAGAAATATATATATTCTTGTTTAAAAAGTAATATTTAATTATATAAGCAGCTATAATACGAAAGTGTGGCGTATGAAAAGACACACTGGTGAGTTATCCGTAATTTTACGAAGGACTTCAAAAAACTCACCAGTGAGTCGTCCGTAACGAATGAGTTAAGCAATCGTTATACGTACATACGTTTAAAAGAGGAACATCTTCAAGTTGTTTATGGCATCGACACGATGATGTGTGCTAATCGCATAGTCCGAATTAAGTCCAAACATGCGATGAGACAGTTGACTCTTACGCAATTTTCCGAATAACGCGTATCACACAAATAAGGCAATTGACTTGTTGTGTCTTGCGGTTGCATCACCGCTTCATTTTCACACGCTGCAGAGAATACTTTTTTCGCCCAACGAGTAAACTCTTCGAACGGAAGTTTTGAAAAAACTCTGATCTCGTTAAGAAAGTGCCGCATCTGTGGAGAACGTTCTCTTCCGTCGCTCAATTTACTTGGAGAATAAAAAAATGTACAAATAACCTTAAATTGTCATTATGCACTAATGCTGTGATATAATATAATACATGTATTAGTTTACAAACGAGTGAAGTATGGTTTTTCTCAGACAGACTTATTTATTAGTTATTCGCAATGCTTTTTTTTAAAGATTGACACTTAACATAATGTTTTTTTCTAATCCAAATCCGTTCCCGAAGTATAGCATATGGCTTTCTAAGGGAGGTTTCTCAATAAAAGTTTTTCTGACGAGAACTGATTGTTACTAACCTCTTTAATATATATATATATATATCTAGCATTAGAACCTTGGTTCTGGTCACAGATTAAGTCTATGGACATAGTATTGTTTTGCATTATGACAATAACTTAAAAATGTTACGGTACCCGTCATATAACATTAAAAAGGAACCGTATATGGCAACAAATAGTCAATGGTTTTCAAGAAGAAAAAAAGTTTTCTAAGCAAAATTAAATTTGATTTGAAACATTAAAAAAGCTTTAAAAGTTGCCGGTACGCCGCTACACCGCGTTACATAAAATGTAGTTACCCTGGTTATTCGTATTATCTCTATATAAGTCACTGTTATTTTGTTTACAAAAATAACGTCGTTCAATGCTTAAAATGTTGTATACCTTTAAACTCATTCAGTATTTGCAACCTTGTGATAATTTAAAAATATTGTTTAGATTAGGTTTACATGTCATTACTATAATATTATGTTGGTTCTAAATAAGGCCCGTGTATCGATGTTTCCCAAAAGGAAAAATGTTTAGTATGGCTACTCTACACTGTCACAACCCTTGTTTACTTTTTTATCATAATAGTCAAAATGAGAACTGACACATTTGAAACTGTACTTGATTAAGCTCCTTTTTATCCTTCCACAGTCGATTTAGTGTAATTATTCTGCAGGATCCCACGATCACGCTTGTCGTATAATAACGGGTTGTAAGCAAAGCGTGCTAAAAATAAGTATCGGGTTAAGCAATCCTGTAGAATATTTAATTAACTGATGACATCAGCTGTTTAACTATGATGCAATTTGGGTCCATCAAATTAAGATAAACAAGACTATCTGGCTAGTTTTACTAAGTATTGTGTCATCAAGTTTGACTCCTCACAATTCGAGATTGCAACACTTATATTATATAAATACTGTTTGTTATATATGTACTCCTCATTTAATTCCGGTATTGCAATTACCGATATATCACTTTAAACGACCATCATTAAATATTATACCATAAACATAAACGGGTGACACGATTTTTTAAAGTATAGAAACATAATTTAAATGCTTATCAATTATGGAGCCTGACGATATTGATACAACTTTTAGCATATTAAAAAATATCAATTAATAAATTTATTAAAATATGTGATGGTTCGTATTCATTAAAAATTCGATTTTGTTGATTTTTCAATACCGAAATACTGGTATTTTTGCATTTTCAAAACCGATATTTCGCTGTTGAAAAAACACTATGAATATCGAGATCCCGGTTTCGGTGATACCGGTATTGCCAACTCTACTCACAACTAACTGTTTAAATAAGTATTACCAGGGTTTTGGAGTCGAGTAACAAAAATACGATTCCGACTCCGGCTTCAATTTAAAAATCGACTCCGACTCTGTTTTATTCAATCATTTTCGTTAAACTTACATATATGTATTCCATCAGATCATTCTAGTTATTATCAATCTATTCAATATGATGAAAAGACCATTATTTTTTTAATATCTTTGACTTCTTTTTTTGGTCGATTTTCCGACTCCAGAGAAAACACCAGAATCCACAGCTCTGAGTATTACACACTTACAATAAATAAAACATTTGAAAATAAATCTTCCTTTCGCCTCTCTTGATAAATAATGGTTATCTGTCCACACCAACCATTTATCAGAAAATTGTTAGTCTTCCGCATTATTTATAGCCGATAGTACTACACAAGCTCCACCGATGGCGCAAAAAAAAAACGAAAAATAATTATTCGGACATCTGGGATCTATGGGTTAATTTTTCACCTATCTGATATACTTTCACCCGTGTGAATGCAGGTGCAGGTGCAGCATTTAACGAAAAGCTTCGAGTGTATAATTATTACAGAAATAAGACGTTTCGGCGATTGAACTTTGACTCGGCAAGAGCGATAATTTTAGAATCGAAAATTACAGCGTTGACTGTTCGCCGCGCCTCTAATAACTGAACTTTTGCGTCACAGTAATAGTATGGAAATGTAAAGTTCCTACTTATATTCAACTTGAAGCACTTTAATTAATTCGTGATAGACAGAGGCATTGCGGGAAACGTTCACGACAAAAATAATAATTACAGGTTATATTATTAAAGCAAATTCGCCAAAAAAACAAATTTAGCATCGAAAATAATCAAAAATATGTTTAGTAAATCTCTCGCTGACATAGTATTTGCATACAGACTGACTATATGATTTAACTGTTATTTTGTGAGCTTTTAAATATTTTTAACTACGAATATTCGTGTCTCTTATATATAAAATAGTTGATAGCCTTGTGTATTCAAGGTATGGGTTCATTTTGTTTAGTATATAAAAACATTATCATTATTAAAAATAATTTAAGATTTCGATTTAAGGTGCTTGGTGGAGTTGAAATATTAAATTTGAACCGTTCAAATTATATACATTCACACAAGTTTTGTCACTAACGACCCGGGTTTCGCATTTCGGCATCTTCATACGTTAACTTGAACGGACTAAATTGAATATCAGAAATATTTGACTTTACCTGTTTTAAAAAATAAAACAACTTTCAACGTACTTATTTCGAAAATATATATATATTTTTTTGTTTATGCTTTGACAGCCCTGTTTTTATTTTTTATTTCTATCAACGCCATTCTAAAATTACATGCAGGCGTAAAAGGGCGTACTTTTAAATAATGATAATTCCCTCTTGAATAATGTATTAAACCTACGATTCTTTGTTTCACCGAACTCAGCCAACAAAACTGAAAGTTCATATACTGATTACTCACGACTATTAATTTTGAAAGAAGAAACCTTCGAAGATAGAGCCATTAGCGTCGACCGAATATGGTCACACCATATTACATATAATACAAAAGATTTCATAATAATATTATTTACATCCAGCAGTACCTTCTTTAACCATTTGGATACCAAGCGGACACAGGTGTCCGGAACATATGCAAGCGAACACGGAAGTACAATAGATTTAAAAAAATAAATACTTGGTATTCTAATAGAATATAACCAACATTTTAATGAGTATGTGTAGTGCCATCAATACTGATTCAATATAGGTTTTAAAATATCGAATTCGACTGTATATTAGGCAAAATTATTTTTCTCAAAAACACGCAGTATCTCTGGGACATATTAATGATTTATTTGTGCGGTATTCAAACGGTTAAATCTATTTTTTGTGCGTTTGAGGTATCAGGTTCTACGATTATTCCACGTTTTTTGTTGTGGACGGAAAAGATATCAGATTTCATATTCGGGTTACACGAAGTTACGCAGTGTTCGTCACCTACGCCTTTGTCTGCTGCCCTGATACTTGTTAAGTAATCCAGAAGGATCATTTTTCACAGTTTCTCTGATAAATTATTGTTAGTACATATAATTTTAACTGTTAACGAGTATTTATTATTGTAACGCAATGTGAGAAGTAGACTAGTGAGAATTAAAATTGATCTTTATATTACAAAAACATTTATAGGCGTAAAAGTGCTTTTTGTCTGTCATTTTATAAAATTATAATCAGATTTAACTTACAAACATGAATTACTGTTGTTTGAAAACATTCCAACTTAATAATTATGCAGTTTTAAGTAATATTGATGGTTTCAATATTTTAATTAACCCTATGACTCCCGTCGTCGAAAAATATATGATGTATCATGGTGCCAACATTCTCACCATCTCAGAACTCATAATCAATTTAATCGTCGGTTTCTCAGTGGATCTTATTATATATATATATATACTAGTCAGAAACCAAACAATTGTGGTTCTTAACTTTAAGAACGTTATGCAGCACATTTGACAATAATAAGACTTTGATATAATAGATTCGGCGGGAAGTTATTTTTTAATATAAAATTAAATTTGATAACTTTGTTATTATACCTTTTCTGCTACAACTTGTGAAAAGCATCATGAGACTATCAACACGTTTACGAATAAACCTAAAATTGATTAAATTACAAAAGTCGATGTTTGTCCTTTTCTACTGAACGCAGGGAGGAGGTGAGATACAAACTCTAATATTACTAATTAAAAACCAATTACTATGGATTATGTGTGGTAAAACCCAATAGAATTAAACTCAACAATAGTGATCCACCTAATTATTTACTAATGCTTCCTTTCTATTAATAACTTTATTATTGATGAAGCATTAAAATTGTTCAAGGTTAGAAAAACCAACAGTTTAAATATCTAATCATAACATTTATTCAAAACCATACCTTTAATTGATTTTACATGGTACACGGATACTGGTAAAAACTGTAGTTAAAGTAACTCCTATTAAAACGGTATTTTATTCGATAATGTGATAACTTGTCGACTTTTATTCCTACCAAGTGCGTCACATAATTTTGCAGGCACTAGTGTTCCGTTTAGCACCGGTTATAAACCACTGTTCTGGTTTCATCGAAATAAAACTGCTACGCATCACAGGTAACTTTGTATATTGAATTTTGGCTGGCCTTTATCATGTCCATAGTTAAACTAACGCAATGTTATGTAGAGTCTTACGCGCTATAGTTGTTATAAACTATAACCTCACGACCTTTGCGGGAGTGCAAAACTATTGCAATTAAATGAAGATCAGCCCGAAGAGAAGTCGTTTGAAACCGTGATTGCATAAGTCGCAGATTGCACTCTCGCCTGACTTAAATGCCGCTTTCGCACGCCCTATTTTACACTACTTACGCCATTTTACACGACTTACGTAACAATTTCAGAGTAAACATTCGAGACTTGATGTCTTTTTGTTATTCTTATATGTCTTGTATGTTAACGGCAGTGATTAATGACTAGGGCCTCTAATCGAGAATCCTGTCCAATTTTGTGATCCCGAAACTTCGGGATTGAGAAAATTTGAAAAAGTTACGCGAGAGCTAAAATTAATGTTCCTATTTTTTTTCATTGGGATGGAAATCCCGCAAATATCTAGGCTTTTTGATTCGGAAATTCCGTAAATAATATATAATAATTTTTTATATCGTAAATGATATAAAAAATTGTCAATCCTGGAATCACAAAAAGGGTCTGGGATTAGATGCCCTATTCGTGACTTAATACTCGTTGTTAAATAAATTATTAATCTATTATAATCCTGTCAGATATACGGTTGCTTCATTCATTCAGAACTCCCAATCTCTCATTATCTACAATTGTAATCACACTTTTTACACTTCTTTTAAAACTCGCTCAAATATTAAATAACTTCTAGATTGTTCTATGTATACTCATAAATTATAAGATTCCATTCCACGAAACTTTCCACATTTGATCCAAATTCACCGACCATTCTACTGACGGAGTATTCAAATTAAATAAAACATATATTATTTAATTTACTATATTCTGCAGAAGTTTCGAGAGGTGCTGTTTTTGGACAGCGTTTACATGTGCCTACTTGCCCTCATTCACCCAACACGGCTTTCCTATTTGTTAATTGTATACATACAGCATTACTCAATTGTGTAGCAAACTTTAAGGCCTCTTATGTACTGGCAACTGGTCTCTGGCAACCATGGTTGCCAACAACCAGAAACCGCAAACACGCTGTAAACGTTAATTTGCTTTATTCTGTCTCGTGGTTTTTGTCAACTTGATTGCCGGAGATCAGTTGCCAGTGCGTAAAGGGCATAAGTGTATTTACAGTTAATCTAAACATCACTTCCGCCAATATTTATGATGCTGACATCTAAGAATATCCAAATACTTTCAATCGTTTTAAGTGAACATTAAAAGAGAGAAAAACTATTTGCGGTAGATATAAATCCTTGAACTACTGTTCGAAAATTTTACCTCATTGGTTTCACTGTATTGTGTTATATAATATATTCGGATAAATTGTATGACGAGCGAGTATTGGAAGCATCTCTTATATGCAGTTTGATCGATTTGTATTTATTTATTGATGTATGTAGGTGCATTTTGTTATAATATGATGCATTATGCATTTTTCCTATTGTGCTGTTGCTCATCCAAGTTCTAGCGTGGGATGCTGCTTGCTCCGCGCTTTCACGTTCACAGGGTGGCTGCTGTTTGTAGAGACATTTATTTAGTTATTCGAGGCGCTTTTTTGTCTCAAATACTCTAAATCTCTCCATCACAATAAATTCATGAATCAGTCCTGAATCCCGACAAATATTGCAATCCCTGGATTTCTGGTTTCAGTATAACACGCGAAAATCCGTTTACTGCGCTGGAGTCACTGGCAGTCGCACCTAAAACTTTTCAAGTCATAGAGCTAAAAAAAGCTAAGTCATAGAGCTAAAAAAAGCTTTCTAAGTTTAAAATTATTTTCGAATCTCTTAATTCCTCACTTTTTTCCAAGTGACTAATACCGGGATCCAGTGGTGTAGTGGTAATTGAAGTTGGTCATTAATTTCTTCCCTATTTTTTTTTTGTTTTTTTTTTATGTCCGTCCGACGTTAAAAAAACCACAAGTTATAACAATTAAATTATTTGTATGTACTTGAAAATTGACGGCGTCCTGGCTCATTTTCAGGTGCCAGGTCACCGACCTGGCCCCACTACACCACTGCCGGGATCCCAAAGTAATTGTGTATGTATTCCGAAATCATGAAATAAAAAATACTCAAGAATTGGATGCCCTAATACACACTTTCTGTATCGTGCGCAAGTGCAGCGTTGTAATATACGTTAAATAATATTATTATAAAAAATAGTGAATGGAAATTATTAGTTATCAAGATTTTGTCCAATCCAATCCAAACAAAAGAAATACAGTATGTAGCATTATACTTACATTTTTATATTCCAAGTAACTCATTTATTAGTTTCAGTTAGCAGTGGTGTATTATAGTTTTAAGAATTAATACGCAGTTTACGTTTATAGTTCGCACAAATGAAGTGTAAATCTCGACACTTCTATCTGTTTTTACTCGACGTATTTCTGTCGGCGATAATTGTGTCTTCATTCATATCTTGTAAGATGCACCTTCTTTCCGTGCACCCAGTTATAAACTACACTGTGAATAAACACTCACGTCACAGTGAGTCATGATTCAGTTGAGAGAACCTGTTTTGATCGTCTAACATGAATGGGCCAGCATCAACACCGACAAGTCATCGGCTGCCTCTAATGATACCACGAGTACCGCGATGTGTATTTAAATAACCATTTGACGGATTCAGATGGACACTTTCCTCCTCGAGAGTGACTGCGAGTCACAGCCTGGCAGACGAAACAGGAAAATTAATGACCGTGGAACTATTAAATATCGATCTTTTTTTGTTGTAATTCCAACGCGATACGAAGAAAGAAAAACATTTCTCACAATTATCAATGATTCAGAATGAATATATATCGACTGTGTAAAGACAAAAATAATTTATCAGTAGGGCCTTCAATCCCGGGATCCCGACGAATTTTGTGTGACTCTATCTAATATTAATTTCAATAAATTGTTCAAGAAAAACTTTTGGTAGGTACTTTTTCCAGGTTGCGATAATCACAGTTCCTTCCTTTTTTCAAACGTAAAAGCTAAATTTAGATACAAATATGGTGTTTTCAACTAACAACATTGATAGAATGTGTATATTGTATACATTGTGATTATTGAAAAAAAACTGTGGGTTACGTTTTTTACTTTTTCCTTTCTAGAGTCGATATATTTATATTTTCAGTTGTAAGACTTGAACTATTTATATATATATATATATATATATATTGCATAGTTAAGGCAATAATTGAACACTTAAATCCAATCGTTTTATGTATTTATAACATAATTTATCTTGAAAACTATACCAATTTGAATTAAATCATAAAATTGCCAGCTAAACAAAGATTCGAATTATCATATTTGATGTCTTTATTAGTAAAATTACTGAAACCATTTGACTTTTTCATTACCCTTTAACAAAAATAGCTATTACAAGAAGGGTTGGGCTAAGATATGACTAGTGGTTAACTAATCGCTCTCGCATACACCCGTTATTTTAAGATTGGATAGATGGGAGGGAATATTTAGACATCGCAAATATTCATGCATACGAAAAAAAACCGATTGAAAAAATGCTGTTCGTACTGGGATCCGTCACGGAAGCCAACGAATTTGACCGGTGCGCCACGGAGCCGACAGAAACATACACTCTTAATCAAGTGAGTCGCCCATTTCCAAAATTCACTTTGTCACATTAAAAAAATAACGATATTTTATTGAATCAAATTTTAAAAAATGATATATATTTCAATTTGATACAATTAAACTTGATTATTTTTGAAATGTTTTTCTGTTAGTATCTCCAAACAAACGATTAACTAACAACATACAACAGTAAAAATAAATCGAAATAGCGAATTATATAAGGTGACCAGACGTTGTCCTTTGAGGAGGATTGTCCTCCTTTTGGAAAATTTGTCCTCAAAAATTGTCTCCTCCCTTTTCCTCCTCCAGGGAAAATTGTCCTCCTTGCCCTACTGGGCAGGCTTGAGGATACGATACAGGGAAGAGCATAATGGCGGACGTCGCTGAAATCCGCAAATTTCTGGAATTTAGGATTTGAAATTCCCGGAAGAGCTAAAAAAAGTGTCCTCCTTTGACATTTTCAAAACTGGGTCACCTTAAATTATACGAAAGTAGAACGTACGCAGTCAAGTTAGCAAATTTATAACGTATTTTTTTAGAACCAAATCGCATTTTGAGATCAGCGTCACAGTTACTCATCATCACATTTCTGCGAATTATTAATCTGCTCCACAATAGTCTGACAATACAATTCTCAAAATGGTGATACGTCTGTCAGAATCGAAATAAACTTTCGGCTCGTCCACTGAGTTGGCGTGTGTTTTGTACAACTCCATTTAAATAAAATATATTATTCCGAAAGCGGTGTATCATCACTATTGTTATTTGTTATGAATCATCAAAATCTGTGGCATATAAAACCCTGTCACAATACATGGTGAAATCGCGATCTTTCGTTACTTTGTGTTTTGGTCTACCGCATATCCTATCTATAAGCCTAATCCTTAACTATTATAATATATTCTAACTCTGTACATATATTGTTTTCTTTCATTGTGACATGTGCCAACGTTTGATCACTATTCTGATGTAGATATAAAAATATCCACCAAGAAATTATACAGATGTTAAATGTTGCATTAAAAGTTAACAATTCAGGAACACATCTTAAAAATAATTAATAAACTGACTGTTAATCGGTATCTTAAAGATGTTGTGTGTCTTGTGCAATTTGATATACACCTAATTCTCTTTTTTGAAATTGCACTGTCAAATGTAATGGAACGTATTTTTAATTTCTCCATAAACACTTCATTTTTTTATACGTTTTTGTTTTGCACGGCTTTTTAGCATGGAACGTATCCCTCGTGCAAAAAGATTAAGAAGATTAGAGAAAATTGGGTGTACATAGATAAGACAGACAGGAAAAAGTATATCGACTCGAGCTTAAGAACATATAAGGTCATTTAATAATAAATGCAAACCACAACAAAAATTCTAATCCAGTATCCATTTGTTGAGATTATTACAATAAACACCCTAGACTTAATGCACTTGTATATATTTGTATTACTTATCTATCGTACCGTTTTTCATTTATGTGGTCAAATGAGTTAAATACTTTTTGTTGGCACTATTTAATTCAAGATAAAAACATTTAACAAAAATAGAACAATCATCATTTCAAACTTACCCACACTATTTTACCAAGAGTGCGATATGGCAGTTCACGATTTTTTCTTGTAAAATTAATAACTAAAAATAATCATTCCGAATAGCTGTTGAATAGCTTAACCTGTCTTCCTAGAAAGTGGAACAGCAAGAAAAACACTACGCCTATTGCGAGATGGGAATAAACATGGAGGCGATTGCAATACGGTGTAATTAAGATAAAGTAGAAGGCGTTTCTCGCCTATCTTTATCAAACTGTTATATTTATCTAACGGTCCTTTCGTAACATGATAATGTCTTACTTATTTCGTAAAATCTGTTATATACGCGAAGGCTTATCGTTCAAGTTACAAAATATTTATCTGCGTTTGTCTGTGGTATTTCTGCAACAACATAGCCAGGGTTTCTTGTAAAACACGGAACAAAGTTAACAATAGGATGCTGAAAGTATCAGAGAAAAATCGTACTTATTGAAATCATACAAAGTATGAATTAGTTTGGGCAACACAATTATATTAAATTGAAATTGAATTGAGATATCGATATATTGTATTGTTCCTAGCGTCGCTGTTCCCAATGATATTGTAGAAAAACATGTTAAACAAGATCAAATCAATAAGAAAAACAAGCAGTAGAAGAAAACCAATGATTTTCTAACACGAACTTCATGAAGAAGATTTGAACAGCGATAGAGAAAAACTGACATCTTTTGATATTTATTGTAGTTTACTTCCATGTACAGAAATTCACTCGTAAAAAGCTGTTCACTGCTCGCTTGTTTGACTTCTTACTTATCAGTATTGTCTTCCGATTGTTCCTCGTAAACAAATATTTACTATTTATAAAAGATACAATAAAAGAGCAATTTATTTGTACAGGGATTGCCAAATATTGCATATAGCTATAACGGCATTATTCCATCGGGTAATATTGACGATTTATTATTGTTGTCAAACTATCATAGCTATGAAGTCTTATAGAAATAAATATAGTTTATACCTAGTTAAAAAAAATAAGTCGAAAAGATGTCCATAGTTTTTTATTTTAAATTTTATTATGTCACGAAAAAAAAAACTTATTTTTAACCACCCAAACATTTCCATCGCACTTTTCCGCTCCCAGTGTGAAAAATATGGACTATGAAAACTGCTTGTTATTCAGTAGCTCAATATCTCTTTTTCAAAGAGACTACAAGACGAAGGATAGGGGTAGGAAAAGACTGGTGGTTAACAAATTGCTCTCGCTATACTCCATTTTAGGATTTAGGAATTTTAAATAAGAGAAACGAACCACCACTGTCGAATTTATTTCCATTGTGATTTACCGTACCTAATGTAAGTAATTAGTTTTTTAATTAGTACTATAAAAAAAATGTATCTTACCCCTTCCCTGCGTCCTATAGAAAAGACAAAGCCCAACTTTTAGTTTATTCGCAAACCTTGCGATGTTAAATCTGATGATGCTTCTCAAAAAGGCAAAACATGTGTCACATTTTGTAACGCAACAAGTGGAATTAAGTAATCAAATTTAATTTTGTATTAAAAATGAACTTTCACAAAGCTGCCACCGAATCTATCGAAGATATTAAAGTAGGAATAGTTATTAAAACAACATAACACTCATGTTCCGAGATCACATTCCATTGACAATGACTATACGATTGCATACCATCTCAATGCAGAATGATTATGCGTGTTCCAGTACAATACAGACAATAAATTACTGATTGAATTTAAATATATAGTAGACCATTGTATGCGAATAGTTTAAAATGTCGTTGTGGTGTAGTTAACCAACCGATTTGTATAATAATGGCCAATTCATATGCCAATTTATGAGACACCGGCGCAACCTACGTCACTTGTCCATTTGCATTTCGAATCGACGATAAATAAATATCCGGCTACTAAATTGGTAGTGAATAATTAAGAACCAATTGTAAGAAACAAATATGTGCACAATACATTAATTATTAATTAATGTAAATGTTGACAGCTGTTTCCGGCTCATTTCGAAACCCATATTCAGAACCAATGTTCTAATTGTTATACTGTATCCTTATCAACGACAAAAAACGTATTTTATAATTATATATCTCCATTTCAAGAGTGCATCTCAATTCAATGTTTACACTTCTAAATTAATTGTTATATGTAATGATATCAGCTATACCTGGATACTGGGTCAATATTTATTATGTTATTATATGCATAATATGATACTACCGATCATTTTTAGAACTTACATAACATATTATATGAGCCATCGAGAGGATAAGTGAGCCAACTACTAAAATCTTAAAAGTTTTTTCTTGGGCAATCACGTCTTTACTTGGTGTTTTGGGGGATTGCACATTTTTATTTTACAGAGATAACAAACTTTATTGCAATGTGAATTAATTGAGGTTACTTCACTTTTTCGATACCTCAAGACGTATAGATGTGTATATTAAAACGCATCATTTTTTTTCTGTTAAATACTACTTGGATCACTTTACTTCTTATAGGCCCAATTATGTGTTGTATTTAGGGCATCCAATCCCGGGATCCCGTTCAATTTTCTGATCCCGAAATCCCGGGATTGACATGGTCGCGATCCCGGGATTTCGGGATTGAGAAATTTGGAGTAAATCTCGAAAAGTGAGATGAAATTGGCAAATTGTCGATTGAAATTCCTCGGTGAGCTAAAAAAAAAAAAAAACGAGGTTTTGTGAGAATTCGGGGAAAAAGTATACCAAATTGAGGATTTCAAATTCCTCGGTGAGCTAAAAAAAAAAAAACGAGGTTTTGTGAGAATTCGGGGAAAAAGTATACCAAATTGAGGATTTCAAATTCCTCGGTGAGCTAAAAAAAAAAAAAACGAGGTGTTGTGAGAATTCGGGGAAAAGTATACCACAATGATGATTTCAAATTCCTCGGTGAGCTAAAAAAAAAAAAAACGAGGTTTCGTGAGAATACGGGGAAAAAGTATACCAAATCGGAGATTTCAAATTCCTCGGTAGATTTATCTCAATCCCGGAATCCCGGGATCCCGGGATTGATAAATTTTCAATCCCGGGATTGGAAAAAGGCTCCGGGATTGGATACCCTAGTTGTATTTTCAGTAAAACTACATTTTCACACATGCTTTAGTGAAATCATATCCATGCATAAATTAAAATCCATTGATCTGTTCACAATGTAGAGCAGTGTTTCTCAACCTTTTTGAGAGCGTGGCCCCCTTTGAGTGTCTTTATTTTTCTGTGGCTCCCATACCATTTTTTTGTCTTCCCATGAATATTATAATTTCAAAAACCCACCTTTTTATAGCTCTTCCAAGATGTTCGAATCTAGAATGCCAGTAATTTTTTTTATTTACGGATTTACAATAAATAGATGCGCGTCGTCCGGCTTTATGCTCTTCCCTGTATCGTTTAATAAATGCCCGTGGCCCCCTAAGCTGTGTTGTGGCTCCCCAAAACAAAAATAAATCTCTGTGGCCCCCTGGGGGGCCACATGGCCCACCGTTGAGAAACCCTGCTATAGAGCATATGACCTCCTATTGTAGGTATCTTAACAGAAGTGTTTATACGAGAATTGTTTGTTACTCAGTTGCTCAACCTATATTTTTCGAAGAGACTAGGGATAAAACTAATGGTAATTTGGCTTCACGCAATCGTCAGAACGTATTTTTGATTTTTTTAAATATACAAACATAGCAGAGATAAATACTGTATTATCTTACTTACACAAAAAAAAAAAAAAAATTTTTTGCTGTATGTTGTTCGAGGCATTTTCACTCAATTTAATTTCGAATTAATTTATTAAATTTTTAATCAACATACAATATTTTGCTATGGGAAAAAAACAGAGTCTTTGTTCGAGGTCTTAAAATCAAAAGGGCCTAACTACAAAAATGATTGTTTTTAGTTAAGCTCTGTTTTGACAATACTATAATAATATTTATGAGCGACACAATGCTATATCTCATACAATATAACCGTATACAAGATGAATAAAATTATAATTTTAGGTGGACAACGGTAAATCACCTGGTATGGCTTAGTAAACTTAATTCCATGTTTTTGTAGATAGAACCCTGTGATACTAAGCCCCCGTGTTATCACGATTATTAAGTATGGACAGAAACGGAAAATAAGCCCGCAATTTCGATACATAATTGATCAGCTCTGTCTCATAGTTTCCTCCGCGGTTTTCTTAGCCCTATTATTTTTCTGCCCCATCATTATATGCGTTGTTGAGCGATAGGGTAGAGATTATCTGCCAAAACTAGTAGGCTGTAATTTTCCACGGCGATCATCTCGTCCACTTAACAATAGGTTCGTCCGGAACGCCCTTTTCTTCTTGCCTTCGTGACCGAAGCAAGATTCCAACTTTTTCGCAAGCATTCCCGAAAATTATTACGTTAGACTCTGGTGGAAACTGACAACGATAAAAGAATTTACATTGGTTACTGATCACTATACTTGACTAATAAAAACACAATATACATTTGTACTTTATTTAAATAGCCAGTACCGGTTTCGCTCATTGTCAACTAATTTATTAATATTTGATCATTTTTCAATTATATGTTAGAGGTGTTAAATATTTTAATTTTGTGTAATTATATAATCACTTATACTGTATTTTGTAAATTCTTTTCACTGTCAATTGTTTTTTCCACCTTTTATTTCAATTTAATTTAGTATAAATAGCACTGTTTATATATTTTTCTTATCAGTTGACAATGTTCGCAATGAGCGAAACCGATCCTGACCTTCTTAATGAAGTGGAATTAAGTACAAAGGAACATTGTGTTTTTATTAATAGAATGCCTTTCCACCAAGACAGTGAACACCCTAAAAGTGAACTATACTTGACAGTAAAAAGTATTATATTTGAACCGATCAGATTTTGTACATTCACAATGGTTTTGTGATAATTCGCCATTTAATTCAGTCGTTTAAGTGCACGTATGAACTTGAACTTAAGTTTAGTAAATAAGTGCATCGTGTTCCGGGTCGTTCCATACTTTTGTGAATGTACACAATTTAAACAATTCAAATTTAATATTGAAATTTTAAATTATTGCAAAATTATGTTTTCTTTTCGTTTCATTTCTATGTCTGATTTTTTTTGGAAAGAAATGTAATATTCCAACTTTTTCAGACAAAACAAAGTATGTCAATCTAAGATTTGTACTACCGGATGAATACATCAATACGAATATTCCGGTATTTCGTATTAAATACCGGTAATCAAAAAAAAAGCCTAAATTATCGGTATGTCGATATTCCATAGTAAGCACTGGCATTAAAAAAATATATCATAATCTGGTGATTTTCACAAATAACTTACGGTTTCTTAAAATAAAAATACATCATTGCATATCAAATCTAGAAACTGTACAACTCTAAGCAAGCTTAAAACATTAATTTCAATTCACTGCAAATAATTGTATTTAAATATGTGACGGTTAATATATTATACATTTCAGATTTGATTTTCGATCATTTTTATTTCTGGTATTTTTGTATTTTCAAAACTGGTATTTCTTGTATGGAAAAAAAAACACCATAGGTATCGGGATCCCGGATTCGGATATACTGGTTTTGCAAGTCCTATGGCAAACCAATTGATATAAATATTTTAATCACTATTTAAAGGTATCGGTGTTAATGGTATCTTAAAACTTTTCTACTTTCTTCATTATAAAGTGGGTTAAAGCATGTGATATCTTTGTAGAACGGGAAGTTAAGTCATTTTTCTGTGTTTTTTTTTTTTGTTGTTGATAATTTTATGTTTATTTAGAATATGAAGTAAAAAGTTGGCTACAATTATTTACACTGCATTAATTCAAAATCTGTACTTTGAGTAACTGCAGTGCTAATTGGTTGAGTAGTAATTTTCTACAATTATTATTGCAAATTCTTACTCATTTTAATACCAATATTTTCTCCTCCTAATATATTGACTCAATAATTACATTTATAATTTATAATACTATATTAACGAAGATCATTTTCACCAAATAAGTGCATCCTGCATTATGACCGCATTTAAAAACATTAAGTTTAAGGATCCGTTTCTTCTCATCGGCGTAATCTCTCAGACTTGCCGATTTTAGGTCACGATAACTGTTTGTTATTAGTCTCTCACGCGCAGACGGGGCACTGGGAAGCGTGGTATTATTGTGTGCAGATGGGCGGGAGACAGCCTTACTCTATTGCGGCCGTCGTGATTGTGGGCGGCGATTCGCGATAGACTCTTCCTCACGACTTGATCGCATCGCATCATCTCCTACTACGCTTCCGCCTAACACTTTAACCACCATACCAGCGGCTAGCAACTTGGTGCAGTATACATAGTAATTCTTTGTAATGAGTACTTTTCAACGGAAACTCGGATGAAATTGGCATACATGTAAATCATTAGTAAAGATTTTACTTTTACGCTTCCAGTGTAGAGAATATGGCCTCTTAATGTACGAAAACTGTTTGATACACAGTTGCTCAACCTCTCTATTAGTGATTAACTAATTGCTCTCGCAGTGTCTCGTTATTTTAGGATTGGAGGGTGAGAGAGAAGTTTTCAGGGCTTCGAACCGCTTTCTTTTTCGTTCCGGCAAAAATAACGGTTTTTAACGGTTTTCTGTTTTCGGTTCAGCTCGAATCCAAAAGCACAGGAATTTTCCGATTTGTCTCAAAATATCTCCGTGGCTCGTTTTTTTTTGCTCACCGAGAAATCTCAAAACCCTATAGTTATTTACCGACTAGCGTGAACCGAAAAAAGAACCGATATTTTTTTTTGGTTCAGTTCCGGTTTTCGTTCCGGCAAAAATAACGGTTTTAACGGTTTTTTGTTTTCGATTCCGTTCCGGTTCGAAGCCCTGCAAATTTTAGACATTACAAACACCCATTTCTTCGAACAGAAAATCGATATTAAATTCTGTACGTAATGGGACTCAAACCCGTGAGATCCGTCATGGAAACCAACGACGTTGACCGCTACGCCACGGACCCGACAATAACTTGGCGTCGTTATAAAACATTGATCATTGCATTTTATTAAAGGTTCGAAAAGGGTTCCGTTTCAGTTTTAATGTCAACATTTTATTTTTCAATGTTGAGAATATTCATATTCAAAATAAGAAGAAATTATTTTTAAGCAGAATCGGAAATTATTAGATTAACGATGCAATTGATTGCTGGTTTCAAAATGTATTCCTTCTAAAAAAAGGATACCATTCATAATGTTCTATTATCTTAACCTAACCTATGAACGCTTCAGAGTTCATATAAGCACTATTGATTTAATGATAGTTTTAAAAAGATTTCATTTACTCTATTGATCATTTTACCACAAATTATCATTGTTATTAAAAAGTGTGTGTGACTAAGGTCTACCTTACGCAACAAAAAATGTAATTTATTGTAATTAACGTATGTAATGTATCACTTTTAGGGTGTTCACTGTCAATACTTGGTGGAAAGGCATTATATTAATAAAAACACAATAATCCTTTGTACTTCATTCCACTTTATTTAATATGTCAGGACCGGTTTCGCTCATTACGAGCATCAGTTGACGATGCTCGTAATGAGCGAATCCGGTCCTGACATATTAAATAAAGTGGAATGAATTACAAAGGAATATTGTGTTTTTACTAATGTAATGTATTGTTTATGACCCCCATTTTTTTGTTTCCCCAATCACTACGGTAGGGAAACTTTTTTTACATTAAGTGAAAACCGCGGTTTATCCTTAATTTCATTTAGAATTGTAGTATATAATATTTATTTATTACAATTGATACTTATAAAAAAAAATTGTATTCACTGTATTCTAAAAATAAAAAAAATATTTGGCATTACAGCCAATCACTGCTAATGCGCCAAATACGTTTGATTTTTCAATCCCACGAGATAAGCCGAAATTTTTAAGTCACTCGAAATTGACTCATGGAGTTGCCATCGCTGTCGAAAATCTCTTTTTTGTGATACTGGCCTTACTTAAATTTGAATCCTGAACTATCTGATCGCTGAGATAATCATCACTTATCCACAGTGTCTGACTTACATATTATATAATATATCATTCGTCTGTCACCGCAAATCTCTTAAAAACCACGTAAAAATGATTCCGGAATCTAACCCAGGGCTTTTTATAAATTTATTACTCATCATACTATTATTATCTTATCATTACAAACTTTTTTTTATTATTTATAAAATTTGCTGATTTTGTCCGTTTATTTTTGCAGGTTCCCCCGGCCGCCTGATGGCCAAGAGGTCGTCTTCTTCGACAGATCGCGGGACTCCCACATCTCCCTCTTCCAGCAGCCCGCCCACCAAGGTAGCCCATTTCCGCCCATTCGCAAAATCTTCATATATTTAATCCATCACGATTACCCAAATTACTTAGACCGCTTAAATTTCATAAAAAGTAGATTAGAAAGTGATTATCTTTCAAGATAGCATAATATAATATTATCGTCCATTTAAATATAATTCCGGGAAATAGTTAGTCATGCTGTGAAATACAAGAATAATTTTACATAAGATTAATTTATGTATTTTTTCTCTTTAATTACATTATGAACGGTTTTAAAATACTTTACGTGCATTTGATTTATTCCAGTTTATAGATATTCTGTCTTTCATTTAGCGTCCAACAATAACTGTCAGTTTCATGATGTAACTAATTTATAGTAATCAATAATACAGTGTATTCTCGATCTATCGTTTTTTTTTTAAATTAGTGAAACGACGATAACTTACGGAAGACGATATAAAAGGAATTGCTTTTACTTACGTAAATATCAATCGAACCAATAGATATTTTAAAATGCCACAATGGTTAAATTGTTATTGGGGCAATGCTGAATATTTCAAATCACACAAAATACACAAAACCTCATTTTTTAAAGCTATAATTGAGGCTAATATTTGTCTTTGTCATATATACATGTATGTATCGTCGTCAATACGAAAAACTTCCCATGTCTCAAAAACGTAATTGTTCAGGAGACACTAAAACTGATTTTTGAGAGTTAAGGATTGTTTTTTAAAACATCAAAAAATACGTTTTTTAGTTTCTCCTTGATCATTATTTTTACCATACGTCTTCAAGCTCAAATATAATATTTAAAAAATAATAATTACATTGTTATTATGATGTAGTCATAATAATAGATGTTTTTAATTCAATAACAGTATTTCCTATCACACTGCGGATTTTACCAATCTGTAGAACTGTTGATCATATTCAACTCATTTTCGTCAATTCGATCACATGTGAGGTATTTTCGCTTTGACGACGATATATTCTGAAGACAATAAATTCAAAACAATATGAAAAATATTATGAGAACGATGGTGACTGGAAACCGATAATCCATCGATAATAAAATTCGTCACAATTTTTTCTCACCATGTCATATCCCACTTCACAATCGAAACACTGGAATATATCAATACACTGCTTCAATCGAAAACCTATTTGTTGGATCAATAATAACTCTTTCTTTTTCACATTATCGACAGTTTAAATATGAATAACTAGGTAATTAATAATTCAGTTACTGACGTAAAATAAGAATTAAGTTTTATCGTTGAGTTTAGTTTATCTACATACATTCTACGCATCTTGGAACAATCTTAGATTCCGATAAAAACTTTTGCAATGAAAATCAGTATAAATATTTAACATAATTATTTGACTATTTTGAACGCCATTTCCTTTTGGCTGTCATATAAAATCCAGCACCTGTTATTATATACAATATTCATATCTAATTTGAATATCAAATCAGTGGAGATTGTATCTTTACAGAACAGCACATTATTCATTTCACTTTCATTTTTGTTGTCCGTGTCAGCTTTTTTGTTATAGATGAATTTGTTCTTGTTTTTTTCAATGTGATAAATGTTTTAACATTGCTCTGAATAACAAATGTCTTTCAAACGGTTTTGGGTACAATGTCAATAAAAAAGTCTTATCTTTCATTCTCATTACACATCTAAATACTTTATTAAAATTATAATAGAACACTTCTAACATTCTATTATCTGTCCTCAGCACTAAATAAATAATAAATCATGTATAACATCAAGTCTCTCTCACAACACAATCTTCCAATGCCTACTATGTACATACAGTTATCTAACACATTTATATTTTTTTAAACTCTTAGCTTAAACAATAAACTGAAATTTAATGTCTCTTTCGCAAAACTTTTGTACCGTTTGATGTCTGTAAACGGGTATCGACAACATTGCAGTTACACTTGTTTACGTAGGGATGTTTCCTTATATTACAACAATAATAATTATATTATGTTTATAATATAGAAATTAATATTGAGCCTAAAGAATAAGTTTAACTTTAAAAAAATGAAATACAACTTATAAAGGCTTATAAAGTAAACGTTTTACTGTAGAAAATTTATTTCACCGGTTCCTTTTCAAAATTATGAAAGATAAATCTAAGTAAATAGTAAATTTTCATTAATAGTGTCCATTTGTTTCATTTTGTACACTTTGAATGTGTTCACTATTGTGTATATAAATTTCTTCGTACAATAGTTTAAAAGATACATCATGTCAAATAGTAAACAGTTAATAATTTCCAGATTGCATGTCTAAAATCATAAATGTAATTTTACGTAGCACCATAGTGAACATCTCTTGAAATTTGTCGGAAAATAAATAATTGCTCTCGCAACGTAGTGTAAATATTTGAATAGAGTGGCACTAACGATTTTACCTACTCTTGTAGTTTTGTATCTTTTCGGAACTAAATTTTGTGTCTGAAAACGAACATTAGCCGAAAAATTAATTACCATTTTAATGACTCAGCCTAACTGTAGTAATTAATTTTTCGTGATAATAACCATCTATCTACTAGACGATGTGTGCTTTTCTTAAGTAAACAATCATATCTCATTATTAAATAAATGTTTATTTTAGATTTGTTTCATTTACAAAAAATATAAAAACAACATGTACTACGTAAACTAGTGTGTCTACAAAACAGCGTCAAAAACTGTATTTGGGTGTATTTTTATCAGCATGTCCGTTTCCAATGTGCAATCATTTCAAAAATACATTTATTTGCGTTATAGGTACTTGTTAATACAATTTGTGAAGTTGTAGATAGCCGCATATACGTGGGAGGTATCGCTATTCATATTTTTTTATAAAACTTACAGATATTAATATATATGTAGTTAGAATAAACTTTAATTATTATTCATACATCAGAAGGAAAACAACAACAACAACAAGGAAAAAAGATTATCTGATATTAGTCATTGCTATAACTAAAATACATTACAGGAATCAATACAGGATTGCATTTTTATATTATTTAAATCGTTTAAGAATACTGTTTTTTTTTTTGTTTAACCCAACGTAAAGTAATCGCTGCAAAAACTGTTTTTCGAAAACAGAAGAAAATCACTTATATATAATACTTCTGTGGATATTTTCCTTGTTCCGATTATTACAATTATCAATTCTATTATAATTATTACAAGACAATGACAATTATACATAGGTATCCGCTATCAATTCTTGGGGGAGAGGCATTGCATAAAAAAGTCAGTTAATGCAGTTTTCTCAACCTTTTTTGGCCCGTGGTCCCTTTTGAGTGTCTTTATTTTTCTGTGCCCCCCATACCATTGTTTTCGAATTTTAAGAAATTCCCAGGAATTTGCTGATTTTTTTTTAGCTCTTCTGAGGATTTCAAATCGAAAATCTCAAGAATTTGCGGATTTTCCCAAATAACCAGCGTGGGACCTTTTTTTTTAGCTCTTCCGATAATTTTAAATTCAAAGTCTAGTGATTTTGGAAAATTTCCCCGTGGTTTCCATAAACTCAGCTGTGGCTCCCCAAACCAAAACAAAAAATCTCTGTAGCCCCCTTGGAAGACGCTGTGGCCCCCGGGGATGCCACAGGCCTCCCGGTTGAGAAACCCTGAGTTAATGTATCTATCGAAACGACACGGTATCGATTTATATTGTTATCAATTAATTATGTTCGTGATGAGCTAAACAGGTATAATATAACATAATATTGTTTCAAACTTTTAATAAAATTTGAGAAATAGATTAGTTTACAATATACCAGCACTCGGTGTTCAATTTCCGCTAGGTGTCAACTCGGCCTAGTCCTACGCTTTGCTTACTCACTTACTCACTGGTATTATTTTTATTATTAGATCGCACGTGACAGTATGAAGCTGCCGTGTGTCAGAAATGTAATTCTTGTTGATCCACGCACATGTCTTCGCATGCATTATACCGTTTCGAGTTTATTTCTTCACTTGTTTATTAAAACCAGTCTTTTCTATTACAGTTCGTCGAGAGTGAAATATTGTATTAATAATATTCCTTAGTCGTTCTGTCTCATTATCGTTGAATCATTTTATTTTTATTTGTCTTTGATACAGTCAAATCAAGACTTCAAGAGCTTCCGTATCGTTTCACAATTATTGTCAAATGTAGTGTTCATCAGCTATCGGTTCTAAGTAGTTGTAAAAACTACTTAGGACCGATAGCTGATGAAAATATTTATCTATAACCACACGAGGTCGTATTCAATAAAATGCATCTTAATACACTCACTTTAATTGGACAACAATTAAAATCAAAACGAAAAAATATGAATAAATTATAAATTAATTTGGAAGGCCATACTTTCTAGCGGCCTACAATGCTACATGTAACTAGGGCATCCAATCCCGGACTCGTTTTGTAATCCCGGGATTAAACATTCACCCTTTAATGGTGGAGAATTCGGATTATTTTTTTGCTCGTTGATTTTAAAATCTTGTGAAACTTTTTTATTAGTTCTCGCGTGGATTTCCATTTTTTTGCCTGTTTTCAAAAACTTTTCGAGAATTTCGCAGGTCTTAGATCACTAAATTTTTAGGGGGACCCGGGATCGGAGGCCCTACATGTTACCTTAAGGCTACGGGATATTATTTTACACATTCAAATCTTCTTATTTATTTCAGTAGCTACG
The DNA here is from genome assembly GCA_031772345.1 of Himalopsyche anomala. NCBI lineage: Eukaryota > Metazoa > Arthropoda > Insecta > Trichoptera > Rhyacophilidae > Himalopsyche > Himalopsyche anomala. The sequence goes on from CM062826.1 coordinate 7,059,205, forward strand.
GTTACTGTATTGCCTTTTTTTAACCGAATTTTCCTATAATTGATGCAAATAAAAAAACACTGCTCACTCCGACAAGTTCAAACCTGAAAAAATACTACACGAAACGATCCCCACGCTTGCTAGCTGAGACTGATTGAGACTGATCCAATCTCAACTTTTATTGTGTCTGAAAAATGGCGTGTAAGTAAAAATAATAAATGTTCCAATTTTGTGCAAAAATGGTTAAATTAATAAAAACACAATATTCCTTTGTACTTCATTCCACTTTATTTAATAGGTCAGGACCGGTTTCGCTCATTGCGAGCATTGTCAACAGTTGACAATGCTCGCAATGAGCAAAACCGTTCCTGACCTATTAAATAAAGTGGAATGACGTACAAAGGAATATTGTGTTTTTATTAATATAATGCCTTTCCACCAAGTATTGACAGTGAACATCCTGAAAGTGAAAAATGGTTAAGCCACATTTTCGGTAAGGATCACATGTTTTGCATTTCTAACTATAGCGCACAGTTTTGTTTAGTTAAAATCTTTTTAATTAATTCATCGGAGTAAAATATATCGATGATCGCCAGACGTGGACTAAGCCACGCTTGACATTTTGCACGGGCATGACATAGGAGGCCGCTTATTTCGAGCTATACTCGACCAACTGTTTCGCCGAATATCGAAGAATCGCGAGAGTCGACTTCCATCGGTGAAAGGGCGGACAAGCCGACACGCCGCGCAACAAGACGTCGGCCGCGCAAAAACACCGTCAGTTTATTTATTTTTTTACCTCGTTTGCGTTTGTTTTATAATAAAAATAACTCGAACCATTCAGTGCATAATAGACAGAAGTCGGAACAAAACAGTCTTGTCTATTATTGCGGCTGACAATCGTGGATTTCGCTGTTTATGGTTCTGTTTTTAAACTGCGTTGTGAAAGTGTGCGTGTGTTCCCACAGTTTTGGCGCGAGTGTTCGAAATCGGCGTGTATGTGTTTACGCTTGCTTACCTCTCAGGTCAAGTTGTGTGTGAATTGGCGGTTTTCAGTCAGCAACGATCATGGAACCGGACGATGATGCTGCACTATTTAGATTTAAGGTAATGACGATTTCGAATGGATCCCATACAGTAATTATTTATTAATGACCTCATCATTGTAGCGACTGCAATTTTAAATTGACGATTGTTGAACGAAGCAACGGTGACAAAAACAAACAAATATCTTTATCTAAACATTCTAAACAACCGGCTTGGCAGTGTATGATAATTTTGTTATCATGGTTATCTTGCACTTTCTTATAAAAGTAGCTAAAATGTCATTTGCTGGTATGACATCATTAACCTATTCTAAAATATTCTCTACACGCTTGCTTTCTTATATCTTTCAAAGCTTACTAACTTATCTTATTTTAGATCATCTTCTCATCTGATTCTTCACATATCTAATTCAATCGGTCTCATTCCATTTTCCATCACATTATATTCATTACTCAGTGTGGGTTTTTTAATATTGTTTACATACATTTTACGTTACTTTCATCAAAATATAAATAGATAATAGGATGAAAATGTGTACATAATCTTAATAACAAAATGAACGAATTTTCGACAATATTGTCGATGGATTCGGTAGTAAATTAAAAACGTTATTCCACTACTTCTGTACAAAACTGTGACACATATTTCGCATCTATGAGAAGCATCTTTAGACTAACTATCGTAAGATTATTTATTAATAAAAGTAAAAATTGATTTACATTTTACAATATTATGTGACACAATCAATGGAATAACAAATTTAACTTTTTCAAGTGTCCACTGTCAATAGTTGGTGGAAAGGTTTTATATTCAAAAAATAAAACTCTCATTTGTACTAATTCCACATTAATTTAATATAATCAGACCGGTTTCGCTCTTAACGAGCATTTTCAAATTGCTGCAAATGTTGAAAATGCTTGTCAACCTATTCTCAGTTTATCTTGATAATATTAAATACATGCGGAATTAATACACTAGTGTTTTATTTTTTGAAATTAATAAAGTTATCAAGTTTAATTTTATATTTGAACTATTGACAATTTTTCGCAATATTTTTATAAAATCTCACCAAATGCAAGAATTTATAGCCGAGTCGTGGAATCATTTGATTACAAACATTTTTTTTTTTATTAATAAGTTCAATGGGTTAACAAGCCAGTGGCGAAATACCTTCCTTATTTTACGAACCATTGGGTCCATTCAAATAGTAGGTAAAAGAGATGGCAACAGGTTAAATAAGGCAAGTGCTTCACGTGATCTTCAAAAAAAAGAATGTACGCTTAAATATATTTAAAAGCAAAATAAAAATAATAAAAGATTTTTAGTACTTTTTTCACTTAAATTTATTTGATCAGGACCGGTTTCGCTCCTCATGAGCATACAATTTTAATGTTAAGCATTTTAATTTTGTTTAATGAAACTCTACATTACTAATTTCTTTTTGCTTAAAAAATTCCCAAATTTTAATTGTGTTTATAATTGACATCATTTGTCACTTATATATTTATTGATGATTTTTTAATTGTATTTTATAGGTGTTAAGCATTTTAATTTTGTGTAATTATAATGTAATTTGTAAATCCTTTTAATTGTTAGTAATTGCTTACACCTTTTTATTTCAATTTAACTTGTATAAATAGCACTGTTTAATTTATTTTCCTTATCAGTTGATAATGCTCGTGAGGAGCGAAACCGGTCCTGATCAAATACATTTTAAGTGGAAAAAGTACTAAAAATCTTTTATTATTTTTATTATGAGTTACTCAGTTGATCAATCTTTATTAAAAGAGATTAGGAATAGAAAGATACGGCCAGGATAGAACAGGACTAGTGGTCCTTTTCTATCCTGGTTAAGTTAATCGCTCTCGCTTAGTCTTTGTTTTTAGGATCAGATGAGTGGGAAGGAATTATAGTCTCAATAAAAGAGAAAATAATGTAGCATATGAAACTAAGAATCGAAAACATAGTGGAATAGAATTTATCGGGCCGATAGATAACGCTATATTTTTTTTTGTTTCAATGCTTGTTATTCTTTTTTGTGTAAAATTCTTTGAAATTTCTTTTCGGCGAATTCCAAGTGATACAACAACATAACAAAGAATCGTTGCGAAACACCGGCCACCTATATTTCTATTCTAGAATGCATTGTCGTGAGCTTATTAGGTGGAAATTAGCTATTGACTTCGAGCGCCAGTCAGTCAAAGATGCGACACACCGTATCGAAGAAATTCTTCGCGTGTTGAATCCACCATTCACGCCAGTCTCCGAGACATGTGAATGTACGTATTTTCAAGTATTAGATGTGTTTCAAAGCTAACATGTGAAGCTGTTCTTGTTATATCTGTGATACAATCGTTCCGTAAGACTCGGCTATCTTTGTAACATTCCATATCGTCTGTCTCCACGACAACAATCGTACTACAGTAAAACACGTTTTCGTCATAAAATACAACGTCGTATTATATAACTATTTATTTGACAGAAGCCTATTATAATGCAGTAAAAAAAACAATGTATTTATTTATAATAATACGGTATCGATAGATACCACCGTCAAGACTGTATTTCTACGTTTACCTTATCAATGAAGTGTACAACTACACCCTCAAACGTTAACATCGATATACAAATTTAATGTATGCCTCTTTTGGTGTATGAAAAAAAAACTAATTCTTAACTGCTATACAACCTCAATCCATCAAGCCCAGGTGAAGTGCACAGCACGCTAAAAACATGCTCTATTTTTATGTAAATTTATAATAGCAAAAATTCACCGATTTTGTTCAAATAGCTTACTTTTTTATTATATTTATACCATAATTTTAATAATTAATATGTTTTATCGATTTTTAAAGTCCCAGTTGACTTAAAAATATTTTTTTATTTTTAATTAAAAGTTTCGAAAGATAATAGAATTTTGGAATTTGACTCATTCTAAGCACATAAAGAATTATTTGTATGAAGCTTGATACTTAAAATGGTAAAAAAAATATTCGATACTATGGTCGCAGCATTTTAATGTTACCATACAGCGCCGATAAAGCACCGGTCTTTGAGTAACAACTATAAATTTAAAAAATGACAACACTGGTTTCCCTAGAATGTCACCAGAAATGTTTATGTAAATATTGTCATGTCGCATTTTATATTGTCACACATTGGGTTAACAGAATGAAAGTGTCTTTGTTTTAACATAAATTTCTTGTCTTTTTGTATCCGTTTTGTCTTGTCTTCATCAATATACTGTAACTAAAAGTGAGGGCATCGGAAGCAAACACAGCTTTCAACCAATAAATCATTTTGGAGAAAAATCCAAAAAACTATTTTAATGATATGTAGAAATATAGTTAACATCATCTATAGTATAAAAATCAGTAAATTTGCTACACAAAGAAAGGTGTTTAAATTATAAATAACGATAATGCTGCATTTGCTCCCAATTTTTCAAGATCGCTGTTTTTGCGTCCATATAATTGAAGGTTTCTATGTTTTCTCTCGTTATTTCAGGGAACTAACCGCATTTTTCATAAAGTTTATAGAGATTAATTTATAGGAAAAAATAGTAACAAAAAAAAAGGTTTTAGAAAGAGAAATAATAATCTACAAAATTTGTACTAAAGAATGAAAGTTTTGCGTTCCAAATATGTATTGTTTTACTATGTGCATATTATGAGCGGTCCTTTTCCATTTTTTACAAGATACCTTTCCTTATATATGCCTTAACTGATCAAGCGACTGAATGATGCATTTGGGAGGTGCAAGATTTTGTGCTTGTATGTGGAACCCTATTTATGGTTTTTTTATGCGAGATTTTTTACCCCTGTTTTATTTTCTAGAATCATAGTAAAATAACAATTAGGATGGAAAAACCTTAAATTCGACTACTAATGATCGGGGTCCAACTGTAGTACCTCATGCGTTGTTATTGTTTTTTTCGATACGGTAAGATTTGTTTGCAATGGTTTATGTGCTTTGTAACGTAACATGCGAAATTTGCTTCTTCCATTGTTTTGAATGTCCATGCACCGTTGAATCAGATATATTTAGGTGTTGTAAAATTATTCAAAATGTTATCCACTTAAGAACCTTAATGTATTAGATAGTTTGACTATTCGCCGCCTAAACGTTCATTGCTTGAGAGGTCAAAATTACTTGTATGAAATTTTGAAGATTTAATCCACTAATCGCAACTGTTCCTGCGGGGGGGCTATTCTCATGTGCATAATATTTGTCTAGTGCAGATTTGTGATGTACATATAACAGCGAGTTAGTAATTCGAAACTTATTCGTCAATTTCTACTATTGAATCTTCGTCAATGTTTCTACACCGGTCAAGCATCTTCTTCGCGACAACGGAGCTCCGTGCATTTTTGTGACCCACTTGTGCACATTTTTGCATAAAACGTGACTGCATCCGAGATGCGCCTCGCATCTGCCAGTGGAAGCAATGATTATGATCGCGCAACACTATAAAAAAACATTGTATTTTATAAGCGCGCGCGGGAAACATGTACACAAATCTTTTTTAATACTTTAGAAATCTCTCGTTGAAGTTTTTATTCCACACAATTATATCTTGCAACGTTAGTTAAATTAGAACTTTAGCGTGCAAAGAAGATTTGTTTATTTTTTTAAACATTTTTTTGTGTCATTCCACGATGTTTTTACGTGTAAATAAAGTGACTATGTAAGTGTACGAAACGTCTCTTAAGATCTATATTTTTTAAGTTTTTTATAAACTGATTTTTAATATCGTTAACACATTAATTGTTTTAGCAGATCTCCATAATACAACTTACAATACATTCGATGGATTCGGCGGTAACTTTGTGGAAGTTCATTTTAATATAAAATAAAATAACTTAGATTATTCCACGTATTGTGTTACAAACTGTGACACGTGTTTCGCCTCTTTCAAAGGCATCCGAATTCGTACTTAAGCAAGCATTTGCAAAAGTAGTTGTCTGAGGATGCCTCTGAAAGAGGCAAAACACGTGTCACAGCTTGTAACACAATATGTGAAATAATCTAAGTTATTTTATATTAACTTACAATACATTTGTATTAAATTTTCACAAGAATTAGCTATTTTGGCAACTTTGTCGGTTATAAGTACCAAAGTGTGACATTTCTATTTCTAGACAAATTGAATTATGAATGTAATTTTGTATTATAGAACAGTGCTTCCCAACCTTTTTCATGTCACGGACCCCTAAATCTGAAAACAATAATCTACGGACCCCCGAATTTTTATTATTTCACATGTTCATATTTTATCACAAAGAATGTTGAAAGAATAAAAATTTTCGCGGACCCCAGGTTGGGAAGCACTGTTATAGAATACACAATTATGTTTAGGCTATGAAAACATTTCATTACATAATCGTTGTAAAACCATAGCTACTATGAGAATGGACATGTCATACTTTGATCAGGAAGTTGTTACATAGCTATTTTTATCCTTTATTTTAAATATAAACATTTTAAATACATTTATTTTTTAAAACTTTCAGTTATGTGACCATTTACGATGAATGAATTTAATAAATACGTATGTTTTATGTTATCTGTGTATATGACATGACTGTCAATGAATGTCTAGTGGTATTTTTATGGTTGACATAATTAACAAGATTCATAAAATATATGTCGATAATATTAATGCACTGACCTTAACGACCTTAAAAATAATAACGATAACACTTATCTCACTTAATGTTTATCATCCTATATTAAAGTGCATCAAAAACACATTACAGTCTGAATGGTAACCAGGCAAAAAAAATATTTGAAACAAACCAAATTTATATAAGCAAAATTTCAAAAGTGCAATAGTTGCTCCGCTCATAGTAAAATAGGAATTATATGTATGCATCTTAAAATTATAAAATTATAGAATTTAATTTGTTATTTCCTTCATTAGTTTTATTTAAAACTTCCGAAACTAAATCGATTCCCTTTGAATTAATTTTAATGCTGAAAATAGCCTCTCGACACCCGTTTGGATAATGGACAAACTAGATGCGACTTGACTACCTCAAAAGAGTAAAAAGTGAGTTTATTTTTCACACAAATAATTTTATTGTTGCTAAAGTATCAAATATAGTAATTTTAATGAATTTAAGAATGAAAATTTAAAAAATTTTAAAAAACATATCTGAAGCAGTAGAGTAATAGAAATTCAAAACCTCATTACTTCACCTTCCGTGCTTCTGGTGTTCACGATTGTTTACATAAAAGTGACACGAAGATAATAAAAAATGAACAGAACGAAAATCCAAAATATGACAGCCAAAATTTCACGAGGAACATACGTTTCATTGTATACCACCTCATAATTTGTCATCTAATAGAAGATTTTTATTCGTATTTAATCACTTAAGCTAGAGTAGCATACACCACGAACAATTTTTTTTTTTGATTCACAGTTACATTCGTATAATTTTACACTATGATAGTTTATTTTAATATTTACAACGTACAACTATCAAGACCTGAGAATTTCAATGCAAAGATCGTGTATCTAAAATTTCGTAGAAACATGACTCATTTATTAACAACTTCTTCAACGTTATTTTTTAATGTGTTAAGGACAAATATTATGTTTGTAAAATTTATCAGAAATAAGAACGAAAATGAAGCTACCATTAATATCTTTTACGTGGGGATACCTTCCCACTGGTAAGTCGGTATTTTATTTTACTCCGCTGTTGGTATTTTGTGAACATACCTTTTTAGAAAACGCACGTTACTTTTACTCACCTGGAAATGTCTGAAATACTAAATCAACTCGCCGAAATTAGAATATTCCAAAAATAGTAGTATCCTCGTTTTGGTGATGCGCCACTTTTAACCTTGAAACAAAAACACTTTCACGCCTAAACTCGTAAACATAAGTTAACCAAATGTATTCCTGAAATTGAGGTTATTAGTCTCGGTCAAATTTGATTCCAAACTGATACTTTTATCGAAATTTACAGATAACTCAAGTTGCAACGTCGCTACACTTACTATCATTCTTCGTAAAAGTAATATATTGTATATCGTAACATTAATACTTCAACTAGGTTGAAACTACATTCTCAAGTTTATTAGGAGACTAATTATTAAGATGGACCTTTAATGCTCAAAATAGTTTTTAGTTTTAGGTTGTAATACACAAATCTGATGACACGGAATTGTATGAGTTTTGACTTAACAGTGCTACATTTTTTTTTTTTAATTTACATCATTTTTAACACGGATATAATAATATGGCATCCAAATTGAAGAGTTGAAGTTTTAGATTATTTTGGAATAAGTGCAAACCTCTTAGCGAACTTTTATATGTATATAAAAATAAACCACACGATGGTATTGAAAGAGTATTTTAATCAGCGGTGGGTTGCCAATACATTAACAAGGGTCTCGTTTAATCTCAAAGCAATTCTCGGTGTTCCGGAGGAGTGAATTTTTTTTATCACTCCTATGCAATTACATTTATTCAATACTTAAATAAGCAATCGATTGTTACTTAATACACGTATAATATGTAACAATATGCAATTTACCGTAAACTTATCAATCTAAATGACTAAAAATGTACTGCTGTCTATACTGAAGCTGTCGTAAATATTATATAAGTCAAAAATTGCAGTTATATACTAATTTGATCTGAGAAAATAGTTTTCGGCCTTGGTAAAATTTAAGAAGAGACCCGTACGTCGCCCCTTTCATCCCACCGCTGATTTTATTTATATTCATAAAGCAACAAAAAATATCTTTTTTTAAATATGTAATCTAATGTTATATAAGACATCGTATTTTATATAAAAAAAACTGTTTTTAATGGGTGACCACTAATATTTAGGGTAATATTATCTTTTTAATTTTAATAACACTTTTGACTCTAGCGATTTTTGTAAGCAAAAAAATTAAAAAAGGAGTCGTCGATTGTTTTTTCCGACTCCGGTAAAAACAGACTCCATAGATCTGGGTATTCGTAAATCATCCACGTGACATAACTCGCCACTTCATATTTCCCTATTTTATTAGGTGTATGTATTTATTTAAAATTTCACATGCATCACCGCATAAAATGCTTTTAAAAAAATAACAATCTAACTTCTAAAAATAATAATTATACCAACAGTTATATACGCAAATTTCATTGCTATATTTCACTAAACCCACACTGTGTATCATTTTTTTTTCTTTTTTTCGCTCCAGGAGGAAAGCTTGGACATTATGGGGCAGTATAAACCAGAAATATTCTGCTAAAAGGTAATTTATGTGCTTTCTTATGTGTTTGTTTGTTTTTATCACCATTTTTTTTTGTTCTGCATCACCCATCAATCATATACAATTAGTTTTATACATATATATTATTTATATAAATAATTGTAGTTATTTTATGCTTTCGCTTATATTGTGAAGTTTTATTTATTTTAGTAATCGTTATTTGTTGGTTTTTTTCCCCATAATATCTTGTTTATGCTGACCGGTTTTTGTGATAGTTATTTTTAATCTGTTCACAATTCTGTATTTTATTTCCTTTTCATAACGTCTGATATGTTTGAATACTTGTATTTATATCGAATTGGGATTACAAAACCGGGAAAATAAATCAATACCGGTATTCTTAAAAAAATAATCGCCCAATTAGGGTTACTTTACATGACAAATCGGTATTTCGATATTGAATATAAAATACCGTAATTTTAAAATATAACATAATCGGGTGATTTTCATAAATATCTTACAATTTTTCAAAATAATAATATACCATTAAAATGCTCGTTATTCTGAAACCTGTCATTATTGACAAAACTCGTATGTTTAAAATATATACATAATATCAAAAAAATATATTAAAATATGTAGGGGTATATCAACATTTAAAAAGAATTATTTAAAAAACGAAACGCTATTTAAAAAATACCGTTTCGGTTTCGGTTATTCCAGTATTGCAAACCCTGATATCGAATGACTCCTGAACCAACTCTGGTTTTCCCGTGGCGACAAGATATATATTATTTATGATGACTCCATGTTATGATTATGTTGAAAAGCACCCGAAGTATCGATACCATTTTGGGTTTAGATCTTAAGGGTTGCAATATTAATATGAGAAACTAACATTTTTTAACGATTTTTTTTTCGTTAAACAAATTTAAGAATAGTTTATTTTAAAATGTCCTAATTGTGACAGTGAAAATTAGACACACATTGTCTTGTTAATAATCTCACACAGATAAAAATATTTGCACACTGGTTAAAGTGTGAAGGCTTCTTTCTTTGCATTCGCTGTGATGAATTTATCTCCTTCATTAGCATGCATATTTTCAAATGATAACTTATATTTCATATATTTTTTTCAAGTTATTTATTCATTAATACATCTTTGGTTTGGTAGGACAAGAATCTTTTGAATACGAATTCTCCGTACAAAAATACGCGTGATAAATAAATATTAAATAAAATATAAAAATAGGTAAATAAGTGAGTGGGAGTCTGTTTCCTTTTCAAGAATGTATTTTTCTTATGCATTTTATGTATCTTGTAAAAATAAACTATTACAAAGTTGCCGAGACTATTTTTAATACACTATTCATGATTTAATAATTCATTTTACGATAAACTCCGTTTCCATCTCAAACTTTAATAACAAGGAAGTTTTTAAGCAGTTAGATCACTCAAACTGTTATTTTCATTTTACTAAATATCACTACCGCATCCACTTCTGTTGTCTTACTAATAATATTATTATTAAATGGTATATGTGTTCCCATATCGAATGATTGTAATATCCCACATTTCTATATATTTTTTCGTTTTATTCCCTATTGCAAACTGACGATGACTGTTCGTTAACAAATATTCTAACGTTGATTCGTTTCCGTGCAGATGTCGGCGGTAGGGCTGGGACGTCGCGAGCCGTGCGTGGTGTGCAACCAGCCCGTATTCCTGGCGCAGCGGCTCCTCGTGGAGCGACGACTGTACCACCGCACCTGCTTCACGTGCGCCCGCTGCGGCACCCAACTCAGCCTCGCGGGATGCTATCAGACCGAGACGGACGGACAGTTCTGCTGCGAGACCTGTCCTGACGAGGACGTGTACCGCGACGACGATCAGCACAGCGATGAACACTCCTCCATTCAGAGCGCGCCCGTGTCCATCGACTCTCTCCGTAAAAAATTCGAGTCGAAAGACGTGGATGACTCGGTCTCGAAGCGAAACGTCTACAACCGGACGGCGAGCGACGAAGAGAAGACTCGAAATCTAAATAAATACAACGAGGCTCTCATCGCCGAGAGTTCCGCTTACGACGAGAGCCGCAAAGAACTCTCTGCCAAGAGCGTCACCTCTTCCAAAGCTCTTTCCGGATTCCTCAATAGCCAATTCGACAAAGACAGCGACGACGATGACGTCGTTCCCGCTTTGCCGAAGAGTCTGCCTCCGGCGAAACCGCCGCCGACGGAACGTCCCCTTAACGCATTATACGTCGACCGGCTCAATCGTCCTGGCGCTCTGATAAGTGAAGTTTCGCCCGCCGTAGTGACGGAAACCGTCGGCGTGAGTCAACCTTTGTTTCGTGATAGCGGTCTGGTCGTTTCCGCTCGCGCGACATTTGTTCCCGCGACTAGTGCAAGTGACGCTGATTGCTTAGTAAGTGATCTTAGTTTAAAGAGTGAACTTATCGGGCGCTCCCCGCTTGAAAATAAATTACCAGACATTCATAAGAATGTGAGTGATGCTCCTTTAGCGACGAGTGAAAGTATTGTGTCGACGAATCTATCAGATGATGAAGTCGAAATGAAGAGTGACGTCTATCCCTCCGCGGAAGACGATAAGGATAAGCCGAGAGATGTAAATATAGATAAATCCCATGTTAACCAGCTCGATACTGCCAGTGATCTTAAGAAGGAAAGCAATAGGGATTCGAGCGGCGCTCTCGATGACGTCGAAAGGAATGCTAAAATCGATGATGCAATTGCCAAAGATAGTCAGAGATCTTCAAAGACGCCTGACGCTTTCGACGACCGAACGGTGAGAAACCGAGAGACTGCGTCTCCGGAGCCGTCCGACCGATCGTTGGTCAAAATGAGAATGAAAGTCTTCGAATCGGCGAGCCCGGAGACCGAATCCAGGCTCGGCAGAATGAGCACACAGAGGAGTAACGTCGATCAGAGTAATTTAATGTTAAGTAAATTTAGCTTAAGCAGTAAGGATGATGTACCTAGAAATAATTATTCGGAACCTGTCGGTAAAACCGCTACACCGGGAAAAATCGACACATCCGTAGCCGTGCTGAAAACGGAGAACAAAAGTGATTCCAAAGTGAGCGATGAATCAAATTCTCATATTTCTTTATCTGATGTGCCTTGTAATGATACGATGCCTTATATTATTAGCACAATATTCCCCCCAACACAAGAGATTACTACTGCACCTGATGCAATTGTCAATCTTGATGTTAAAATAAGTGAAAATGATAGATCTTCAGAAATCACCCCTCCAGATATTATCAATACAGAAGCTCACATTGATGATTTTGCTGATGATGGAGATAAAATTATCAAAGAAACTGACATGTTGAGCGAAGAAAATATTACGCCTACTTTATTAGAAAATGATTCAGTGTCAGAGAAAATATCTGAAACTGATATAGTGCAAGAAGATGATGTAATTGAAAAACAACTAGTAGAAGTAATTCCTGCATCAGATACTGTTCTCGAAAGGGAAGAAGAAGTCATACCTTCAGATACCACTGAAGGTGAAAATATTGATGCGAAAGAGGTTGAAGACACAGAAACTGTTGTCGCAAATGAAAATGATAATTGTCCAGCATTAGATGAAAGTAATGTTTCATCAATGATAGACTCGTCTTTGAGTTTATCGAAAAGTGTCCAAGAAGAAATATATCCAGAAGATTTAAATCCTTTTGGAGATGATGACGATGAAGAGGAAACAAAGGTAATTTTTTTTGATGTTTTTCTAAAGCGATTGCTTATTTAATTTTTGCTTTCCCAGTGCAAATTAATTGCCACAAATTGGTTTATAAATGTACATATGTTTAGAAGAATACACAAATAGAATTTAGCAATGACATTTATTCGCGAAGTTTTTTTTATGTTTAAATAAGACTGCTGTAATCAATTAATATCCTGTACAATAAATAAAATACTAGATTTTAAAACCAAGAATATCCAATTTAAAACTAAATTCGGAAAAATAACCATTACTTTTGCATATTGTAAAATGATGATTTTTTTATAGAACAAGATTAATACCCATCCACAAATTCCTCAAAGACGTTCGGCAATCTCAAGTGCCCGTGACACATTAACAAGAGGAACTCATTCAGATATTAATGTAGAGCTTTCGCCTCCTAAGAAAGTCAGCACGAATCCTTTTGGCAGTAGTAGCGACGAAGATGAACCTGTCAAAGGAAATGTTTCTGTCAAAAAGAAGAGTGGTCAAAAACCACCTAGACCTCCGCCTCCGGCGATTCTCATCAACGCAATGAAATCAAAAACTGATACGTGAGTGGTTTTAAAATAATATTACTAATTTTATTAATTGATAATTATGCAACATCGTTGACTTTGCACCAAATGGTTAAATACACAAATTTCTAGTTTTTTTGTTGAACTGGGTTCATTGTATTCACTGTGCCACAAATTGTAACAATCAACTCTTGTGATATTATTATATAATGAAGCCATTGTATGATTTAATTTTTAAGTAAAATAATAAAAATATCCTTTAGCACAATTAGGAATTAAGGTTCATTAGTACTTTCCTGCTATTGTTTCTATTTTGGTTGGTTTTTTTGTAATTCACTTCTTCAACAACAATATTGTATTTTCTGTAGATATTCCTGACTATGACCTTTTTTTAGTTTAGGTCTTTCCGAATACAGTTATATGTTTGAACTCTTGCAGTCTCCATGTTTTGTCAAAAATGAGTTAGATATGTCATCACGTAGAGCTGGCAGCTCTGTAATTGTAGTATTTTTTTTTTATCTTATAAATGAGGCTCCAAAATATTAATTTTTGAAGAATTAAAAACTAGTTTATAACTAAAGCAGCAGTTTACAGTCCTGTATAGCAGCGGTCGACAAAGTGGTGGTCCGTGAGAAAATTTTGGTGGTCCACAGACAAATGTGGATTTTTGACATTTGTTCAACCTAATTATTTGTTTACATCCAAACTAAACTAAAAATAAAATGACTCATCTCAATATCCTTAAAAAAGCTATAAAACCTTTTTTTAAAGATATTTAACACTTAAAAGTGGTTTCCTGGGATTAAAAATAATGAATTCAGTAATCTGTGAGGTCCTAAAGTTTGCCTGTCACTGTTGTATAGCAAACATGGCAACTATTAAACGTTTTTCACAAAAAAATGAAAATATGTTTAAAAAAGTAAAATAATACTAATTATAAATATTCAACATTACTTTTTCTAGATGTTTTATCTATAAAAGAAAAAAAATATTTTAATTGATTTGCCAACATTCTAGTATTATGAAAATTGCCTACTTTGTTTCTTGAGCCCTCATATCTATGTAAAAAAGTAGCATAACAAACTTAGTGTATTTTAATTAGTAATGTTCGAACATGTGAACACGGCTCAATATTTTCATGGCCATACTTTTCTTTGACCCTTTTTTGAGAATTTGTTTTTTACCATGTTCATGTTTTGTTGCAGATCGGACTCGAAACGGTTAATACCAGCTCCATCCATAAATTTGAATCCGTTCTGGTCGGAAGGCGGTGAAGACAATTCTGATGAAGAAGGACATAAGCAAACGCCGGTTCCTACACCTAGACAGAGGTATGTGAAATACTCTAAACTTACCTTGTGACTTTTTTAATGTGGCCCTCACCTGTAGTTCTACTTGAAATTGAAATTATGTGATTTTGTACAATACTTAAGCTAATTTAACCTTAAACCGAATTTTTGTGACCACGAGGCCCTTTCATTCTTCTGTCCCTCCTTCCACCAGACTATAAATTGCAGTCCTGGATAGTTACTTATGGTCATCCATAGGATGTATTCATTATTATTGAAACAAATGTATTTTGACAATTTGCAGCTAATTGTTGATAAACTTTGATAATATGATTCATGATTTTTTTTTACAATAGCTACTAGATTTTTACAATAGTAATTAGTTTCACATAATCACAGACAATGGTTTCAAAGAGATTGGCCAAAGACAACTGCTGCACTACTATTGTTTTGAGAACATTGTTTCTTAATGGGAATGGGAGCAAAAAAAAAAATGTTACATGTTTTTTTATTTCATTCTTATATAATCTCATCAATCTTGTACTTAATTGCTCAGCAAACATAATTTTAACTTTTAGTTTCATTCTAGTATTAAAAACCACATTGTTTAATTATTGCTATAACCAAATTTTGACAAAAAAAAACAATTTATTTGTGATTGGTGCATAAAAAGAATAAACAATTCTGTACCATGGTCATCTTAGCCGTTGATATACTCAACCACTGTAAAAAATAAGCTTTTCCTATTATCTTGTTTAGCTTGAACAGTAAGATGATATTTTAAAACGGGGCATAGTAATCAACGCACACACACCAAAACAATGCGCCACAGAAAATAGTATTGCTCGAATCAGTGTTTTTCAGCATTCAAAATTTTAAAAAAAATTAAATGCTTAACCAAGAAAAGATTTCATAACAAGATTTAAGACTTGGTTACTTCAATCTTGATTGTATTACTAATTGTGACGTGTTTTGTCTCTTTGAGAAGCATCTTCAAACTGTGATTTATATTCAAAATTAATATCCACGAAGTTACCGCTGAATCCATCAAAAGGTGTGAGATTGTTTATTATTTGCAACTTCATATATTCACTGAGATGTAAACCTAAACAAACTTAATTTTTAATGTACACATTTTCTGCTCTAGTTTTTCATGTGCGCTATCAAACTGATCACCTTATTATTTTATTATTTCCAACATCTTTCCTAACCAAGTGAGAGTCGAAACATAAACACAAATTAAATGATTTAAAGTTTTAACTAGCTGTAAGCCCGTTGACCCCAACGGGGGGATTTTTGTTGCATTTTTAAGAAGTCAGAAAATTACAAACCTATTTATTGAATAAGCCAGAAATACTAAAAATAAAATAAATATATCTCGGGGCATATATCGACAGCATGCCCTGTTGTATTTAAATTGTAAATTATTTAATTTTTGGAATAATGTTGAGTTTGCTAACAATTATTTTTCCTATTAGCAGAAATATACCTCGTAAATTACCTAATTTTTGGAATAATGTTTAAGTTTGCTAACATTTTTTTTCGTAGTGACAGAAATTTCGTCAAAATATTAAATCTTTGGAATAATGTTCAAGTTTGCTAACAATCATTTTTCATAGTAGCATAAATCGACCTCGGCGCATATATCGACAGCCCTGCAGTTTTAAATTGTCAATTACTTAATTTTTGAAATAATGTTTAAGTTTGCTAATAATCATTTTTCACATGCAAAATGGTATAAATTAATTGCACATTTTATCAAAACAAAATTATCAAAATGTTGACTGATTCTCCAAACAGAACTTATTTTTTAAAATATATATAATGATTTTTACTGAAGTTATTTTATTACACATACTGAAATTATGCTTTCGCCAACAACTAACTATACCACGTATGTACCTAGATTAAAAACAAATCTTGAAATAATTGCGTCTTATATTTATTTTTTGAAAAACATATTTCGCTAGTCAATCGGATTTTGTTATTTTGGTAGCATTTATTTTCATACGATCAAGATGTACTGTGATTTAAAAAGAAAGTTTTCAAAAAAAAAAATGTTATAAACCCAAAAAAAAGCGCTCTAGGCTAGATTCGAACCAAGTTCCTACAGATTACCAGCCGAGCGGCTTACCGCTAGGGTACAGTAGAATTGAGAAATGCTCGAAAAATAAAACATATAATATGCATGCTGTTTTTTTAATAAAAAACGAAAGGTTCCATTTTCAAACGAAATTTAATATATATTATATATTTTCATCATTTTGATAATTGTGACGTTAGCTCAGTTGACAAAGAGCTCGGCTGATAATTCATAATTATGGGATCGATCGACGGTCGCGGCGATTTTTTGTATGAGAATTCAATTTTTCAGCCATTTGATAATTCAACTGTTTATGTATGCATGTGAAGTATGCGTATTTTGGAATTTTTAGAATAATTTAAATGTGTGCTTAATATATATAATTAAATCAGATCGATGCTGACAGTTGTTCGTTTGCCCGAGCGGTAAAGATTTCAACTCATAATCCAGAAGCGATGGTTCGAACCACGGCCGCGGCGCTTTTTTGTATGAGAATTCAATTTTTCAGCCATTTGATTTGTTTCGTCAAATAACAGTGTATTAATTAATGGCGACAGCGGGGCAGGATGGGGTGGGGGGTGGAGGAGGACCATCTTTCTTGACGTCATCGAAAAGGCGAAATCGCGACCATATACAAACGAAAAAAAGTATGTATTTGGTATGAATAAAAAAATGGTGACAGCGGGGCTGGGGCGGAGGAGGGGGAGGGAAAATCGCGGACAATCATTCAGACGGACGGACATTATCGAGTATTAATATATAGATACTTACCATTCGATATCTGTTTATTAAATGAACGCGAAATAATAACAGCATTGTCCAACAAATATTTATCCATAGACAGTAAAGAAAATTCCTGTTATGAATGATTAAGTAAGCATTATCTTATTGATATGCACATGGAATGCCTAATCATATTAACGGTGTTGTCAAACAGTACAACTATCCCTCACCAAAGAATGATTGTAATATTTACCTGTACAGCTCATTACCGCATACGAAAGCCCCCTCTTTGTATGTTATGTCAGCGGACATATTGATTAGTTCTCGTTGAAACTCCGTTTCGGAACTTGTGCGATAACTTTGATAAGAACTTAGTGCTTAGATAGGATGTGTTTAGTGTTAAATTGATGTATTATAATGAACACTGACTGTTCAATTACAATTACAGTTAATTACATATTTAGATAAACTTAATTAATTACTTTAATGCTGACCACTTTTGATTTTGTTTTTTTAATATTTATTCCTTTTTTTATTATTTCAATTTATGTAGTGGTGAAATTTTCATATTCTACATTATGCGTCTTTGGAGATGACCAAAAGTACAATGAATGATACATCTGCTATTTTTACAATTCTCATTTGCGTACAAGTGTTTCTTTTTTATATTTGTAATAATAACTAGAGTATAATTTCAAACTAATACAATAATAAATACATTCAAATCTATTGTGTACCACCATACCTAATAAAGTGATCCAACTGTGCCGACAATGTTAAAATATAAATATCACCCCGGCAGGCTCAGCGATGGACAGAACCCGAGTCCTATGCCGAGATATTCCATCGGAGTTGGACCTCCTCCGTCGTTTCACAGCTCGTCATCTTCTCTTGCCAGCACAATCTCTCGGAGGAAAAAAGCACCTGCGCCCAAACCTCCTTCATCCGGTCCACCTATTGCCGCTCCGCGCAAGATTAGTGACGCCGAATCTGTAGATGATTTACACGATACTTCTTTCTCATCCAGACTGTCCACACCTAATAGCAGCATGGTTAGTGTTTACTTTTACCTATAATTAACTGTAGTCAATCAGAACTAAGTGCCACTTGTTCAATGCATAAATTCTGGCAGTGCTACTTTACGGTTGTGAGTCATGGCACTGTGAAATCACAGGGTAACCATAGACTGTACTTTAACCTTTTAGCTGTCGTAGATAATTAATAGTAATTACCTAGCACGCCGGCTATAATTTGCAACTATTAATTTAATTAATTATTGACGAGATAACTCGTCTCTGGCGTGTTGAGCACGAATTTTTTTACGAGATATCTCGTCTGTGGCAGCCATCGAGTTAAAATCAGATGTTCCTGACGAAAATTAGGTTCAAAGTGGTTAGACTTTGTCAGGAACTCAGAGATAAGAAAGCAGATCAACTAGCCTCTTATTAAGAGGTAGATAAAACGTGATGCGGAGGACTCGGGGAACTTAAATCTTGTCTGCCTCTTGTTCCACCCAAATGAATTCAATCATCCTAATAAAAGTCAATGACAGAGAACCTTGTTGAAAGGCAACCCCGCGGTAACCATATGCTTCTAGTAAATAGCTAAAGTGGGAAAGAATGTAATCTAACTTTCTGTGATGTCCTCTGTTTTTTTAATTAATTTGAATTTTTAAATTTCCAGTCTCATATATCGCCACAAGTCTCTCCGAGAACTCGCAAGCGGCGCCCGGCCCCGCTTCCTCCGGCAGCCAGCTCTACTCTTCTAGAGTCTCCTTCCATGGACTACAGTCTCAATTTTTCCGGACCACAATCCCTCCAACTTCCGGCTCAACCGTCGCCCATCATTCACACTGAAGAGATCTCAAAGTCTTCCATAGGCCTCTCCAATTCCAAGAGAGTCATTCAGGTGGATGACTTTAATGATGGAAACCTCGATGATACTCTCTTGAGTGAATGGGATGGAGACAATTCCACCATAGATGAAAAAAGCAAGAACCGTTTGAGCGCTGAAAGTGAAGGTACGCCACCATACATTGACAGTTTATTATGACATCACTGCGATGTGATGGATTTCTATTTTAATAGTGTCTTATGTCTATGATATCAGGCTTGGACCTGATGATATACCAAAATCTCATTTGTATGGGCATAAGTTATCTGGTTATCATTTTCATTCTTAAGACGACTGTCAGAAATAAATAACAGTTTTATTATCATGATACTTTGTGATAAGTTCTATGCATCGTAAAATACATTTATAAAGTATCATTATTGCCTACTAATAACAATGCAAGTTTATTAAGGTCTAGAATCGGCAGAATGCGGCTCTTCAGACATAAACTCGTGAATTTATCATGTTTTTCTCCTAAAAATATATTATATATTGCATACTTATTGGCTCTCTGATGCCTTTGCTATCCTGATTCCTCGACAACTCAGCACTTCTCAAAGGGCTTGAAGTCTGCCGACCCCTAAGTTAACCCTCCAAGGACGAGCGTGACCATATGGTCACAGTAAACACCGTTGTCTATTGATCCCACTATTCATCCTTTTTCTATCTGAATATTGTTACTTTCACTCATATTTGGTTAAGAAGTACAGACTTGAGTTAGTCATCAGCCGCGGGGACAGAAATGGTCACCAATAGCACAAGCGATTTTTTGAATTTACGTTTTTTTTAATAGACTTTTTGAAACTGTTAGTTATTTTTTTTTATCAAAATGTCAAATTATTTACAGTTCTTTTGCTAATATATTTGTATTTAAATTATGTTGATCTAAAGAGATCAAATTGTAAATATTTTTAAAAATTTCACGTTTAGCTATATTTCAACCCCGAATGTTTGCATGCTCATACGGTCAGGCTCGTCTTTACTACTGTCCGTACACAATATTACACGGTAATAAAATGATGAGCATGACCATATAGTTCTGCGGGGTTTCTATACGACTTGGCATTTTTTTTTTTTTAATTTTTGTTGGGAATAAAAGTTATCCGTGATTTCAATATGGCTTAAAAAATATTTTTATTATCGAAAAAAAGCTCTCGTCTCTCGAGGGTTAAGTGACAGATTTCTTAGGACTACATCAGTTGAGAATATTTGCTGAAATACTGTGAACAGAATTGTCAATCGAGTTGTGAAACTCAATTATATATTGGGTAAAAAATTATACTGTATTAATTTTAACAAAGATTGCTAGATAATTTTATTATCTGGCTCAGCATCAGGTCATCTTGTGAATTACAATTAAACGTTTTTTTGTTACGCTTCTTAATACTTGCCTTGTATTATTTAGAAAAGAATAGAATATTTCAATTAATTTTATTTTCATTCTACTGATCAGTTTAATACATGTGAAAAATTCACTATCCAAATTGATTACTAAAAATCTAATATGATTTATCTTTTGTCTAAACAGAGCTTAAAATTTTCCAGGACTATCTCCTTTAAATAAGAGCACTGCTGGTCAGTGGAAACGTCGTAAAGGTCCAGCGCCTGCAGTTCCTCTGCTTCAGAGACGGGCTGCCGGTCCGCCATTAGCTCCAGCCGCACTCCGGAGAGAACTCCAACTTTTAGAAGCTCAACAGCGAGGTCTCGAAAAGCAAGGTGTTCGCTTGGAGGAAATCATCAGGGAGAAATGCGAAGGGAACGATTTGCCTGAAGGAGTTGTGCCTGACCCGGATCCGGAGACAGACGAGCTGGTCATGCAACTTTTTGAGCTGGTCAATGAGAAAAATGAGCTTTTTAGAAGACAGGCGGAACTTATGTACATGTAAGTACACCTATCAATCAAGTATTATAGTTATTATATATAGTTAAATCACAGTACGCATACAGAGAGAGACTGTGTGTGCTGTGTTGTTCATGAGGACAGACAGATATGTCAAGACAAATATTTATTAATGCAATTGTAATTTACAGAGTATCTAAACAGTGGATATCTAAATGGAAATTTGCTGTTATATGTGATATGAAAAGATGAAATTAAAAGGAGACTTCCTGTATTTCGGATAACTTATAAGTGTGAAACTAAATTCCATGTAAAGTAAAAAATGAATATAGGAAACAGAACTAAAATATATTATAATAAAAGCCATTTCGCAGCGCTTAAGATTGGGTAATCCGCCACTGGTTTTATACCCTCATTCCCAAATGTGGATAAGAAAGCGGTCACAGACTGTTTAAATCTCACAGCTAACTAAATTCACAATTTTGAATCTCCCAAACCACTGACAAGCTTTTTTATAGTAGTACAAACAAATTTTTTAAAATAACAATCATAAAAGTTTCATTTTTTATCATGAAATGGTTATAGCAATTGTTTTTTGATAACAAATTAATTAGTGTGACACCAAATGTGTTGCATTTTTAAAATAAACTGTATAACTGTGCTGCAATTATTTTTATTTGCAGTGAATTTACATCAGTTCTATGTGTAATCAGATACTAATAGTTGTAATATATTTTAGTCGCCGCCAGCAGAGGCTAGAGGAAGAGTATGCCGACTTAGAGCATCAAATACGATGCTTGATGGCTCAGCCTGAACTCAATAAGACCGATTCAGACAAGGCCAGAGAAGAACAGCTTATCCAGAGGCTCGTGGAGGTCGTCGAAAGAAGGAACGAAGTCGTCACTAGCCTCGAAATGGACCGACTCCGAGAGAGAGAAGAGGACAAATCCATCAGGGAAAGAATGGCATCGCACAGAGGTTAGTTGAAACAGTATACAATTTAAACAATACAATAATTTTAGTCAAAACCCTTACAATTTTGAATTAGAACAAATAAATTTTCCTCTAGATTCTGATACATCCAGTATTAAAAAGTCACCATAACATGTCAAATAGAACTTAGCAACAAATCATAGAACAAATTAAAAAAAAAATTATATGAATTTTCGAAATAATATTTGGTAGTTTGGTAGCAGATTTCCTTAGTGTTACTTAGATTTACTTAGATTATTATTATTTATTATCATAATTGTTATTTAGATTTCCTTAGACTTACTGTTGTGAAATGGATGAAATTGTTGCGCAACCATGTCACTGGTTATTCAAATGCAAAGCTACAAGTGTTTCATACCAAGCGATGGATTAACCATATTTTAATATATTGTCTTTTTTTCAGCAAAATTAGATGAAACAAATTCACCAATGGATTCTCCTAAGAAAAAAGAAAAGAAAAAAGATAAAAAGAAATGGATGAAACGCGACAAGGCGAAAAAATCAGAAGCAAAGAACGACGGCAGTGATGTAAATGATGCAGATTCATTGAAAAAGGAAAAAAAAATGAAGAAATGGTTTACGAAGACTGGAAACTCCTAAAGAAACCGGATGCTGATGGAAAACGCCATGGAAATTAAGTCAATACAGCCACAGTATTCCCATCGTTCAATTCATTTATATAAAGTTATATTTTTACACTTGGGCAGCCATTTATACTTGCACAAAAATAATACAATGCCAATCACTGTTGAAGTAATTTTATTCATGCTTAAATTTATCAAAAAACATTACGTTGTAATATTAGGTCTTCTGTAGAAACATATCATTCTATTGAAAGTGAATATATATATTTATTGTTGAATAATATCAATTTTATTCAAAATTAGTTTATTTTTTATTTTTTTTTAAACTAAGATGATATCCCAATTCCTTATTTTGATGATTTTATACACTTCCTTGTACAAGCATTTATGTTTCTAAATTTAGTCTGAAATTACAAAGAGAAATGTCTGATGCTTCAAATCTTTTTAATTATTGATAAACAACGTTCCCTCTAATTTTTCTATTGTGTGTGCGTCCGCCGTCAACTTCTGTGCGCAGTAAATTTTCAGCAAAATAAAAATTTGGTGAAACAAACATATTTTTACAATAGTTCTGTGTGCAGCCTTGTGCGGGGATTGAAAAATGTGTGCGGGCACATTTTGGGAAGTGTGCGCGTGCACACCTTAGCGGGAACATTGTTGATGACATCATATTTTTATTAATTACCTCGATTTATACAAAGCATATATAATTTTTGAAATATTGTCAATTTGTTTTGACAAAATAAAAAATGATAAATGAATCGTTAGACACAACCTAAGTCTACAATCGTTACAAAATAAAGTGGTTATCTCTATGATTAAATCAGCTTTTTTTATTTTCTAGTTAATTTAACCAGTCATTAATGTGCTATTTTATAGTCATGGTTTCCACTTACCACTTCAGTTTGAACAATGGTTATTAATCACAACTCTTTAATAAACAAGACATTTTTAAATTTGAATCGTTCAAATTATGTACACTCCCACAGATTTTGTCACTAACGACCCGGGTTTCGTCTTTCGGCATCTTCAGGCGTTCAAGTGCACGGATGAACTTGAACTGACGCTTAGTAAATGAGTGTTTCGTGTTTATATAATATAAATAAATGTATCGCCTGAAGATGCCGAAAGGCGAAACCCGGGTCGTTAGTGACAAAATCTGTGGGAGGGTACATAATTTGAACGATTCAAATTTAATATTGAAATTCCACCAAGCACCTTCAGTCGAAATCTTAAATTAAGACATTTTTATTTTAGAGATGGCCACATTTAATTTACCTTTAGATTATATTTCTGGATTTGACCAGTTTCGAAGTAGCTTCTGTTAAAAATGAGCATTTTTGATAAGTACTGAAATATTTATATCTAGGTAATTCAAAAACATAGCTGTGTCAAAATATTTTTCACAATATTTTTCCATTGAATATCTTTTAGATCACATTTTAAAATTAATAATTTCATTCAGAAATTATGTTTTTATATTTTATTCACTTCTATATGTTACTGTTTATGCAACTGTCAGTTATTTATCGAAAGACATTGAGTTATTTATTTTGAACAAGACAATCCTGTAAATACTCGATGGAGATGACTAGGTTTGAAAAATATCACATACTTTGTGGAAAATTTTGTACGAGAAAAAGACAATACATATATATAACCAGGGCCGGCCCTAAGCGTGTGCAAAGTGTGCGGCGCACATAGGCGCCGGCTCTAAAAATAATCAGAGGGGCGCAGATTTTGGTTTTTTTGAGGTGCCGAACTTCAGTCGAAGGTGCCTCGCACACAGGCGCAAGAATCCACGAGCTGGCCCTGTAATATAACCATGTTTGAAATAAATATTTTGATACAAAACAACTTGATATAACTTACTACCAAAAAAATGTCAGTAACTGAAGATGATCACGTTTGTTTTGTAACATCACAATTCTTGTTGAGACCGTTTCAAACACAAAAATTTTATAGACCTTGACAATTGACCATCTATTTTGATCTTATAAGGATGTAATTTTTTTCGTCTTAAAATAGTCATTAATCAGTAATGCGCAAACCTTTTTTTAATTAAAAAAGGAAATGATGTGCAATTAAAGAGTGGTTTAATTTTTTTTTTTTGTGTTCTTTAAGCATAATATTTTCGATTATATCCATTATCTTGTGAGAATTATATTATCTTTAAAAAATTCATGCTTAAGAACCATCCATTAAGTGTTAAAATTTAAGGCACATCGATCTTACAAGGTAATAAATCTTACATACCAATAATTCTGTAATGTATTGTAATCTCTTTCGTACTGTTAAAATAATAAGTTGTATCTATAATGTAGTGTGAATTATACATTTATGAAAGTAAAATAAAACGGATCTCGGTGAAGTACGAAGTGAGATGAATTTATAATTTGTCATTGTAAAATTTACGTTAGATCTTTAGAATGTATATTATTTACCAAGGCACAATAGTATCTTTCGCATACCTATATTATTGTTAGCGGATTCGTAAGGTTTGTGTTGTGGATAAAGCTCACTGGACTGAAGCCTTTATGCAAAATTTTCAAGTTTTTCCGTTAAACAGCACATTGAAAAATATTTCATTTTGTTTTCTGAATATCTTGAATCTATTTTTAGTATTATTTTGTTCATATATTATACATAGTAAAATAAACAGTTTATTGACGATTTAAGGCTTTTATTTAACTAACACTTCAGTAATGAAATGTCGAAAAAGAATCGAGGAGCGACGAGGTACAAAGTGACCCAGACAAATATGCGTAGTATTTGCATTGATTAAGGTATCATTCAAGATAACAGTAAATATCAGCATATTATTGGTATTTAGCGAATGGTTGAAATAAGAAAAATTTTGCAATGCGAATGCAAGGTTAATATAACTATTCTAATCTAACACAACGGTGTTGGAAGCCAATATAATGAGTGACCGACTTGGATGCTATCAGTTTTTGAAAAATTCTAAATCTTCTACCAGACCATAAGCTATTTATGCAGTAATAAATCATGCAACCAAAATATTTTTCTCCGTTTCTTGCATTTGTTTTAAATTTCAATATATCCTTATATCATTTGCCAGGATTCTTGTCAGCATCATTATAAAGGTAACCCCAAAGAAGTTTTACAGCTTTTAAATTGGTATTATCAATATAAACTTTTAATGTCCGTGTTGTCATTGTTGATTGTTATTATATTCTCATGTTTTGTTAAAAATAATTCAATTTGAACACATTTGTTACCGTTGGCAACTAAAACTGGAATGTTTGGAATTTAAAGAAATTACAAAATAGGTGTTCTTATTCAAAGTATATTGTAAAGATTGTTGGTTGTCCCACCACCACTTATATTTAGATATTATTACTAAACGAGAAACCTATACTTCTTATTATCGGGCCTAAATATTGATCGATTTCGATAATGTAAACGGCTATGAGATATACTCAACCGAGTCACCGTTTTGCAATATATTTTTTTTTGAAAAGAAACTACATGTTGCGACCCGAGTACTACAAGGTTCTATGTGAAAAAAAAATACGAAACAAAAATAGCAATGTATCTCAATAATGGTACTCGGAAGACTGCCGCATGTCGGCGAACTGTCACATTTAATAGCTAACTGAAAGCTTTATTTTGAAAACAGTGTCGCCGAAATGAAAATGGATCCGAGAGTGTTGACCATCACTGCAAAGCACAATTATTTTGATATGCCGCTCGGAGCGCTGAAAAATCATTGTGATGTATAATCCCTCAGACTTCTTTCTTTGACAGTCCACACCATTTAATATTGTATAGTATTTAATATGGTGTTGAAGAAAAGTTGTGATGTTTTTTATCATTCGCTTGTATTGTATTTTATAACTCCAAATTCAAGAACTTGATCCGCCACTGCCAGCATTTTTATGTGTGTGAAAACTTAACTTAACAAATACAAATAAAAGAATGAAAAAGTATAAAAGTATTTTATTAATCAATAAAATATTGTTATTGCTATAAATATTCCTACTATAAATAATTATCAAGAGTCATGAAAATACAGTGAATACAATTTACGAATAAGTTTAACACTTCTAAGTACAGTTCAACTATAATTTATTTAATAATTGTGATAAGATCTCATTTCAATAGAACATACAATAATCAAACATTATTTCCAGTTTTATAGTAAAAAATAAACAATTATTATTAGTTCATGAAATTCGGAAGACATTAAAATACACAAGGCGAATCAAAAATATCATCCACAAAACGGTTTTATACTTTTTTTATCACATTGTTATAAAAATTGACAATATTGCTTGTTGAATAATTGTTCAAAAACTACACTATATTATTAGAGGTAAAAGAAATATCAGAAAAATCTTCATTTTTATTGCAATATACACCCAGTCCTCTTCTTACACGATTTCGCTTTTACGTGGTTTTTGGACGGCACCGTTTTTTTAAGCGATTTACTCATTGTTTTGTGATTCTTTTCTTCAAATTTTATTTAATGAAAGAAATGGTGACCACCCTGCGTTTAAAGAAGTGACGAACCTACGCAAAATCGTGTGATGTGAAGATTACTCAGAATCTTTTAGAAATACATTTATAGAGTTCGTTAAATAGCATGTTTCAGGCATAAATTGTATTCACACATGGAGAGTTATATGGGTCAAAATTCAAACATTCATCCAAAAAATTGCGAACGATTATATTTCACAACCGAGTGACAGTAGCAAATAACGCCTATATCAAAAGAACAACGCAAGTATCTGTTTCTCATAGTATTTTTATATGAAATAATGAAAATAATGGTTAATACGTAAAAAAATCTTTTTTTGCGCAAATTTGAACAGCAAATTTTAGTTTTTCATACATTTTTTACGCGATATTTTGATTTTTGGAACCAATTTATCAAATCATGTGAAAGTAAGGTTTTTTACGTGTCATTTTCTGAAACCTATGTATCGTGTAATAAAAAGGATCGGGTGCATTTTAATGAACATATTCAAATGACAAATAACCAATAATAAGTAGCTAATAAAATCAGATCTTTATTTCCAAGATTGGTATAATTTTTAATTCTACATCACGGGTTCCCAACCGTTTCCTGATCTCGACCCCTTTTCATAATAACCAAATAACAAAAAAAAGCCTCGCCACATTTTAATAAAATTATCTATGGAAGCAGGTTCAAAATTTGTAGACATTTGTTGGTAGAAAAGCCCACCTCAAGTTGTCCTAAACATTCATCCTATTTTTTACTATTATTATGAACAATACACAGCAAATAAGTGAGTTAGCAAAAATTCTTGTTGAGGAATCTTTGTTATTATCAGAGACAAAGAATGACTTTCATCGCAATTGCTTTTACTTTCATCTATATTTTTGAGATGTATCAGACAAAATTCAGAATTTTCGGTAATTTTCTCTTTCAGATTGTACCTCAATTTACACTTGAAACAGAACAATGTGACAAGTCCCATTGTCACAGTTTTAAAAATACATTCATTATAAAACATTAAAATATCGATGCGAAACAACTTTCTCAGTAGGCGGGAGCCCGGATTCTATGTGCTATTAATACCGTAAAAAAACAGGTACATTTGAAATATTTATCATTATTCATAAGAATTAATATGCGATATTAGTTCAAAAACAAAAAAGATATGAGTATTGTCCCAATCCAATTTTGAAAGCTGGCAATTCACACGGGCAAAGCTAATACATTTGTACATCAGGATGAATAAGTAGCAAAAATATCTTTTTATGTAAAAATACAATGAAAAGTTTTCCTCGGCAGCATTTCATCTACATCTAAAAATAAAATACCAATTTAATTTGTTCACTAAAGGATTTTGTTGATAAATAAATTTCAATTTTTCATATAATAGGCCAGGCCAATCTACTGTAAATTTTTTCAAAATAAAAGTTAGGAAACATTTTGCATCATTAAAAGACACCTCTTATAAACTAAAAATAAGCAATAATCATTGTCGGCATAAATCTATATAGCAGGTTTGTCACGTTGGACTGAATAACAATTTATGAGAAATTTGCAAAATTCCATGTCATGTCTAGGGTAATAATAAACATAATATTAAGATTATAGTACCTATATGCACAGAAATGCTGTCAGAACCACAATGCCAGGCACGAAAAGGGCAACTGTCAAATGTTTTTAATTCACCAATTTATGTAACAAACAAATCCCAAAATAATTATATCTTTTATTTCCGAACGCCACTAATGAATAGCAAATGGAATGGATGTAGTTAATAATTATAAATGGCATTAGATACGGATATTTTAAAAAATTTAATGTTCGGTTATACTTTATGTTGAATTTTTTTTTGTTATACAAAATTTCAGTACAGTATTTTGCAGTAAATGAATAACCAACACGCCCGTATATTAAAATTGCATTGGTATTTAACCTTTTAGTAGCCGTAGACAATTAATAGTAATTACCTAGCAGGCCGGCTATAATTTGCAATTATTAATTTAATTAGTTATTGACGAGATAACTCGTCTTTGGCCTGTTGAGCACGAAAAAATTTACGAGATATCTCATCTGTGGCAACCAATGAGTTAAGCCTACTTGCTGAAAATTCAGAACCCCGTTTGTGATCAGCAATGCGGTCTTTTTTTTTACATTCATTAATATTCGGTTGTCTTTTTCAATTAAGTATAACATGGTAATCAACGATAAAATTTCTAGACAGAACAAAACACATGCAATCAATCATACATCAGGCAGAACAAAAAGAAAACTACTCAATAATATTCGGGTACTTGCAAATGCAAAGGAATAATCTCAATTTTGATTATAATAAGGTTCATAAAACATCTTGATCGTATGATTATTATATTAAAACATAACAATAAAAGTGAGCTATTACATTTTACAAATATTATACAGAATGGTTACATTATGAGATTGTTTTTAGGAAAGAAGTCATGGTTTTAAATTAAACTATCCTCATAAACGGTTCTGTAATATTGACAATAAGAACAGATGACAATAAAAGCAATAATTCCAACACAGAGTGTTGTGAAAGAATTATTTATAAAACTCAATAAAATATGCAGCTAAGAATTACTTATCACTCTCATACCGAAAGAAAAAAGTAGAAAACTTATTATATTTTCATTCGGCAAACTCAGTCAACTTAAAAGATCAATAAAAATGAAATTTTCATTTTAAACGGCTGTCCAAAATGTCGTTAGATTTCATAAATTGCATTATCGTTGATCTTAAATCGGAAATAAAATATATATGATACTATTTCATCAGAGATAGATTGCGAATCGCGTTCATCTGATATACTACAATTAAAATGAGTTATGACAAATTATAAGAACAGGTAAGTTAATAAAAACCAGCATAAACACTTTCAAGTTTCTATTTCTGCCGATTACCTATATTAGTATGAAAATTTTTCTAACACTGTTTAGAAAAACTCAAAAGCATCTATTGGCTTCTAAATTCTGAAGAAAATATGTAATAATTATTACGTTGATAAGAACCATTCGCGAGTTGATAAGATTTTTAAAAAAATAAGCAAAATTAGCTAGTTTCGAAGAAATAAAAATGTTTTTCTTTTTTTTTAAACCAAATAACACTTATAACAATTTAAAATAAGGACTTAGATGTACGCTGCGTAAAATTATCACTGTCGTCGTTGTACTGTAAACGCAGCAAAAAATACAGTAGATATAACTATCGTTTAATATTATGGTAGTGGTAAAATATTCGAGTGAAAGATTATGTTATCGGAAATCACAGTTATCGAGTGTCCAAGAGAGAAGAGGCAGCCATCTCCAGATCCCAGTTGGCCGCCTGCAGAGCTGACTCGCATTGCTCTTTATTCGCCACACCTAACCTGTAATAAAGAGGAGTGTCTTAGTTTTGTAAGGTTTTAAAACATTGGACATTACTGTGGGTATATCGTTAAATATGATTCTATGTATGTATTTCTTTCAATATATTCTTCAATAATATTCAATTTGAGCCAGAATTGTTTTTCATTTAAATTTAAGAGAATTTTTTTATTTGCAGTATACCTAGACAGTTGATCGATCTTGTTCTGTTTCAAAGACTCGTTTCCACCTTGAGCGCCAGAAGATGCCGTCGCGCTTCCATTCATGACTGTCTTGCTTTGAAGGCGTCGAATTGTCTCCTGAGTTACGGGAAGCACACCGCTCATCCCGGTTATACCCAATTTCCGCTCCAATTGTTGGGCTGACTGAGGTCCGCTACTATTTGGAGCATACACGTACTCAAATTGTAATTAAATACATACTAACAAAGGTCTTAACATGATTCAACAATTCCATCATTGCTACGATGAAAAATCAAACGATAAGAAAAATTTTCATTATCATTACCATAAGGGCTTGAATTTATCTGGTGAGTATTTAAATCGACCTTAGGATAATATTTATTATTCAGTATTTATATTATCGATCTGCATTTTAACCTCAAGTCCAGTTTTATGTTGACAACCAAACCAAAGCACATTTTTAAACTATTCTATGCTTATACTGCCCAAATACTGAAAACTCGCTTAATAAAATACTATTTAAATACTGACCGATTGAACACAAGTCTATTTAGAAATTGTTTTATACATACATATCAGGTATTTCGTGATAAACAGCTTGCGGTAGATTATTTTGAGTCTGCGTTAACTCTAATGGCGAAGGTGGGGCAGGGCGGTGAGGCCTAAGCACGTTTCCCGTATTCAACGTGGAAGAGTAAGCTCCCTCAGATACTTCATCATACAGCCTTGGAGTATTTATTACAGCCACAAATCCCGGAGTGTCGTTGCTGTAAAGATGATATGATGCTGAAACAGTAGGCTGAGCATCCGTGCTTCCGTATAAGCTGTAATGATCGTTTATCTCGTTATAAACGGGCTGAGAAGGAGCGTAGTAGCTTTGACTCGCGCTAGCTGACGGCTGATCGTAATATATCGATTCGGCAGTCGGTCTGGGCAAGGTGTGATTTCTGTTGGATTTGAATTCGCCAAAGTTAGTTTTGTTCTGAATCATGGAAGCCGGCCGGTCAGGAGAAGCCGCGAACGATCGGTTTTGCTGACTTCTCAAATTGTTCACTGCTGAATTCTGATATTCAGTCGATCCGGAATAGATATCCTCGGCAGTGAAAGACATCTGAGACCGACTCAGGTCTTCTCTGTCGGGAACGCTGTTGAGAATTTTGGCAGGGGAATCTCGCATCACGCTATTATAGCTGGCGCTCATAATGTTAGACGGAAGAGTGTTTGTACTGTATCGGTAGTTCGAATTGTTTGCCGTCCTGTGAGCGTCGTCGGATGAAGAGGGTGGAGTATCGTTCGCAGAGTTCATTTGGCTTCTTCTCATGACAGCCGTCTCCCTGAGCGAATCGAGGGCTGCATACTTATTGGATAGTTTACTAGATTGGGGCGGAGGTCTCAAAAGCGGCACGGAACCGTTAGTATTTGTGGTTTTCTTAAACGAGTCATAGTACACAGACTGATCTTCATTTATGTTACTGTTCGCCGTCGCCTCTTTTTTTCCAAGACTCTTCTCTAACTCTTGAAGGAATTTCTTGTCTAAAACTTTCACCGGGGTCGGATTCAAACTGAGAGCTTCTATCTCATTAGCAAGGTTCAAATCGTAAACAGGCTCTCGGCTCCGCTGTTGCGTTTCAGTAATACATTCTTTTATAGATGTGAAATTATTTTCAAACATCTGTTCTACGTTTCCAACGGTGGCACTGGTGCTCGGCAAAATTGAGGATTTAGAATAAATTTCTTCGACTTCATTTTTTATAATATTAGAACTCACAGTAGCAGGGGTCAAACTATAATTTGAATGGTAAAGGGTTTCATTGCTTTTCGCAGGGACATAAGAGGTATCGAATGGATCCGGTACTCTGTGACTTTGACTCTTTGAGCTGTATATATTCATCGGGTCGCATTCAATCTGATTGAATCCTTGAGAGTACATGTCAGTCTGAGCACTACCGCCGGCCTCTTGCGGTCTGGCTTCGGAAGACACCGGTTTGACGGTCATCATATGTTCAAGGGATCGTTCAGTATCGACACTTTGCAAATAGTGCGATGTATTAGCGTAGCTTGGAGGTTGCAAATAGGGAGGCGGTTGATGTCTCGCCCCAGAGTCGATCGGAGCTTGCGGTGTTTCATCCCAACTTGAATACGGTGAACTGAAATCTGTAACGAAATTAATATGTCAATATATAATGTCTATTTATACACTTCTTATACTGAAAATATGAATAGCAGACTTTTACATGACATTCAATGAAAACTCAATGCCATGACTATAAAACAATATCATTTTGAAAATATTTGGATAGTCTATATTTTTTATAAAATGCAATGAATCAAAGTATTTTTTTCTGCAAAATTGAACTGAGTATTTTAGTATATGTTCATTTAAAATCACTGAGAGAAAGATAAATAAATATTGATTTAATTGTGTGCTTAGAATAAGCCTTTCTATACAAAGACAAAATTTCATAATAACTTAGAAGAACGGAATAATCTGTGCCCTGTCGATAACGCACAGGCAATTGAAAACGGAATATTCCGTAGCCCACCGATAACAGAAAATCCATAAAAACAGAATTTTGCGTGACCTTTAGTGTTAACAGTCATTATAAAAACTATATATCTAAAGAATGACAATGTGTTTTCAGGTTTTAATAATTCTTCGAGAATCCTCTTCTTTCGTGGGAAGTAAAAACACAATAAACACCACCTTAATACTCTATATAAATACACTGCAAGACATGTCATAATCAATTTAGCGTGTATTTTTGAAATACCAACCATCCTGAGGCACATCGATAGGCTGATCCAAGAGTGAATCTAAATTGTGGCTGGGTCGCGGCTGTCCACTCGAGGAATAAGGAGTTTGCAATGCATTACCTTGGTCGTCATCCGTTGAGAAGTCAATTAATACTGCGTCGCTTGCTAGAAAAAGGTAAAGTTCAACATAAATTCTAACGATTCAAATCAGTTGATAATGCTTGCGATGAGCGAAACCGATCCTGATCTTATTAAATAAATGTAGAATTAGTAGTGTTTTATTTTTTTAATATTATTTGTTTCCATCAAGTATTGACAGTGAACACCTTATATACTCAAAATTGTACATGAGAAAGTGGACAATGTTTGAACATTTCAAAATGTGAAATTGAAGTTCCATTTTGTCGCCCGCTGTGGTCTAGTTGGTTAGAACTTGCTCTACCGACCAGGTGGGTCTGGGTTCGATTACCAGTAAGGTCAATGTCAAATTTAGATTTCTCAATTTAAATTTGAGACCTAAGACATAGGTATTTGTGATGTCAAAAATTCTCATAGAATTTTTCTCATATGATCTTTCAACTTTAAAATATTTGGCGCATTGACATTAGCTGTAATGTCAGATATTTATTTTTTAAATTAAAATATATAAAATCAACGATATAATAAATTATGATGAATTCGGTTTTTCTTCGACTTATTTTTAAAATTGACCTAATTTCCTTTTTTTCCAACCATTTATTTATTTAATTTAGACATCTTGTTAAATTTATTTATTTAT
Source organism: Himalopsyche anomala (assembly GCA_031772345.1). Lineage (NCBI taxonomy): Eukaryota > Metazoa > Arthropoda > Insecta > Trichoptera > Rhyacophilidae > Himalopsyche > Himalopsyche anomala. The sequence goes on from CM062826.1 coordinate 7,093,704, forward strand.
ATCTGTCGGTTGATAACAATAAAATAGTTATTACCGTTCTGAGTCAATTTGGGTTGCGGAGGTCGATCCGGTTTATTCTTTTTGAGTGATTGCTTTGATTGCTGCCTAACGAAAGCAGAATGCGTCGGTGATCCTGTTGCGTCATTTGTCAATTTACTGTAGTTAAATTGTTTGCTTCCTGAGTTGCCTCGACGTAAAGATTGCGGTTGAGACGTTTCAGGTGATTTTTTCTTCACTTGGCCCGACGAAGTTCGCATATTTCTGGATGGACTCGAAGGGCATGAACCTAGTGAAAACAATTTTAATAGTTTATTAGTTTATTGCAATTTATATTAACACTTTGATTAGTAAACATACGGCAAAGTATTTTGTCAACTATTATCAATTGCCATTTTCACACGAATATTACACACATATGTTAGTGATTTTTGGTTGTCACATTATTTTTATTGTTTTTTGCAAGTAAACAAAATAATTCATGACAATTGTTTTCCCCTATTGGCCCATAACCAAAAAGAATGTTTTACTATTTTTAATAATATTAAAAATGATTCAATTATGGGTTAATCTGAGTTAATGCAAAATAAACGGATTTTCAAAGCTTCATGTTCTGTATAAAAAATATATAAATATTAAAAAAGTATGAATATATTTGACATGAGAATGTAATGTAATGTTCTATTAAGTTTAACATGTCTATAACAAATGAGTATTTTCTTACTGAAATTATATAAAGTTATTATTGTTAAACGTCAATCCTTAGTCAATTATATTAATTGTATTTATGTGGAATGAGTAAAAATAATGTAACACACAATCTGAATATTCATTATCATAAGCTAACCATAAAGGATTACAGTCAGTGATGCGGTAATACTACATCCTGGTTATGATCTTTTCCTATCTTATGAGGATTGGCAAAATTCATCGTCCATGGTTAGCTTTTTGTCAACAAATGTTCAAGTCATTTAAATGATTACAAAAATATGTGTAGTAGCGGGTGCCAATTTTTTATTTTTATCAATTTTTGTTAATGATTATTGAAATTAATGAAAGGTAAGAAGTAAGATGAAGGTTAAATGATGGACATTGTGAAACTAGTCTAGGGTTAAGACACAAAATAAAGTTCCGTCAAGTACCCTCAGTTGATGGTTGCGAATTGCACAAACAACACATTAAGCATTGTTTTATTTAAAAAAATACTATTTCAAAGAAATCTATTTCATTTACAATTTTCTTGATAAGCAGTATCAAGTTAATAAAAAAAATCAATTCAATACGGCAACATTGAAAAGACAACACAGAGAACGACAATCCAGCTAATTTCTCAGCCATTCAACGACATACCATCATTTTTGGGCACTAAAGAAGGATCTTTAAGATAGGTTTCTTCCAGATATCCGGGATTACCCCAGGTTTTTCCAAATGCGGAACCGTGACCGGTGTGAATCAGAGAACTCTTCACGGGACGACTGATATCTTGGTTGTGTTTTCCTCGCCCTGAGTCCACGCAAGCCCTACAATCAATGATAATTGTAAAAAAAAATGACTTAAATTAATATAGATTGTGAATTAGACATTCTACACCTGTTTGAATGGTTAATTTCTTTAAATAAACAAACATTGATAAAAATATACGTACAAAAAAACACTAAATCATGGTTTACAAAAATTTTTAAATTAATCATAAGTATAAAAATAATATGAAGGCATGTATGAACATAAAGAAAAAAAAATAGGATTTTTGACTGAAGGTGGAATTTCAATATTCAACTTAAGCACTATAAAAAAAAAAAAAAATTGGGTTACTACAATAGGATATAAATATTTTTTTGGCACAAGTATTAGTTTTATTAGTATTATATTTTCTGAATATAAGCCGGGAAGTTTTTGGCAAATACATGCAATTGAACGATAATAAGTCATTATTAAAAAGTGTTCAGTTGTTGGCAACTTGTTTGCTAAGACGAACACTCCTGGTTTTTTTTTAATTATAAATGACACTAACATATAACTTAATTTTACTGGATGAAGAGTTATGGTGAAATCAACCTAAGCTCGTCTATTTTCAAATTTGAATACTTGAAAAGTGTGTTTTGCAAATTACGCATGAGAACTTTGTCCTTTGAGCGGTTTGGGCGCATTTGGCATCTATTATCTTTTGCCGGGTTTGTAAGTTTTATATAATTATCATTGTTTATTCAGGTTTTTTGGCGGTCAAATTATTTTGACTCTTTGTTTTTAATGAACAAAAATATGTTATATATTTTTGAAAATTTGTAAAAATTTATAAAAATCTATGACCAAATAAAATTTGAGCATAAAAAAATATTTTGATTTGATTGTTTTAGTGGAATCCATGTCAATAAATAACACATGCTAACAAATTTACTCAAAAAGATCTGGGCAAGAATTGGAATAAATGCTTGCATCTAAATAAAACTTACCATAAAATTTGAAATAACAACTATTATTCACCTCACATTTAACAATATCAGAATTTTTTTAGTAAAATAGAATAGTAAAAATATTTAATATATTTAATAAACTTAATTTCATTGAATATAACTCACTACTCAAAGGGTTTAACATGCTTCTCAGCCACACAAGTGACCCTGAGTTGTTGACCACTGTTTTAATTGTAGGCAAGGAATTAAATAAAATATCTATGTGAATGCACCAACAGCAGGTATACTTTTGCACTACTCACACATCTGTCTATTCCACAAGGGAAACACTTCAACTGAACAATAATGGATATTGTTGAATTGGAGGTACACCTGTCACCTAATAAATCTATGCAGGACCCCAGGCAGTGTTTGCATGCCAGTACGTGCTCGACTGTGCAAGTTTCATTGAGCATTTCAGAGTATTAGTTTATATTGAAGCCCATTCTAATTTAATATGCGCGTCGTTTGACTATATACCAGAGACATTTGAATATAAAATGAAAACATTATGAAAAATACGATGCAGATAATTTACAGAAGCCATTAGGAGAAGATTTATTAGTTTATTTTATTTTTAAAGGCAAATCCACTCTCAAATGGAGCATTTAAACAAAAGATGTAATTCAAAAAAAGAGCTGATTGTATTTAAAATGCTCAAACATGAAAATAAAAGAGATGGGATTAAAAAATAAATAATGGTTCTCTCTTCAATTTGGGGTGGAAGAAAGAACGTAAACATTAAAGATTTCTTTCGACAAAATCAATTGATTAATTAAAAAAACAATTTTTGAATGAAAAATGCAACAATTTGTAGTGATTATTAAATTTTATTTCAACTCGATTGAAAAGACCCACTGTCAGTGTGAAATAAATCATGCAGTCCTATTCTTAGATTTATTAGTGTCCGTACACTAAAGGTGCCTGCCTGGTCACTAAAGGGCAACATCTTCACGGTGCTTATTTGTTTTTTTTGGCAGAATTAATTTCTACATACTATTTCTACTTATTTAAACAATGGAAAGAAATCTCTACATACTTTGGAAACAGTCCAATATCATACGTCCGTTGATTTTGTCCTTTCCACCAATAAAGCTCGGACCTGCTATCAATTATAACAATTGAGTCACCTGCTTCAATAGAAAGCTTTCCTTCTGCTGAATAACTGTAAAAAAACAGTTTTCATACAATATGAATATTATATATGGAATTTTGTCTTTCTCCTTGCTTATAAAGCATATATAATAATATATCCTACCTTTGATTTCCGATGACTGAAATAAACTTATTAGTAGTGAGGTATTGGAGTATTGCAGCAAACGACGGCCTTTCCTTTGGAGTCACATCCCAGCACTGCATCATCAAAAGGTAGAGATCTGGCGGACAGGCGTCGGGCAAAGCGAGTCTCTGGTTCTCCCGTAGTATCAACCGTAATATGGTGGAACCGTTCAGGCCTTGAGAAAAAAATATGCTTATAATAAATTATGAATAAGCATTGACAACAATTCTAAACATTAGGTAGTTACTGTTTTATATTATTGTTAAATTATATCAATTACCCATCCACGGATCTTCACCGAAAGTTAACATTTCCCACAGTGTTACCGCGAACATCCAAACATCAGAAGCGTGCGAAAACTGTCTGGACCTCAATGACTCCGGTGCACACCAAGGAAATGGAACCTTTTTATGCTCTGTCATCACATAACAGTCGTCCGAATCTGGTAGAACTCTCATCAGCCCAAAGTCACCGATTTTCACCTAGAAATTTTTATCAGACTTAATTAGCTTAAAACACAATGCGAAGGAAATATGTCATCCGATAGTGATATCTACGACTGAAAGATATACAATTCAATCTAATTTACCGTATCCAGTGTCGAGAGGAGTACGTTCCGGCAGGCCAGATCTCGATGTAAGAATCTCTTTTGTTCGAGATACGTCATCCCCTGCGCAATCTGCACAGCCCATCTTCCGATATGATGCAATGAAATGTGCCCGCACTGGCTTCGCAGCCAATCAATTAAAGCACCCTTAGAAGCCAGCTCGCAGACCATCATCAGAGGCTGAAAGACTACACCGTGTAACCGAATCAAATTCGGATGATCCAAGCAGTGCATCGCTTGAACTTCTCTAACGAAATCATCAAACACGCCCGGCTGAGTCAAGGCATCGGCTTTTAAAACTTTCACAGCTACAGATATAGGTTGAGATTCAGCATTTCTTTTCCATTCCCCTCTACGGACTACACCAAAGGATCCATCTCCGAGTTTGTCAGACAATCTGTGTAACAAAGTTATTACAAATAAATATGAAAATAGACTGAAATCATCCAGGATGTGAAATGACTATTATTATAATGAGCAGCAAACCGCCATATTTAACACAATTATGGTATATGTATTTTAAGCATTATTGAAGATCACAAGGAAAACTAAAATTACTTAATAGGTTTCAGTGATGGAAAACTTACATAACATCCTTTTCCATAATAAGACAAGTGAGACTCATTCCGGCAGATCCTGAATTAGAAGTATTTTTGTTTGCATTATTGGTACTCGTAGAACTACTCGAACTTTGTTTCCCTCCGCCGATCAATTTGCTGAGAATATTTTTCTTCCATTGGCTCATTTTTCGTTTTTTGACAGTGTCCATAAGTCGCCGAATGCCAGGCTTGCTGAGGCCGATCTTCTCCAAATCGTCGGGGTGGACATAATCAAAATGGGCCAATCTCGTAACCTAAGATATTAAGAACAATGAACATATAATTTCACTTAGAATCCAAAGATTTACTATATTTACTTTAACTATTGTAGGGAATCTTAAGTAAAGTAAGTACAATAGCAATGGCCACTGAGGCTATACCCATGGTCAGGTATTTTATAAAGTATCGTTATGGATGTAGTTTTCTATTAAGATGATGATTGCTCACGAAAATAAATGATATCTTTTGTTTGTTTGTACACACATGTAATTAATTAGTTTAATAGAATTTTCAAAACATCCCAGTTGAGTTAAACATTTCTTATTATTATATTAAAATAAAATTACACGAATTTTGTAAACAAGTCATTTAATAGTTTGTCTTAATTATAGGTGTCACTGTAGACCGCTACACTTAAGACCATGAAAATGTTATGGGAAACATTTCATACTTAAATAATTTCTGTGAGATGTTTTACAATATAACACCTGGCTGTAGTAAAAGAGTCAATAGTCTCGTACGAGGTATCAATATTTAGACCACTATTATATCACATTACATACAGTGACAGATTACCCCATAGACACGCGCTTGGGACATCCGAATATTACGGCGCATAAAAATATTATATTTCAAAAATTATTTTTATTACACATGGAATTTTATGTCACTTTTATGCTGTCCGAAAACATGGCCTACAAATTTTAATGCGCCTGGAAAACCCAAATAAATCATTAAATTACATTGATTTTTAACTCGTGTAAATGTTTTAATAAATATTACAGACAGCGTAGAATTTTTCACTAGTTATCACGTAAGATTTATTTATGGATAATTATGTACTATATTATTAAATTATTATTGTTATGAATAGTAATTCAACTAATTGTGAATAAGTAAACCAAGCGACAGGAAAATACCTCAGAGATATTCTCATTTGTTTTACTTTTCATGATAATTAGTTAAATATGTATTGATTGTGATGACTCTGCTGACCTGAGTACAACTTATAAGGAAGATAAACTATTTACACATAGCAAAGCATGTGTGTTCTTCACCACACTTCTGATGGTTCTGTATGTTGACGAGTTGTGCAAAATGTGTTAGTTAAAATCGCACCGCTTGAAGTTTGTCTGTTTGTGTTTCAGTACGGAAACTTGATAAGAAAACGTTTGAATCATGCTTAAGTCAGTTTACATTAAAAATGTAATGTACTCATTAAGAAGTGACAGATCGTCATATATAAATTATTTTGAAGCATATGATTTTTACTGTAAAGATGAAATTGATGTAGATATGAATGACTTGTACAAAAGTTTAGTAAGTAAAAAGTACAGTAGATATTAGTCGTTGTATCAATCAATTTATAACTAATATTTACTGTTTTGTGAGCAATCGCAGGAGTTAATTATAAAGAGACAGTGCGAATAGATGATTACTTTGTACCTTGCCAATTTAAGGACAGTCAGTAATAATTATCAGTGTACATTGTTCATATTAAGCCATCAATCGGGATTACATAGATAAAAATTTGACCTTGACGAGACATTTTTAAAATAATATTAATATAACTCACTTGCAAATCATCCCGAATCCTAGCATAGAACTGCTCCAGTTGAACATCACGCAGCAGCTCAACGAGCCACTCCGTGTCGATATAATCTTCAGCCATTGTATGTGATTAAATGATATCTATATTTGAAAAATAAACACTTTACACATTTTCGCACTATTCAAAACAAGACAGTATATTTGAGGAACCTGTCAAAAAAATCACACAAACAGCATGTTAAGTCATGTATATGCACTACAATCCCATATCTATTAGAAAAATAAAAAATAAATGAAAAAAAACATGTTACTGGACTCATACTAATCTAATGCGTGATTATTAACTTGGTGAAACAGTCATTAGTTGTCAGTTATTCATCGGAACGTGATCACAATACTGTCAGATGTGTAGAAGATTTGTAAAAAATATTTATGAATATTATGAGTTTATATGTTATTTAGAAAAAACAGCGTTTCGCTTAACACGACATCTAATGAAATATGTGCACGATACAATTAAGCGCACGCCCGATTCGCTCGCCGCTTTAATCTAACGACTAATTGTTTAATATGATTGCAAATAAGAATTCAAGGTAACTTTCACGCTTCCATACAGATAACTTTGCCGATTAATCAAAATAAAGTTATATTTTATATAATAACAATAAATATTTACGTTCAATAATGGAGTTATAAAACACAAATTACACTAATACATTTGAAAATAACAAAAATTATAAACATAATGCAAAAAAGACAACACTAACGAAATGTCAAAACGGAAGTATTGCTATCTGAAACAGAATTCTTTGAAAAATAGTAATATGGGATTTCACGTTTCAAAATGTATATTACCATAATGAAAGACCATACAACCCCGAATTATTGCAGAATAAAATTTTATAATAAATTGCAGTGTCAATAATATATATAAAACAGTTTTTTGTAAATATTTTATTGATGATAAAGTAATTCATGTTACGACATTAATTATTTAAGGGGGAAAAGTATTGAAAAGTATGTAGTTAGGCAGCACCGTACACTAGCGCCAACGGCAAAATATTTATGAATGAAAAAAATAGGTTACTATGCCATCTATGTTCTAAAAATATAAGCAAAAAATAAGGGCAGTTTGTCTTGCGAAGGCGTTCATGCTACGCGAGTGAAAATTATCGTAGAAAGCAATTTTCTTTTCTTCTAGATTAGTCGAGTTGAGAAAATATATTACAAAAGTAATGTGGGAATGTCAATGAGCTTTTGTTTATTCTTAGAAACACCGAATAAAAATCTTCCAAAATTGACAATTTATCTAAAAATATTCCATTGAAAATATTCACTCGCAGAAAATAATACATATTATACATTATTATAAATAAGTATTTAGCTAACAAAGTGTCTATAAAATAAACAAAAAAAAAACCTATAGTTTCCCATCGCAGTGTTCATCTAATACAATACAATTCAATTGAAACGTCGACAATAACATAAATTAGTATATTTAAGTCTTTCATGGTTGTAATTTAATTATATTCTTTGACTTCTATAAATAATTAAGCCATTGAGTATTCCGTTAAATAATATTATTTCTATACTATTCTTAATTCACATAAACATAATTAATATTTAAGTGAGAACATAAAATCGTTAAAATGTCTTTCGTGAAATGTTGTTTTGATTCAAACGAAACACACGATATAGTAGAAGCAATAGTGCAAAAATGTACGGATCCAGGATGTAAGTATTCATGTTTCAATAAAATAATAATCATTAATTCATGTGAGCTGTATGTCAAAAATTCAATCAGCAGAGCTAATTTGTCATCTAAGAAAATATTGATTTTATATTTTTTTGGACTGTGTGTGTTGCCGCGTAAATATAATGTTGCTATATTGATCATATACATGCTGATAGATGGTAACTGGTGGGTGGTCACTTTTCTCTTTTAAAAAGGGGGTCAGCGAAAATTTTCATTTTTTCAACATTCTTTGTGGTAAAATATGAACAAGTGAAATAAAAAAAAATCGGGTGTCCGCAGATTATTGTTTTCAGATTTAGGGGTCCGTGGCATAAAAAATATTAGGAAGCACAGATTTAATTTATTAAAATGTAGTCGTAAGTCTTGTGTTCACCCGCGCATTTGACGCACACATGTCTTGAAAAGCAGCTGCTGGCTGTATGATTGAACTCTTGGCACTTATGGCATTGGCTGTCTTCTGTTTTTCTGCTCATGGGTTCCACACTGATGCATAGCCAAGAGATTTTTTGAGGTTGAAGATAGTTTTTTTTTTACATAAGTGTCTTATTTAGGTTTGGCAGCCGTAGTGGGATCGAAGTTTTATGCTCCACATAAGGAGCCAATGTAAAAGAAGAATAATTGGTAACATAAATTCTTTCTTTTAATATTTCCAAGTCTCACTTAGTATTATCTATCGATCAACACATATTACTTTATTAAAAAAAGTAATTTAGCCCTTTATAATATGTTTATGGTTTTCCCTAGAACGTAAATAAAAACTTGCAACACCACAGACCAACCTGTCTGGTTCGTTTGGCAAATTAAAGCTGTCAAATATATTGCAGAACGGGTATTTTTTTTGAGTTTGGTTGTCATGCTCAATGTTTATTTTGCTCAAATACGTTATATGAACAGTACAACTTTTTTGAAAACCAAAGATTTAAGTGATATTCGCCCAGCTGAAATAGTTTTATGCGATAACTAAATTGGCTTCTCCCTTTTAATTTTCCCGAAGGTTACCTTTATGACTCAATATAATAAATTCGACAATATACTGTAGCATAAACATGTCTGGTAAGTAGACTATTAAAAATGATATATTCAATATTTGTATTTTTCTTGTCTTGTTTTTGATTTTTTCTTCTAAATAAGTTTTCCTCAATTTTTTTCGTTAAATACTGTAATTATGTTAATAAAAGCTAGCATAGATAAAAAAAAAAACAGTCTAGCATCTTTAAATAAGGGCTGTGGAGTCAGAGTCGTGGAGTCAGACTGTTTTAACTGGAGTCCTGCTCGAAAAAAACTAAGCTAATTGTGTGTTCAAACTAGTCATGGATTATTACGGCGAAAAACTTCACAAACTAAGCTAAAAACAACGCCACGATTTAAAATGTTTATTGAAGCTTTGATAATTGCGTTAAAATCACACATTATTACGAAGAACACTGATAAATTATGCAAAATATGAAATATTTTTCACTACTTCACCTCCATTATTCATTATGGCCGCGCGGCTATTAGCACAAACATGAACTTCAAATGTATTTAAAAAAACTCCTATTGACTAAACTTATTTGATTGTAAATTGAGTTATATCACACCAATTAACGTTTTAGGCTTCTATAAAGGATTTCATAGATCCGAGTCCCTGTATGAACAACATTTTTTCAGTCGATATATTGATTGCTGTTTGAAGGCATAAAGGCTTGTGCTGCCTAAAACTTCCCTCCCACCCTTCCATCCTAAAATAACGGGGATTAGGGAGAGCAAATGTTGTTAAAACCCCTAATGTAATTAATAATAAATATCAGTATAATTTATCCTAATTTACCTTGAAAAATCCCATATTGCTTATTGTATTTCGAAACACTAAAGCCATAGTTAATAAATTTAATGTAATATAATTAATAATAAATATCACTTTAAATTATCCTAATTAATGTTTTAAAAACCCCAGACTGCTTATCATTCTTTGAAACACTAGAATCATATTTAATAAGTGCAATATTGTAATTATAATTTGAATTAGGATGTTAAAGTGAATAATATGATGCATTGTGTATCTTTTCGGAGCCAGTATATATAGCTGAGCAAAATGTACGTTTAAGCATAGTTTGACGATGGCGAAAGCCGAAATAGCTATCAACGCATAAATATAAAAAACTGTAGAACTAAAATACATTAATATTTTTACCCTATTATTAATACTTAGCTTGGCTTGTTTTAATGTGAACATTAGCAAAAAAAGAAATCGTATTCACAAAAGAACTATGCTGGAAAAGTTTCCATCTGTTTGAATTGATATAAAACTTCAGTAATATTCTCGATCTTTAGTACTGTCATGTCAACCACAGTTATTTTATCTGAAAAATTCACTTGGCACTTGAGATGTAAATGTTATTTATTGAAGCCACTGAGTGGCAACAGTAGGTGATAACAATAATACAGCTAAAAACATTCAATACTTATTATTTTACATCTTATCATATTTTTACACAGTTTCGAAATTGCACATTGCAATGGAATCTATCTTTATTTTATCTACTTGTTTTGCTTGGAATGTATCCACCGTGAAAATTTAAGATTGATCTATACACAAGGCGTAGCATCCCTCAGTTCCGTCGGGTACTATCCATAGGATGTACTCGGCGGAACTGAGGGATGCTGGCATGTCATGGGAGGAAGCAAAGCTATTGGCGGGAGACAGGGAAACTTGGAGGTGCCACATGGCGGCCATATGCTCCACATAGGGAGCGAACATGGCCAAAGAAGAATACACAAGAATAATGACAGTTTAAAATATTCAGACACAATGCAACATAAATATTGTTTAAAAAAATATTTCCATTCATAATTATTGCAAAAGTATTTCATATTTTTGCACCTGTAATATTTCTGATTTTCATACCGCAGTTGTTCGGTATACTTTATCGAACTTACTTCGGAATTTGTTACCAAATTATTTTCCAATATTTTATCGACAAAATAATCAGAGTAAGGTATAAAATGTTTAGTTGTTGGGCAACGCAAAGTACAACTGTAATTTGTTTTCATTAAAATAATTATTATCGATTGGCTGGCTGTGAGGTCATATATCTACGGGCGTTAAGTTATGTGTTCAAAGATCAAGAAAAGATTGTTTTACAAATCTTACTCATGTAAACTGACTCTTTTTTTACATGGTTTTGAAATAACAAGGTCCACTAAAACTAATGAATAATATATTTTTACACGAGTTACTTGTTACGATTCTCAGAAACAAAAAATAAACAATTAACAGATTTCCTAATAACGATAGATTCAACAACACCCGACAATTATAACAAACAAAAGTTTTCATTGGATTCTAACACATTAGACCAGGGCTTCTTAACCGTGAGCCCTGTGGGGGCCACAGAGATTTTTTTTGATTTGGGGAGCCACAACACCGAGCCACAGGCAAATTTCCAAAAATTTCTGCAATTCCGCAGAGTTAAAAAATGTATGTCCCCCGCTGGATATTTGGGTAAATCCGCAAATTCCTGGGATTAAGAATTTAAAAACCTTGGAAGAGCTAAAAAAAAAGGTTCCACGCTGGCTATTTCGGTAAATCCGCAAATTCCTGGGATTTATAATTTGAAAAAAATTCCTTTCAAAGAAGACAAAACAATGGTATGGGAGCCACAGATAAATAAAATCACTCAAAAGGAGCCACGGGCCCAAAAAGGTTGAGAAACACTGTTTAGGCATTTTTAGCGATGAAAGCGATTTAGGTTCAGCCTCGCATAAATGAGCGTGTATGTTATTAAATAGCAATGAATAGTATTATTTTTTTTCCTAAATAAAAGACATGGTTATTTTGTCTCAGATTTTCATAATTACCTTTTTTACACTATTTTCTATACTACAATTGTATTCTTTTTTAAATAGCTCAGTTTTTTTTTTAAATTTAGAGAACCAATCTTCAATTTGGTATTCTATGATTATTATTGCACAATTTTTTTTTATATATAGTATTGAGTGGAATGTATCTACCGAAAGTTGAGTGTATGTTAAAAAATACTACCTATAGTTTTCATGCTATTCTATCCTTTATTGAAACAAAAATTTATCATTTTCCTGCATTAATTCCTATTTCGGTTAGGTCTAAAATATTTTCGTACAGAATATAAAAACTGATGTTTCTTTTTCAACAAAATTTTGGTCAACCAACGAAGCATCAAAAAAATCTTATTTTTACAAATTGTAACAAACCATAGCGCAAGAATCTATATTTTTCAATTCAACAGAAAGAATTCATTTATTCATCTGTAAGATTCTGAGTAAAAAAATGTCACCCTAAATTCAATTAATATATCATTTTTTCAACTTAAAATTGTTATAAATATAAAAAAATATTGATTGAATAATAGCTTGCAGCCGTCTATTGAAAATAAAGACCCCCCTGTATAGACTTACATTTTGCATTGAACTATAATATTACTACCTATCCTATATTCACACATTCAGCAATTATGAACAAGAATAAGTAATTAGATGGTTTGCTAATGCACGCATTTAAAATATTATGATTGATACTCAATAATAATTGAGATCGCATGCTATCTTGTCATATCTAGGATTAAATCATTTGCCACAGTGTTTTTAGTGAGCTCTCTTAAGAACAACTGACGCCGTTAGATAAAATAAATGCCGTTGTTAATCTGTACCAAACACACAAAATTAAAATATTAAACATTTCTGATAAATTCTTTATCAAACAGATAAACAATGTGATAAAACATATTTTTTCTTCATTGATGACAAATACTACATAATAATACCTTAGGTCATAAGAGAATGTAATAATTACATGGTGGACGATTTAACACATTGTGAGGTGTCAGCTGATCTTGAAATGTGAAAAGTAAAATGATTTTGCTGTGAGATTGATCCAGTTTATTTACGAATTTAGCTGTTTATATATCGTTCAATATATAATTCAAATTTAAACACGAAACCATTTTGTGAAAATTAAAACAAAAAAATGCTGCAAACAAATGAAGAATTGATTTTGTTACAGTGAATTGAAATTGTGCATCATCTTCACATGTAAAATAATTTCAGTTGTAACATTTTATTGATCTAATGATCAAAGGTCTTATTATGCGTAAAATGATAATTTTGTTGTCGTATGTAGCAAAAAAAACCTGTTTCATAATATATTAATAATATAAGCTATTTGCCGTGAAAAACTTTATATTCATAGTTTAAACAGGTGTGCGATGGTGTTAAATAAATTGAATAACAATTCTTAAAAATGTGTAGTCGCTGCTGTTTTTTTGCGGCCAAGTTTGTTTATCTCACATGTGAGTTGAGGGATTTTTTTAATGTCTTGTAGTGTTAATAAGGTGGTGCATTCTTACTGTATTATGCCAATAGTCTAAAAATAACCATCTAGATTTAACATATAATAAAAACATAGTTTATTGTCATAATTTATACAACATATGCTTGGAATACTAAATTATCAATCTCTAATTAATCCAAATAACTGTTGGTGCTTGAAGTTGCTCAGTTTTTTTATAATGTGGCGGTTATAATTCATTAATTCAATTATATTAAATATATGTATTGTCATCACCTTTTGTGACAGTCTATTTGACATAAACATTAAAAGAAGTTTTTTTCGAACAAATACAAAAATGAATCAATCGACTCAGAATATTTAAACCGATAAACTAAACAAATCGAAATGGCCAAGCATTTCTTTCCGGCTAACTGTGACGATTTATGGCGTCAGTATTTAATTTTGATCCTTATCACTTTCATTCTGTCATAAAATTTATGTACATTAATTTTCTCTGCACTTGAGCATTTGTTTTAATTAATTCAAGATCAAAGTAAATTTACTTATATCAATTTGTTACTTCCACTCCTTCAAGAATACCTATGCGTATATATCAGCGGTGGTCAGGATAGGTAATCATTCTTAGTCAACCGCTTGATGCTTTGAATCAAGAATTGAGTGTATCATTTATTATCTATCCATTTTGTTTCCCTTTCATACAAATTATTTTGTGCTTTGAATTACTACCGTAGACCGCTACCACTGATTTCAGTATTAGGTAGAGGTCAAATGTTTGGCCACCCATGGTATATATCTTACTAATATATTAGTTGATTTACAAGAAAAAATTTTGGTTATTAATAAAATATATATTACCTTCCTTACCTTCTAATGGTGGTATCTTAACAGAAGTTTCTACGAGGACTGTTTGTTACTCAGTCGCTCAACCTCTCCTTTTTAAAGAGAGTAGTATGAATAGAAGGATAAGGCCAGGACAGGACTAGTTAACTAATCATTTATATTTAGGTTTCCCATGTCTTTTTGTGTCTTGCAACATTATTTATGATACATATTTTCATGTTTTACCTTATTCGTTTTCAATGTGGAGCAAAGCTGGACTAATGGATCTCAACAGAAACGTATTGATGAAAACTCAGTTAGTCAATCTCTCTTTGGAAAAGAGAGATTGACTAAAGACCCGACTATTAAATATACAAAATATATTTATAGAAAAGTTAACATTTTCGAAAATGGGTTATTTTTTGAAACTGCCACTGTTTATTATTTATTTTAGTATTATAAAGTTGTTTTTAGAAGTACTTTACAGAGCTGTAGAGTCAGAGTCGCGGTGTTTTGACCGGAGTCGGAGTCGTAAAAAATGAGCAGCTCAATTTTTTTTGAAAAATATATTTATTGATGTGTATTGAAACAAAATAGGCCAAAGTGTTGAAATTTCATGCTTGGCTGACTAAAGATGATCTGATGCTATACATATATATATAAGTTAAAATGAAATTATTGAAAAATGTCCTTGGAGTCGTTAATTATTTTTAAGCTGGAGTCGGAGTTGTCTTTTTTTTACACGACTCCACAGCCCTGGTACTTCAAATTGAATCAAGAAATTCAATATTTAAAAAAAAATTAGGGGAAATTACATTCCCAATGACTAATTTATTGTTACATGCAATTCCATATATTTATAAAAAAAACATATATATATTTTGGCATATTTTCACTCCAGTTGAATTATAAATGAATTTATTTCTCAAGAATTATAATCATTTTTTAGTTTATTCGTAAACCTTGCAATATTCTGTCTGATGATGCTTCATAAAGTGTGATTAAGTTATCAAAATAAATTACATATTTAAAATGAACTTCAACAATATAAAATTAAAATATCTTTGATTATTTCACATATTGAGTTACCACCGAATCTATCTAAATGATATGTTAAAACAATACTGAATTTCAGGTTGCTGCGGATGTTGCTCTGCTTTAAGGCCACGTTACAAGCGGTTAGTGGACAACATTTTCCCGGTGAATCCGAACGATGGCCTCGTCAAATCCAACATGGAAAAGCTTACTTTCTATTCTCTATCGACCCCGGAGAAACTCGACCGAATCGGCGAGTATCTCTTCCAAAAAGCAAGCCGGGATATATACAGGAAGCGAAATGGGTGAGAAAAAAATATTCATCATTTTAATTTCTACTACTGCAAAAATTTTCAACCATTGATCTGTTATTTAAATATTACCATTGAATTTATTAGGTAACTCGTGCAGAGGTATCGATCAATTAAAGTAGGTAGCAAATAATAATTTTCTTCACAAACTATATTCAAAGTCGCACACAATTATTGACACACTCCAACTTCAAAAGAATCACTGTCCGTAAATGAAAAAATATTCAACAAAGAAAATTTTCATCAGCTTCGCATGATAATTTTCTTTACCTTTTCCCTGCCCAGTCAACCGGTCACGCTTTTAAATTACAGAACAGTAATTATTATTTTTGTTTAATCTTACAAATTGATGAAATGCAACATAATATACATTAAATGAACTCAATTATTAGTTCAATATTATAGGTACTTAATTTATTGATATTTTTCAATTTAAAAACCTCCTGAAAGTGATTGAATTAACAAAGTAAAATTATATGATTATGTTTCTTGTCGTTTATAGGTTAGTAATAATAGCAATGGAAGCTATGGATCAGCTTCTCGTGGCGTGCCATGCTCAAAATCTCAACCTCTTCGTTGAAAGTTTTCTCAAAATGGTTCAGAAGCTACTGGAATCTGTAGACCCACAACTACAAATCCTTGCAACACAAAGCGTTAGTATTCTCACTTAATTTAATAATATAAATAATGTATTTATTACATTTATTAATCTTACCTACACTTTTAATATAGGTGGGTACGCTTTAAAAGACCGACAGCTCTTTATATATCTAGATACTTCATGTATAAATTTGCTAAAATAATACTTTTATAGTGTCCATTCATTTTCATACTTACTACGAAGTGACATTATTATAGTAGCTGGAAATTTAGAGCCCTCATTCAAACGTCACACAAGACTCTCCCACGCAATTTTTATATTTAGTATGGAGAAATTTGGGTTCCCCTTTTCGCTGGGCCCTCATTTGCATGACTGCTACGAAGTGATTACGCTGCTGGTCCTAGCCATATTCTTCTACCTCTACTTTCATTGCAATAGAGATCGAGTAACTGAGTAACGAGGTGTTTTTGTAGAAAATATTTTATTGAGATATAGGTACTACATTAGAAGTCTTCATTGGGAAATATTAAGAAATTGGGAGCTGTCATGATCTAAAAAATATATACATAATAATTATATACACTTGAGGCTTAGTTTATTTCATTTATAATTACATGATTATTATACGCATTTTATTCTTAAAATATTATTGTTGTTGCTTTTCAGTTTGTTCGTTTTGCAAATATCAGAGAGGATACACCTTCATATCATAGAAGATACGATTTCTTCGTGTCCAAATTCTCAGCCATGTGCCACAGTAATCACGCGGATAAATCGACCAGAGACAGCATTAGGTTAGCCGGTATTAAAGGAATTCAGGTATTTATCATATTGTGTCAGAATAAAGAGTTATAGGGGATTCATAAATTACTATGTTTTGACTATTTTTGTTCCATGCTATCATGTTGCATTCCTGGTCAACATTTTTGTCACATTTCATTGAGTTCATAATGCATTTTTTTCACAAGGATATTTGTTGACCTAAATATTAAAATGGCCCTCATAATATAAATAATTATGAAAATTTAATTTTGTAAGCACGAATTTTTTGAATAAACAAATTGGGATTTCTTTGAAAGGCGAACCGTCGAACGGATTTCAGATGTCAAATTTGTACTAAAAAATGTTTTTCCGTTTATTCTCACATCTCTATCTTGACAGTAACACTTAAAATAATACTTTTATTGCTTCAGGGTGTTGTCCGGAAAACTGTTTCCGATGATCTCGTGGAAAATATTTGGGAGGCTCAGCATATGGAAAAAATAGTTCCATCGCTTGTTTATAACATGCAGGTTTGTACTTTTATTAAATATATAAACTTAGTGTTTTTATTTATATAAATTCTTTCATGAAATAATATAGTGATATACTGCAACTGTTATTACCTGAACTATTGTTTTGGATCTTTCTTTAGAACTGTCAATATGACTCGTCAATGGAAGGGACGACAGTCACGGAGGGAGTGGAAGGATCGCAAGGAAGTTCTCCTCCGGTTTTGGCCGAAGCGTGTCTTAGAGAATTGGTTGGCAGAGCGAGCTTCGGACATATCAAGAGTGTTCTGAAACCAGTGCTCAAGTAATTCCATCAATATTGTTACACAATTAAATTGTATGCCCGATAGATAAATCACAAACAAATGTCTCGAACATTACCCACAGTCAGGTGAAATATTTTCCTTTGATTCATAGCTGAAATTTTCAGAGCAGCATTAGTAACACAATTTGTTTGAGCTGGAGAATTTATTTATTTACTCTGAAGTGTCAATCTTAATATGTAATTGTATTTTTTCTTTCAGGCACTTTGATTTACATAAATTGTGGGTCCCAAATGAATTCGCCATTCATACATTCCGCATAATCATGTATTCAATTCAGGTAAATTTCGTTGCGCACACACATAAACTTTAAAAATATTAAATATTTTCATTTTGTGAAGAAAAAAATTCATAACATGGAACAGTTGCCGATGAAATAATTCTTTTTACTTTGAATAAACGGTATCGTGTGCTAATTTCAGGCTCAGTATTCATACACCGTAGTCGAGACGCTCATGACTCACTTGGATGACGATCAGAAGGTTTCTTCGGACTATCCGGTTGCAACGTTAAACGTGACGAACCGAGCTCGAGTAGGCGGCGGTGAGAGTACTAAAGTTAGAACGGCAGTCGCCGAAGTTTTATCTAAGATTATAGCCATCGCTGCCGGAGAAAGTGTGGGTAAGGAAACGCTTAACATATTCTATTTATATCACACCATAAACTTTTGTGGATAAATCTCATTTAAATAAATATAATTATTTATAGTTTGATGTTTGAAAAAAGGTTAGCAATTGTTACAATTTTAAATGAATATCAATACATTATATTATACATGTCTAAATAATATTTTCATTGAATTCAGCATTAACTTTTCGGATTTTTTATATAAAATTCAAATTGATGGCTTTGTTATTCCACTGATTGTGTTACTAATAACGTGTGCAAAGTTGTCAACTTTAATAATAATAATAATAACAAATTAAAAAATAAGATATAATTTTGAAAGACACTGTGCTTAGTTGTTAGACATCCGATGTTTCCAAATTATTTCAGGATTTATTACCGTGGGTTGTGATCAAATCACACATCTGATTTTAGTATCAGAGTGGCTTAATTTTTTTTAAATTCGTGGGTATTGATGCTACTATTATTGCAGCCCTCATATGTAACAAGCTCACGTCTGTGTCACATTTTTTTAGGTCCATCTGTTCTCGAAATAATCAACTGTTTGCTCACTCACTTACGAGCATCTGTAACGCGCGATTCCGAGGTGAATATTATAATTTTCAATGCAAAATTTGATTTATCTAATGAGAATGACATTGTCTTTCAAACATGGCCTTGTTCATAATTTCAGAACGAAACGGATGAGAAGCAATACCGAGAAGCTTTGATTAACGGTCTCGGAGAGTTTGCCAACCATCTTCCCGATTACCAAAAGATTGATATTATGATGTTCATCATGTCCAAAGTCCCGTACCAACCTGGAGGTGCCAACAAACAGAAATATAAAAAGGGTGATACTATGCTGCAAAGCATTCTGCTCAAGAGTTTATTGAAGGTAATTCAGATCCAAATTGACTCCAATGTATACGCACCATAAAATTACACAATACATTGAATTCTAATTGTTCACAGGTGGGTAGCAAATACAAAACAACACAACTGAGCAAAGCGTTCCCAGTGTCTTTCTTGGAGCCTCTACTGAGAATGGCTGCTGCGCCAGTCCAAGAGACTAGAATTTTAGTGCAGCGTATTTTGCATCAACTCATTGATAGAAGACACAACCTTGATAGATTGAACATTATGAGGTTTGTTCAATATTCTTACTGTATTGCTTTGTCTAATGCCCCTTCCAGTCGGTGCCAATTTCCCAGTCAACCCTTTAACACTTAATCAATTCTTCAGAAAAAATACATGTTGACATTTATGTAAGTTTAATTATAATATTAATATCTCTTAGCACTGTCAACATAACATAATGAAACATAGTCATTGCCGATATGTAGAATAAGGTTGGCTTAATTCGCAAAATAATGATCTATATGAAGTCCTTGAATTTTTCTCCAATATAGAAACATTTTTTTGAACAAAGCTGAGGATTTCCTATATTTACATGATAGCATAAGTGGGATTTATAATTTTTGTAGTATTTAACAGTACATTGAGAGTGCATTGGATTTCATCATAAAATGTGTTCGCAATCTGATTAGTATAATTTAAACTTTCAGCATTCACGTTGCGGATTTAGAATTGAATCTTGAAAAATCATCACGGCCCGATTTGATATTCATCAACAAGCATGGACCTGCTATTTATTCTTCTCTCTTTGACGGTGAGACATTATAACTGTTTACAAAATTGTGTTTCTTATATTAGGCTGTATTCTATTAACAGTCTTTGAATCCCATTAAACTTTTTCAGGACTGCAAATTGAAAACAACACTGCTGAGAATATCGAAGCGATCTATACAACTCTGGCACTTCTATGTGTTGAACTCGCATCCGAAGAGACTGTCTGCGATATGCTACAATTTCTATTAGGGTAATTCATTTCGAAAATTAATTGCTTGTTATAAATTATTAGAATCCATTTTGTCCAGTACTAAGTATTAGTTATTATTCTTCTCTTTCAGTGTTCAACATTTAGCGTTAGTGAATCCGGCATTGTCACGAATCAGGCGTTATCAGTTGCACGCTCTGGCTGCCGCCCTTTTGGCTCTCATCCCGTACACCCTCCCGTTGCCAGCCCTCGACGAATATGCAAAGAAGGTGTGCAGTGATTAAATTTTCATAGACTTCAATCTGAATAAGATATTTTACATTTCATTTACATTCATCTTATTACAATTTTTTACAGATTATAGAGGCTAGGATAAATGATGCATCTCATTTGCTGCCATCTTTATCTGATGAATATGATGAATCATCGTCGCCATCAAAAATGCCATATTTGATGATTGATCAGGTTTTTATGACCATTTTTTATCCATATATGTGTGTGGAAAGAAAACGGTATTAATGTCTTGAAACCGAAGAATGATTTTTGTACATACTTATTTATATTTCTATGAAGATTAAAATTTATTGTGATGTCAACTAACACTCGTTATACTTTTTTTGTCCACCTTTAACCCTTTGAGGAGTAAGGCCGCGTATGTGCGTCCAAATGTTATGTTGTCTAATATCTATTGCCATTCTTGTTTTTTTTTTATTGAATATTCATTAATTATTTCTTCAATTATAGAAAAAAAAACTCACATATGTGATTTTTGGTTTTCGTTTTCTTAAAAGGTTAATATTTTTACATAAATTGGTAGTCGTATGTTATTGAGTGTAAAATTCCATTTTGGTGTGTTGCATTTCCTGAAATCCATGTCAGTAGAGTGTGTGACAAGCCCATAGATGAAAGCAAAAAAGGATCCAGGCCTGAATTTGAAGTAATAGGATCTAGAAAATTATTTAAAAGTATTATTTTTTTAAATTTTTGAAAAAATACTTTAGCATACAACCGCTATTAAAAAACTTATTTAATTTACAAAATTTGAATAAGCGTTCGCATTCATTGTCCTATTTCTCTAAATTTTCGTATTCCTTACAGTTGGCTCTCTGCGAATGCTTGAAAGTGAGTGGAATTGATGCGTCCCGCTTACAAGCGGCCAGTCCATACACAGGGGGCGCTGGGATGCACCACCACAACCATCGACACAGTTGGGTGGATGTTGGTAAGACTTTTTTTTTGAATGACCTTATAAAATGTGATGATACATACCAGAGTGAATTTTTATAAAATTTTGTACCCCAACTTCACTTTCTTGTATAGGTTGATCTGGCATAGCTATAAAAGTTGCAAGAAGTTTAATCAGAACATTTGATTTACGAAATGTCTTATTTAGGCTGATCCTGGATAAGATAACAAATACAATCTTTGTCTTCAAATTAAAGAAAATTTACCCTTTTTGATGCTTTCAATCAAAATACATTTGGCAGATTTAATGAAAATTTGTTTTTGGAACAACACCTTTCTTGTTTGTGTTATTGCTGGTATGTACTTTCAATAGATGTGCATTAACAGCCTCAAATATTAAAAGATACATCTCCACGATTTATAATCTACTTATATGATAAATACCAATCTTTCTTATTGTTTAAACATTTTTTACTGATTTAAAGAAAACTAATGGAGCAGTTGGTTTGTATGTGTAAGTATACAATTTATATCTGTAGTAATTCTAGTGAACTCATAAATAATTATTTGGACATTTTTATTTTCAGGAGCTCATGGTCGTGACAGTATGGCAGATATATCAACCAATCCTAACACAGATGTTGACAGTGTATCTAGCTCACCTAGAGTGCAAAGGGTAAAAAATAAAATTAAAGTTTTTTTGATTACAATAACTTCCATATAACATTTTTAAATGATTGTAATTACATCACTCAACGTTAAGGCTAAAATTATGAGGTTGGGAAAGGACTATTAATTAGTTAATCTCTCTAGTTTAAATATACGAGGAGTTTGGGATCAAAATTGATCAGATCCATTTTTCCCTGAACAGAGGAAAACACACATCTCTTATAAAAACTTAGACAGTTTTGATTATAAGGTCACACTTGAAACTTCGAGGTTATTACCGACAATAAAAATTAAATTATGTTCTTTTGAATCAGCATTCCAATATTATAAGTGATATCTCATTTTTTCTCGAAACTCAATTTGAGCGTGTTTTATCTCAAGCTCCTATATATAGATACAATCACAAAGTAAAACAGAAGCCGAGATCACAATAATATTTTGAACATGCTTATTTAATAAACACCACTCAAAACAATTTTTGTAGAATTTGATTTTAAGTGTTGTATGTTTTTCACTAATTGAAGACTGGTTCACCATTTTGGATTTGGAAAGATTCTGTGCAATCCGTCCGACAAATTGTTCAAGATATCTCCTCCGATAACCCTCACTCCTTTCAGAACATTCCTTCTCCATCGGATAAACTGGTATTAAATTTATTTACTGGTACATCATTCAAAATATATTCAATTTTCAAAACATATTTAAAAACCAATAAAAATTAAAAGATTCATAATTGAATATCTAGAATTTTTTGCAAAATGCGTTTATGTAGAGATAAAAAAATGTGAAAAATACAAAGGGACACCAATTTTGTTTATACCTAATATTATTGTATCTGAATTTTGTAAGGTTTTTTTTTGAAAAATGATCAATAAAACAATCTCAGAAATGCATTTTTTGTAGAAAATTTATTCCGAAAAATATCTCTTGCTCCTCTTTTAATACATATATAGCTTAATATTGACGTTAAATCTTGGGATAAATTCATGTTTTATACCCACATTGGTGGGTCATCAGCACAAAAATGATGCTTTAGTTTGTGTACTCAGCTTTTCTTATTTTATTAAAATTTGTAATTCCTGTTGAATATTGAAAATTATATTTACGCTCTGTCTCATGAAGCAGAAAGCCCCGGCTTCAGAATTAACATTTGAAAGTATGCGGAGAGTGCTGACTGAAAATAATGAAGCGAGGGGCAGAGAGAGGGAGGAGCACGCCCGACACTTGGCTCAAACCTTCCGCAATGCTCCATTCAGTGAATTGCAGGACATCACTCAGCCAAAGGTAATATGTTTTTCAATTACCATATATATATATGAGGAGCTTGGAATCCACTTTTTCCTGAACAGAGGAAAACACACTTCTCTTTCTTTAACCTCTTCCCAGCGGCTATTTGTTGGCAATGATGAGTATAATTCTAGCACTAGTATCCGTGAAATTGTGGGACCGCCATTTTGATCCAAGGGTAGTCATTGTAAATATAATTGAAAAAAAAGGTTGTTTCGTAAACTATCTTCGATATTATATCGACATTCAAAAATGTTCAAAATCAGACATTCGGGAGGGTTTTCATCCAATCAATGTCACGCCAGATTGAAAATTACCGATTATTTTTGTTTTGGCTGAATATATTTTTTTATTATTTCCAGCATGACCTGCAGCACAAACTGACAGAAATATTCAACTCTCTAGACTGGGAACCGCCGGCGAGCGTTCACGAGAGTCCAAACAGTGCCGATTCTCCTCTAGCCCGAACCGGTAGCCACAAAAAAAGCTTCCGCGGCCACCAACAAAATGTTCCAGCTTATGAAAAATACTTCCCAGAAATGTTTCTGTACTGAAGGGACACTTATGTTATCTAATTAGTCATCATTAATATATACTGTCTGTTGGATTTCGAATTCACTCGATTTTATTTAAACCGAAAAAGTAGTTGTATGACAAACAAAAACCATTTTAAATGGCTGCTCTTTTAGTTGCGCAGATAATTAAAATGTGTGACATGACTGACAAAATGTCTGTATACAATTCTTTTCTGCTTCTGTGCCACATTATACTTGCTTGACCAGTATAAACGTCAACTGAAATATTTCAGATTCAAATTTTTTCTTGAAAATGCTTTGTCTACACTATCTCAACGGTTACAAAATATTTAAACTTTATATTGTAAATGAATCGATCGCAAGTTTCATTGTATTTTATTACACATAATGTATTTTAGATATATCTAATATATCACTAATAATCTTCGAATAAATAAATATTAAGGTGTTCATTCAATACGTATTTATATTTAAATAATATATATGGTGTATTTTGATGTGTTTTTACTAGTATAGGGTTGAATCTTCATCAACTTATTGTAAATCAATGTCGGACTTCAATACAATATGCATTGTTACGTTTTAAATTAATTAATTTTTCATCAATAATGCTGAATATATGTAATTATTGATACATTCCGCTATGTATTTGACAAGGCACATAATTGTTTTCAGTCTTTTTAGATAAATTTTGCGCTAGTTTCGTGAGTTCTTTAGACTGGCGTCGTGTAATTTTTTTTTTCAAATGACACATTCGAATAACAGCATGAATATATTCTCTTCATTTGTTTTTAATTAGTCACTCTAAAATTTGTTAATCTATTGATTCAATCAGACATTCCATGAATGTATACTTTTCTGTAACTGACTGAGTACACTTAACATTCAAAATATCAGTGTTTTTTGTTGATTAGTTAGAATGAAAATTTGGCTTTTATTTGTTAGCAACATTTACCATGACCAAGAGCTAGTAAGTATGTTCTACAAAAATGTAAGATCAGTTTTGAACGATTTGCAATCCGGTGTAGCTTTGGAAATGACTAAATTGTATTGGAAGGGAGTAAATTAAAATTTACTGCACTGAAACATAAACAAAACTAAGGGATCATAGACTACCTAGTCTTTCAAAATCGCACATTTTGTGTATATTTGATTGTATGTAATTGAAAATTGTCATGTTTGTTTGCGTTTAAATGTTATATTTTTTTACAACACTCGTATCTAAACTGACATTATATACGGATTTAGTATGAAGAGTATCTATTGTCTCTTTAAAAAATGTAACTATCTACAAAAATAAAAATTATGATATCTTTATGAAACCAACTGCCAATATTAGTTGTGACGATATTGTGATACTGAAATAGTTATGAACTATATTATATGTTATTTTGGAACTAAATACTTTGCTCTTTTTATCTTACAATAATTTATGGCAGTACTCATTTTGTTTTCTATGTTTGAATGAGTTGATATCATTTTTATTTATTCTAGTTCCCTAAAAACGTGGATGATAACATTGTATCATTTTTGAGATTTAAATTATTAATTGAAAAGCGGCATTTTTAAAAGTAAATAAACTTGCAAGATGATTTTATAGAATTAAATTATCTGTTACTATAATTGTTATCTAATTATAAAGTGTTTAGCTAAAGGCGTAAGTATTATGCGATGGTTATCAAAGATATATCAGTAATTTAGGAATCTAGTTAATTTTAATGTTATGGTAGAGGTTATTATCAATTTATTGGGGTTTTTGAGGGGGTAAAAGAAAATGTTATAAACATTGCTCGATGCAATTGTTTAGAGAAGTGTGAATTATTTACATGTGCAGTTTTATTATTGCCGTGGATGCTTTCCAGCATTTTATATTAATCATGCAAAGTAACTGTAATCAAACATATACTTTAGTTAAGAAGTTTTATCATAAATAATATATTTATCTATTTGTCATAGATACCGATAAAATATTTCATTATTTTTTTTGACATCGTCAATACTGTATTATACTATCCCGTCTCGGTATACACAATTCAGCTTGCTTACCAGATATCAGGGGGTAGCTGTCACGATGACGCTTGTCTCTATCAAACAAGTCGAAATGATACACATAAATGTAATTATTAATTAATAGTTCACTATCAAAACAAAAGCTAAATAAAACTGAATGCATCGTATTGAGCGGTTGTGTCTATTGCAATATAAAGAAAAAAATAGCTTATATTCAAGTTACATAAAACATATACATATATATTATCCATAATTAATATTATATAGCTTGCATATTCATGTAATCGAAAGCAATTATTACAAAAGTCAATTTTTAAAGCTCAAAAATGTTAAAAACGATGGTTATCTGAGTGTCAATGTGTACTGTTAATTGTAACTACCAGTATTCATGAATAAAAAATATCCTACCAAATATATATTATTTTTCTTTGCATAACCAGGATTTGCAAGGGCCCTCTGAAAATCCTTTTTCACTGACCTATTCCTGCCGTTTGAAAAAATCTCTGGTTACCTTCACAATTCAATCAATAGGTAAATACAATTATTTACATAGAATAAAGTATAAAATTTGCAGCCAAATGAGTAAGAATGATATGTTTCTACTCGAAAATATCACACATCGAATAAAACTTGAAATTGAGCATTTTTTAAAATAACATGTGTTCTTTTAAAAAGATATGTGAAATATAAATGGACATAAATACACACAAAACAAAGTTATTATTAAATACATACATATTGTGCAAAAACCTACAAACATTTAACTACAAAATACCAATTTTACTACTGGTCCAGTATAGTTAGCGTTTTAGCATTTTTTCTTGAAAACAAAAATTTAATTTTATATTTATTTTTACAATAAAGCTGTACATATCCGTGGCGTTGCCGGATCGTAAAGTTCTGCAAGTACAGCATGCCAACATGGCAGGCATGGATTTGAAAGTGTTAATTCTATACAATCAATCCTCTTTTTATGCGATAGATATGTTCCACGATATATCACATAAAAAAAGACTCGACTTCCATAGAAAAAGTGGGGATATGTTCTATGAATTTTAAAATCAGCTTAACTTTGAAAGCTTCAAATATACCCAGAATTGCATAAAAAAGTTTAGTAAGATTAGAAAGGAAACAGCGTGAAAATTACTTAATTTTTTTTTTAAATTAAAATTGTTTCACTTTAGTAACATTGTAAAACTATCATCACTATATGACAATGCTAAAGTAATTATTTCAGCTGCTATCATCGATTTTTCAATGATTCATCGAATATAACACCCAGGCCACACTGCTTTCCAGCATGAAATTAAAGTACGTGTACATAATTCAGCAATGGCAGATGCAAAATGATTTATACTGGTGTTTCCCAACATGGGGCATACTCCCCTCCGGGGGGCAATGCACAAATCATTAATATTTGGTACATTTCTTTTTGTTAAAACGCAATTTTGAAAATATTTTTTTAAGCTTATGAAGCTACTGATGAAATCTCTGGAGAAATTAAGTTGGGAAAAATCATACTGTTGGAGAGGATTAAATAAAACCTACATCGATTTTTCTCAAAAAAGTTTTGGAAAAAGATGACAAAGAAATGTGAAAGAATCTAGGTGTATTTATTAAAAGTATTTTTTTTTCCAAATTTGTTAGGTACCTAACTGAAATTTTTATTGGGGAAAGGGGACATTTGGGATTTTTGAAACGTTAAAGTAGGGCGTGGCACAAATAAGGTTGAGAAACACTGATTTAAACAGTCCATAATCGTATTTTTTTCCAAATGTCGGTTAGTGTTAATGATTCATTCCTTATTCCAAGGTTTTCCAAACTTATTGTGCAATGGAACATTTCGCAAATTTGGAAATGGTTACCGGGATACAGCTTATTTTTTTGTCAGGTAATTCATAATTGTAAAAATATATGTTATTAAATTACTTATTATTTATTAATCAATTATTTCAAAACATGTTACAAAAACATATGAGTAAATAAAGCTCTTGGTAATTCAAAATCTTCACCTGTACCAAGATATTTGACGTTTTAAACATCAATGAAGATTCATCATCACTCGATTTTTAATATAAAGTAAAAGATGTTTAAATGTCTTACAGCGTAGATTACCCATCCAAATTTTCGTGGAACACCTATTTAGGTCCCACGGAACACCAGTGTTCCGCGGAACATAGTCTGGGAAATCCTGCTCTACTCTATCCAAAATACAACGATACGTAATTTTGTACGTTAATATAATAAATTTTTTTAAAATTTGCATTTCTAAAAATTCGCATAAAAGAAGAATTGACTGTATGTACTTATTTTAGGTAAAAAGATACATACTTATATAGCTGTCAGTAAAATCTAGGGTATCCAATCCCGGAGCCTTTTTCCAATCCCGGGATTTCGGGATTGATAAATTTTCAATCCCGGGATCCCGGGATTGAGATAAATTTACCGAGGAATTTGAAATCTCCGATTTGGTATACTTTTTCCGCGAATTCTCACGAAACCTCGTTTTTTTTTTTTTTAGCTCACCGAGGAATTTGAAATCCTCAATTTGGTATACTTTTTCCCCGAATTCTCACGAAACCTCGTTTTTTTTTCGAGATTTTCGAGATTTACTACAAATTTCTCAATCCCGAAATCCCGGGATCGCGACCATGTCAATCCCGGGATTTCGGGATCAGAAAATTGAACGGGATCCCGGGATTACGGGATCCCGGGATTGGATGCCCTAGTAAAATCCATCCCAAGCCATTTACCATAGACTAGTATACCATAGACAATATACTTAAAGTATATTAGTTTATGTCACTTTCTTAGTTTTACAAAAATGGCGGCTGCGCGTTTGACATTAACGAACTATTTTCCCAAATTTACTCTATTTGGATACAGCGAAATATTCAGTCGCCTGCAGCATCCTTGTTATAATATTTCATGTCGGAACTTTAGCAATATTCCGCTGTCATATGGTTAGTTTATCATATTTTGAAATGTTAGGTTAAAAAAAGTAAAGTTTAGTATATTATTGTCGTACACTTTTTAGGAGCCGAGGGTAAAGATCCAGCGCCGATATTTTTCTCCCAAAGAGTCCAAAAACTTCTCCGTTATGTCACCCGACCAGATCTTGCCAAAGTGTTCAAAAAACGAACCAATAAAGGGGACAAAACTCTTTCAACTCCCGAATATAAATTTATGACCAATGAGCAGCTACAAGAAGAATTGCGCGAGATTCCCCAGAAAGTCGACAAAATTTTGCAAATGCCACCGATTGTAAAAGTAAGCAAAAATTGTCATGATGTTTTTATTTGATAAAGGCGTTTACGCATGGCTACAATGGATGGACCATTTCAGTAATTATATTGTATACTTGCCGTGATTCAAATCAAGATTGAAAGCAACCTTTTCTATACATATCTTTTATTTTTCAAGGTATACACTATAAAAGACTCTTATTTAAGCAAAGATCCCGCTCTCAAAGGACATGACTCCTCAAAATTTGTTTTTACTGACATTACATTTGGAGTTAAAGCTTCAAAGCGGACGATAGTAGTAAGGTTAGTATAAAAATAATCAAAAAACCTGTCAATATCAAATAAAAAATATATGCAATAGGACACTATTAACACATTTAAGCAGGCTTTGCCAATAACTTACTGGTACGTGGAGCAGGTGAAAAAAAATCAAATTTTGTAATAATCGCTCTATCTTCCAAACTAGTGGTTATTTTTGAATGAAATTTTGATTGCATACTTACCACATGTAGATGCTTACTTCTGCATTTGTTTTTCAACGAATAATTTAAGGTTTAATCTTCACCGGAATATTCAGATAAATTATCGGCGAATATTTCGTCATCACTTTCGTAATTTTCTGAAGCCATTTTTTAAGTCTTAAAAAATATGTAAATAAAACGTACTGAAACACAAATGAATTGTAAAGTTGTATTACAAAACTAAAATTCCTATACTGGTTTTCAATTTTAATCGGGGTGGTTTCGAATTCGATCCACACATGTTGTTTTTTCTACACGTGCAACTGGATATACATAATACAAGTGCATGCTCTTCGAATGCATTTTAATGGCTTACTAAGTCTCGCTTTTTCGTTCACTCTACAGAAGGTATAAGTCCCAAAATTGTATTTGTCTGCTTAACCGCACGCAAAGGAAGTCGAGGCGGAACTGATAAAAAAAAATCTAAGTGCACCGAATTGACATTTTTGTATTTGTCATCGTCGACAACTTACCTTCAATGCAATTATAAAAATAGGGTAACCTGTCTACACACATTCATCCTATGTCAAAATATTTGTTTATCACAGTATAAATGGCCAGCCTTAGGATATCAAGTCACACCGACGATAAAAATCTGAAAAACAAAATACACGAAAAAACATGTAGAGTACTCAAAATATAAATATTAGGAAAATAATGTTTTGCAAATGAGTTTATTTTATTGAAAATTGGTCATTCTAGCGGTCCTTTTCTGTTTCACAATGATTCTTTTGTAATTGCATTTTCTATGATGCACCATAGTATGCACCAATAGATCGGCGCTCTGATGCCCAAAAGGTTAATGCTGCTCAATAATGGAATATTTTGGAGTCCGAAATTATCACTGCAAATCGTAAATCAAAAAATGGTGGCACTGTCATAATAATACTTTTAGTTTAATTGTTGCCTATGCGTGATTGTTTGGTCTTCCATTCATAAATATTCATACTTCATGCACATGCTTTCCATTTTTGGGAAGTTTCCTAACATTTCGTAGTAAAACGCAAGTGCGAATCTTCCAGGAAGCTTAACCCATTTTTTAAAAATCTCAACTCTTGCTAGTTTATCACTATTACTATGACTGATTCCACTGTATTGAAACCCATGGACTTGGATAATATGTATATATATCCAAAAATGAATCTTGTACACAAGTGCTTCATACTTCAACACTGTATAATTTTTGGATATCAACATGCATCAATTGTACTGCAGCAAGTTTAAATAATATTCAATAAATATACTACATCATATTAATTTGGCTAGTAGATAGCTGTTGAGTGGAATGGAATTGTTGCATATTGTTTTATATTTTTCCAGGGAAATTGATGGAACTCTAAATCACGCAGATAATGATACTAGAAAGAGACTGAATCAGGTAATTAATGCGGACTTAATTCACTTAGTGGCGTAAGTTAATGGTGTGAGGGTATTCAACGTAGTCGTTGAGTAGGGTTGTGATCGGGATGATCCGCCGTGTCGATGTAAAATTTCTTGACACAGTTTTATGACATGATCGAGGATCGGGTCGAGGTTCATGTCTCCGTGTAACTTTTGCCCGGTGCTCCCGTTATCATGTGAAGTGTCTTGTTTTGTATTATCTGTAGTTTTTGTATGCGATTCATGCCCACCCAAGTTTTTTTAAATTCTACCCCGGTCGCAATTAAGCTTTGTTCCCACTAGCTGAATAGATTAGTATAGTTGGTTAGTCAAACTGAAGTGTCTACAGAAAGTGCATTAGTAGCGAATAAGTCAAGACAAACACAGTGAAACGAGTCAATAGTATTCATTGTCAAATTTGAATTATTTTTATTCTGTAAATTTTGTCGATAACGACCGTGTTTCACCTTTTGGCATCTTCTGGTTTTATCTATGTAGTGCACGAATGCACTTGTCAGTGGGAACAAGCCATTTGTTTGGATAGTCAAGATTATACACAGTTTATTTTTAATAGTATTTTGTAACTGTGTTGGTTATTTAGTAATATTATTTCTAGCTATACTTCCCTGCTGTGGGACGACAAATCAGAGAGCCTGCGATGTTTACGGACGATGCATTATTCAAAAATCTCCTCAACCAACACGAATATGTATTTATATTAGACCGCGCTTGCATTCAGTATGAACCTGACAATCCCACCTTTCAACACATTCAAAGTAAAGTTTTCGAGCATATCAATGATGAAAACCAATATGAACAGTTAAGGTAAGTTACCGTTTCATTTTATAGAATTTTTAATTTAGTTATTTCTAGTATTTGCGTTGAATCCCAAAAAAATTTGAAAATATCCCGAGGTTAAATTAAATGACATTTTGGGAAGTCCTTTCGTAGTGGACAATATTTCATGTGATAAATTCCAGCTTGAATTTGATCATAGGGTAAAAATAGCAACGTATTTAGTTCTACAGTTTTTATATTTATTAGTTGATAGCTATTTCGGCTTTCGCCATCGTCAGAACTATGATTAAACTTACATTTTTCTCATCTATATATACTGGCTCCGAAACGATACACAATGTATCATGTTATTCACTCTAACATCCTAATTTAAATTACAATTATAATATTACACTTATTAAATATGACTAGTGTTTTGAAGAACGATAAACAATCTGGGGTTTTTAAAACGTTAATTAGAATAAATTAAACTGATATTTATTATTAATTGCATTACATTAAATTTATTAACTATGGCTTTAGTGTTTAGAAAAACAATAAGCAATATGGGATTTTTCAAGGTAAATTAGGATAAATTACACCGATATTTATTATTAATTACATTAGGGGTTTTAACAACGGTGATGGATTGATAATGGTTTGTTCATTTAAGATGTTCTGTTTATGCCTGTTAATTTCAAGTTGTTCCAATAATTTAGTTTTTGACCCTTATGACAAAGATGAAAAACGGCTGACGCTAAACTTAAACTCATGTCATGAATTGAATTTTATCCTTTATTTGCAGATCAACGCGACACTTTGGACCTATGGCATTTTATTTTGCCTGGCATAATATCATCGATGGCCTCATATTGGACATTCTACAGGCTGGAGCTATTCAGGAAACGGTTTCATTGATTTCCTTACAAAGAGTTCTTCACCCGGGGATGATAGAAGTCGACCAGAGTAAAGCGTTAGCAGATGAGGTTTGGCATTTCAATTTTGTTCATAAATATTATCAATTTAAAAGTCATTTGAATTATAACATATCTTTTTATTCTATTCACTAATAGAAATTGCTAAGTATGTTTACTGAATTGTTGGCATAAAAAAATTATCTCATGTATTCACTCTCTGAAATTAGTATATAGTTTTGAAATGAATTTAAAAAAAATTTAATCATCCATGGTCGCTTAAAATAAAACCCATCTTTACAAACTGACCAATAACAATTCTTTAGTAAAAGTCTATCCACTGTTAAAAATTCCATTTTGAACCTTATTTAACTATCCATTCAAAATTCTGCATTCTATTCTAATTACTCATTAAAAGTTAGGCATGTGTAACATATTTTCCTCAATAATCTCCAGAAGACTGATAAATATTAATACCCCCACCTTAATGAGGTGAGGGCCTTAACCTTTGAATTGTTTATTGATACTTCAACCCTCGCTCAACATATCTAAAATCAATTCACCATTAGCGTAATGGAGTGGTGAAATAAAATGACTTTTCTAATTATAGAGATTGGCTCAAATATATTAAGTACAATCTGTTTTTGTTTTTTACTCAGCTTATTGTTTTAGATACTAGCTCTCAATAACACCGACAGAACTGCAGCTGAAAATTTGATGGATATTAATGTGGAATTGGATGAAAAATGTATAAATTGTGTCGATGAATACATAAAGAATAATTCATCAAAGAAAGCGCAACAAGAATTGGCACTTCAAGCTTTCCGGCAAATGTACAAAGAAAAATTAACAGTGGATCAGGGCATAAGATTGGCACACGGATCCTCGTAGTACATCCAAATATAAAAATAGTTTTACAGTATTTATAATAAAGGTCTTAAAGTTTTAATGTTTTTCATTTTTTATAAAATGAATACACCTAATAATAATTATGTATGGAAAATGTTGATTAAATAAACTATGATCTACATCTGGTTACTTAAATTTTATTACATCAATTGTTTACCTTTCTTTTTTATTACCATCTGATATTATTACTAGTAAGTAGAGTGGATCACTAGTAAAAAATCAAACATTCGATAATGAAATTCATAATAACGTTGATAATTAAAACAAAAATTTCTTTTACTAAAAGGTTTATTTTATTTTTGGGTTATTCTTAACTAAATATGTATTTAATTTATATAACAAGTACTGCTTTATTCTTAAATTGAATCAAAATAGCATACATACATATATATAATACTTAATCTGAAATTTCAATGTACAACAATTGTCACAATATCACAGTCATAACTAAGACTTACTGCCTTCGCCTTTGAGTGAAGCCCACCGGCTGTACTCAAGATTTTATGTACAGATAAGGATATTATTTTTATAATTTATATTATATACAATTTGTTTAAAAATTCTATACACATTGAAATAAATTGTGATACTCGAAACGATTTCAAATGAAATTCAATATGGAAGACAAAACTATGTCATTTGGCAAAATGATTATAAATTTATCTTTGTGAAATGAGTGAAAAATTCTTTCAGATTAGCACTGTTGGAGAATTTTTGAATTGTCATTAATTAGATTGTTATATTATGGTGATATTTTTACTTAAAAAAAACACAGATCCATAATGAGATACTATTTTATACTATTTTAAATAGAAAATATATTATTCGGACAATTTTAATGAGTAGATAGATAGATGGATGATTGATATAACAAGATACATAACGTCTTTATTAATTTATATATTAATAACATTAATACTACAATATATTAATGTCAATGTTTCTAAATGCCAAAATGGCTATCGCCAGATAATAGCTTCGCTATAATAACGTGTTATGGCAAATTATGATTCCTTGGACTAAATTAAATTATACTTTGATTCTATGTATTTACCTGAAGGACAAATATTTAAAAATCATATCACAAATCCTTTGAAGAAGCAGTCGTGTAAAATTTCACAATAGCCGTACGTAAAGGTTTCGAGAACAAGGAAACAAAACGAGCTCTGCAAAGAACTCGTGCCACTAATGTTGAATAAGATATTGTCAAACGATGTGGGCCTGATCTAAGAGGCTCATCCCGTTTAATCGACCCTCTTGATCGCCCATTTCTATCTGTTCTTTAAGTAGTTCGAGCTCACGAATACCCGAGACGGTGACTTCATACTTGTGTATGACCAAAGATCGATAGAAATGAACAGCGAATGCTAAAAAGACAATCAAAACCGGTATAAGTACTACACATGCAGACCAGGCCGCCATCGGACTCAAGTCGTAAAATTTCACCCAACAGAGTATAGCTATTTCTAGCAAGAACAAAAGAAGACCGAGTAGTGTCGAAAAGGCCCAAGCCGTTTCTATATACCAATGCAATCGCTCATGCGGAGACTCGTGGACAAGAGATATACTGTGCAAATTGCAGATGGCATCAATATTGGGCAGTATGCATGTGCTGATCATCAATGCGAGCATGTGCACAGCGACAAGGAGCGTTGTACATATTGCAAAAGCCACTAGCATGCCTTCTGGAACCTTCGAATCTGTATTCAACTGCACTTCCACCATGGCGACCTGTGGAAATCGAATTCAAAGTAAAAATAATACAGAAAAGGATACATGATTGTTGAAAACAATGTTAAATAGTGTGTATGCTTTCGCACTTCAGCAGTGACAGCCAGTTAACACTGACGTTTATGACAAACCATTTTTGAATATATTGGCAATACTTAGGGATACGATATTGAGGGAAAATAAATAAATCCAAAGATTATTTATGTGTATAGCAGAGTGTTTTTCACTCGGTAATAAATCTTGTATATATAATAGACGAGTCTGGTTTGTGGCGCAGTAGTCAACGTTGTTGGCTTTCGTGACAGATCTCACGAGACAGAAACGTAGACAAAAAATTTTCAATCCTCAACTAATGGGATGTAGTGAGAGCGATTAATTAACCACTAGTCGTGTCCTTCTATCCCCACTCTTGAGCAACTGAGTAACAAACAGTTATCGCAGAAAAACTTCGATGACATACTTCCACTTGGAGACCATATGCCCACATACGGAGCAAACATGGATTTTTAAAAAAAGTAGATGTTACTTAAATATAGCATAATCATACAGTCCAAATTTTGATTAATATCAAAAGCGTAAGTGTCAAAAGCTAATACAAAAATCATTATCTTTGCCGTAACAGTGTGACGTTTTTCAGACCGTCCAAAATAAGTGTCTTGATCCTTGATTGCATGTGAGAATAGCTGGTATGCAAGCAGAAAAACAAAATAAATACCATTGCGAAACCGGAGAGGAGAGCTGATGTTTTGCTAGACGCTTTCAACTTGGCCCGGCTGAGCTGTAGTTTCCGCCACGACAGGTATCCAGGAGTGTGCAGTCCATCACCGGCCTGCGACATTCCACCACTCTGTTCACCAGACATTAAACCCCGTTTCTGATAAAACATTCAACATTACATATTTTAAATAAACAGTAAATACATATTCTAAAGAAATGTTAAACAAGGCTCGCAAATGGGATTTTTTTTAAAGAATAAAAAGTTTTTAAGAATTTAAATTACAAGAGACAGGTTTACTCAAAAGGGATAGGATATTGATTCTCCAATATATAAATAGCTTGTGAAAAAATTCTTGTATTTTGATATAACATTATTTTACTTACCTACATTTTTTACTATTGCGTGGCTTAAAATTGAGCATGTTGCATGTCACTGCACTGCATAACAAATACAGACTGAAATGTCAGTATAATAAAATTCCATAAAACTAAGCATGTTTGAAGTGAATTAAGATATGCAAATACAGGGCAATTTTAAACATACCTTCACGATTGATTGGGTTGAAGTGACTCGAAGCGACTGAATGAATAAAATAATTGGTATCTAATTAGTCAACCTTTAAACGCCCAGCGGTCCATATGACTGCGGATTTTCGTTGTTCGCTGCCTAGCGAGTATGGCGAGTTTCGCGACAGGACTACATTAATTTACAATAACAATATACAAACTGTAAATATTAGATAAAATAAGAAATGACATCTTCATTCAATTGAGATATGGTTATTTTTGTCTGACCAGTTTCAAAATTAATTTTGTGAAAAAGTACATGGGCAGTGAACTACTCCTAATGCCCGAAGCACGAGGGCGGATAAAGGTTAACGTGTTAAATGAAGAATAATTATATTTATAGCGTTTCTCAGGTGCCATATTAATAAATTCAGCCATTAATAAATTCTTACAATTAGTTAATATCGCAACATATAAGATGAATTTTAATACTGCACGATATAAAAGATCATTAAGCATTAAAATATCAAAGCTTAATTACACAATGTTGATTCTGGAGGAACCGTATGAGGTTCATATTTTCATAGGGAGCAGACATAGTCAGATGAGTTAGTTAAATGCATTTTATTTTTTACTAGGTAATTAGAATTCATTTCTAACATGCAGTTCAAAGAGTAACATTTCGAAACATACAAATTCCTAAATTATAATTTCATGTTATGGAATCGGATGAGCTATATTAATATCAATAAAGCTAATATAGCTATCTTTTCACTAACAATTGACAGTTTGAACATTGTAGAAAATAAGTGTTTATTGATAGTATCATAAAAATCTAAAACATCTGAAGTGGGTTTTTTTATTCAAGATGTAATGAAAAAAATGTCATTCAATTCATAAGTGTGATTATCATTAAATCGTTTTGAAATGTCACTCTTCGATGTCAGGCAAGTTAAAAATTTAAAATAAGCCTTGGCGACATGACATTATAATAGAACTTAATTACAAGTTATTAAAATAAAGCGTGTTTAGACTAAAAAGGATTAGCTTTGTCATCAGTTTAGTATTGGATTTTGACACGATGTAGAACATCGGATTATTGAATCTATAAATTGAGAATTATCCGCAGCTTAGTTCATTTGATTGGTTTGATGTACAAACAAATTCTGAACTGATGTCATGTCAAAGTTTGGATAATATACCACTAGGGGATGCACACATGGAAAAGTAAGTCAGTGTAAGTAACAGGTAATAATAAACAGCAGGGGATTATCATGCAATTTCAGTAGGCAACATTTTTTAAATTATTTTTATCCCATCATAATGTTAAATCTAAGGTGGCTTCTAAATTTTGTCAACGCCTTTGGCTCCACAAATGCATAATTCATCATTGATAACAATCATATTTTTTGAGAATTCAGCTATACGTTTCGTGTAAAGTTCTATTTTAATTTATCAGTGGCTGCTCTTTATACTGTGATAGGTGGGGTTAGACCATCATGAAATTTGAGCGTTTTTTTTTATTAGTTTTAATACTAAACTATAATAGAACAGCATTACTTCCAACAACTGTCTTTCGCATATAACGGTCACTAAAATCTAGAGATTGCTTTTAATGCAATACCTCCATGCATATTATGTTCTTACATTTAAATATAATAAGTATCAAACTTGACTACGATGAATAAGGTGAAGTGGAAACTTGTACAATTTTGTAGATAGTATATAAAGTTATACATTCTTTTTAGCCTACCTCAGTCATATCAAATCTCACCTAGCATTTATGGAGCACTTGACAACTCAAACATTTACGATTATTTGATTAGCAGGAAATAATATTTTATTTTGTTCTAAAACCATTACAAGATATAAATTATTTATAACAATCATAATTTACAATTTGTAAATACATGCTTATACAAGCTGTGTGCCAAGATAATTTTATACAAGAATATTTTTGTTTAGAACTGGAAACAATTAAATGTAAGTAAATAACGGCTTTTACATTTTTGTGTTTAAAAATTTGCTAGCATACAGGATGTAATCTTGCATACAGATACTACTCGTAGCCGGTAAAGAGCTAACCAAGCATAAGTAGCTAAAATAATAAAATAAAAATATTATTTAAAAAAATTGTACTTAAAACTTTACCAGAACACGTATGTTATTTGTGAACATAATATAAAATATAAAATTTTAGTCCCCAATACCATAATTCATATTTTTTTAGTAATTTAAGAATAAACCCTAAGCCCATCACATTTGCAGCATTGTAGATTCAGGAACCAATTCACAAAGAACTCCGAAACCTGGACAAGAATTGTGAAAATAAAAATCATCAACGTGGAATTATTTTATTAGAAATACTTTTTGTACGGTCTGAAAACTTTCTATTTTATTTCATTCCACGCATTGAATTGCAATGTGAATCACCAGTTCCCGGTCACTACAATAGGGTTAGTCGAACATCACTTACTGTCCAAATGTTAATCGGATATGAAATTTGGTACATAAGAAAAGTGAAAATGAATATTCGTACCAGAAAGAGCTTGCAGAAATGAAGTGCGCTAGTTCAGGCACCTTTAACCAGTGCCTAGATCAGATAAAAGACTCAGGCTGGGACCTTATTTTAAATGAAAGAAAAAATCTGTAGAATTGCTACTTTAAATTATTATTAAAACTCAATATTTATGCATTATCACAATTTGCATTCAAAAAAAGAAAACACACAATGTAAATAAAATTCGGCAGATAATTTTTGGTTTTCAAGTAATTTCCAAACTATTGTTTACTTCAAAATTTCATGGGTAAGATACTGCTTATTTTCCAGAAAATATAGAGAAGTTTACATAGATGCGAGAATCATGTATTTACTTGATAGCAATGTATGTCTACAGGAGAAAGAATAATTGGTAAGCTGCTTTGTAAGAATATAAAAATTTGAATGTTCAACTGGAGATTTTAAAACTGCAGACTATTATTTGGACTATTGACAATATGAAATAATAGTATGACTATAGTTTATATTATCTATGAGAGTTTGACAACATGTACTGTATATAATATACTACGCAAAGTATAAAACTACATTTCTATGTTTATTCACTGATTTAAGAATTATATTTATTTAAAAAGAATACGAAAACAATATTGCATACTTAAAAACTATAGCAAAAATGTCTTAGTTATAGATTTATAAAAATAAACCTGTTTCGCTCATTGTAAGTATTTTTAACTAATGAAATTGATCAGTTGAAAACACTTGGCATGAACGAATCAGTCCTGATCATTATGTAAAATTGTAGAATTGATAAAAAAAAAAATCAATTTTATGGTGCCTTTTCAACAAGAATTGGCAGTTGATACCAATCAAGTTAAATTACTTATTCTAACTCCTCCCGCCCTTTTGAAAATTACTGGTTTATCTACCTATGTAATGCTGGCTTTTTTATACCGCTGATATGGTGAAATAAATATTTTAGTACATGTTAAATTAAATATGCAATAAAAATAAAACAACAAAAAATAAAAAGCTATGATGTATTTGGGATATGTACAAGAATTAGACAGCGTTCAAATAATTTCTAAGAAGTGTATACTACATAATATGATAAAGTTGAAGACAATCATGCACTCTTTTGAATATACATAAATACCTAAACGAATTTTAAAAATGCCTCTCAAAATATGAATTGTTAAAGCATTATCTAATAACAGTTGACAGATTTATCAAAATTGATAATTATTGGTTCTCAGCAATTCTTTCACTTTCAGAACAAAACAACAATGAATTGAAATTTAGAGTGCATTATAAAATATTAAGCCGTTGTTAAATGCTGGTGGGTAATTTTAAAGAAAAAAATCAGATTGAGCTAAGTAAGGTTCAGGAATGGCTGT
Organism: Himalopsyche anomala; assembly: GCA_031772345.1. NCBI lineage: Eukaryota > Metazoa > Arthropoda > Insecta > Trichoptera > Rhyacophilidae > Himalopsyche > Himalopsyche anomala. Next base: position 7,134,561 of record CM062826.1, read on the forward strand.
GGGGCTATTCTCAAATTTATTAGAATCTAGAAACTAATTAAAGGGGTTTTCTAACACTCAACATGATTTTTGTATTTAGTTTTAACGGTTGGTATAATTTAGATGTAATAATAATTGCAGCTATGTTCACAGTTATTTATTTATTTAATCAATCAAAGGAGTGCGTTAGAATGAGGATGATTTGAAACACACTGTCAAAATTAACACAAGCTTATCAAGCAGCATGTTACAAAAGCATATTTATCTTGTTACAATAAATTACTCTAATAGGTAAAGTGAATAAACATGATTAATCAGACATGAAAATTTGAAAAAATAAAACAAAATTCTGTTGATTGTAGGCGACATCTGAATATTCGTAATCGAGATCATGAAGAAAACTGAAAAACTGTCAATGATCAGACCCCTTGATCGGATAAAATTAACTAATCTAACAATAAAAGATGTAATTTAGAATTTCGACTGAAGGTTTAAATATTATAAATGTTATAATGGAAGTGTACATTGTGAAAATAGTTCTAACGTAAATAAAAGATGTGATGTGGTTAATTTGTAGCACGTTCTTGCACAACGCTTGTTGTTGTAGAATACAATAAAGTGTAATAAGTTCATTATCGCTGTATTCTTCACCATTCTTTATTTTCTTCAGAAAATATATTTTTAAAGGTAACTTCAAATGTTTTTTTTTTAATTACTTATACAATTTGTAAAATACTCCACGGGCCGCCATTTGCCTAGGCCTGAGTTAAGGTACACAAACCGTACTAACTAAATACAATAATCATGGTGTAATAGAGACCTCCTTAAATAATACCTCATTTAAAAAACAATCTGGCCTATTTCTCGATAAGTTTGGTGACCCTGGTCTAAAAGATACTTAAGTGTCTAAGTAATAATTAATTTGAGAATAGCTCCGCTGGCATAAATAGCTCGAAAATCATTGTGAAAGTGGGGTAAAATTGTGATATAACATGCCACGATTATTTCAGCATAAAATTTCACAATGTAGCTTAAAACAACGCCATGATTCGAAATCTTTTATTGCGGATTCAAATTTCACAAAAAATCAGACATTATTATGAAGATCACTCATAAATTTAGCGAAATATGAAATACACTTTAGTATGAAAACATCACTATCGTATATGATTTTTTTCTATTTTTTCTCTTTCTGTAGAAATTATGTAATGAAAAATTAATATTTTTCTGCTAATTTTCTCCCACTTGACAAGGACATGTTCCGGAGATGTGGATAAAGGAACAAAGCTCAGAACATTTCATATACAATGGCGACGTTTTCTTAATAAAAAGTATTTCATATTTCGCTAAATTTATTAGTGATCTTCATAATAATGAGTGATTTATTGCGAAAATCAAGTCTGCAATAAAAAAAATTCAAACCGTGGCATTGTTTTTAACTAAATTGTGAATTTTTTAACCGAAATAATTGTGGCATGTCATACCACAATTTTACCAAAAGTGAACCTATTTGCACATAAGAAACTTTGAGATGAACTGTGGTTGAATAAACAATCTTATTGATCTCATGCATATTTTAGAAACGGAAACCCTTACATATCTTTAAAACAGCCAAGATTTCCGCCAAATTTTATTAAGCACGAGTCTATGACAACGTCAAAAGCACATAAGTTTGCCTATTCCTAGGTGTTGAGAAAGCTTGCCTATAAATGCAAACATTATAAAAAATAACATTTACCTTATAGTATTTAAGGCGCCCGTAAGAATCGACTACGTCAGATGATTTATTGGCTCGATTTGAATTACTTTTGAAACCAGCAGTACTTGCGGACCACACAGACATTACTAACAATCACTAGAGTAAATACTTAAAAAATCTTGTTTATACCAATGATAAAAACGGTTTTATAGTCGAGTGAAAAATCTATTAAAACGCAACTTTCTAGCAATATCATGTCAAAAGCTATAAATTCAGTTTTACCCTCACCAAATTAAAATCGTTCATGACTTCATATCGTTGCAAACGTCGAAGTCGGTCAATTATAATTTTTATGTTATAGGAACAAACTTGACTTAAATGAATTATCAACCTCACACTTTTGACAAGTAGAGTAATGTTACCAGCTATTTACCACACTTGAAAATATCTTCTTTTTTAAAATCATGTGTTCTTGAAAAAATAGGCTAACACATTTTATATAGACGTAATAATATATGAATTACTTATTAGGTGAAACTTTTGCATCAAATTTAAATAATTTTACACACTGACTCATAGACTAGTATCACTGACTGTTTGACACAGTTAATCTTAAAACTTATTTTGTTTACTTTATAGCGACGAAACAGACAAAGTTCTTCCTAAATTGCAACATAATATGGCAGGGAAAAACATGTGCAACCGAATACAAAATAAAATCTTCTTGGTAATATTATAAAAAACCTACGTAGTTGAATAGGGCTGCCAGTTTTCTTAACATCTAAGCCGAGACATTTTTTAAATTTAGTGGCTCGAAAGTCCTGGTTTTGACCCTAAATTTGGTAATCGGACGAGAGCCGGTGTGCACAAATCACCATGCCCGCTTTATATATCATCCGAAATTATTTTTGATAATTTGCTTGCAGGATGTGTTTTAATATATTTTATTCAAATTATTTACACTTAATATTCGGGAGGGTTGCTTGTGTTTCATTTGATTTTTATTTCTTGCATTTTTGTAACTTATAAACGGCGAGAACTTGATATTTCTGGACAATGAAAGTTTATCTTTCAATAATGAATTGAGACCTTTGGTTGTCCCGAAAGTGCGCTTCGGACACGTTTGGACAAGACGCTTGAAACCGGGACGTCTGGTAACTGTACAATTGAACCATTCAGGAAATCGGTTTTACTCTACTGTAATATTCTAATCTTACATTAAAAGCAGAGGTGCATTTTGTACATAACAGTGTCATGTCAACTAAAAAACACTGCCACACACACTCAACCAAACATTTTTTAAGCAACACATAAATAAAGTCATATTCATTCATGCATACAAGTTTTATAATTGACAGTGAAATTTTAAAATCAACTTGAAATCTGAATAAGGCGCGACTCAAGTAAATATATTTTATTTATTGATTTAGGCGTAAAGCCATTATATTTTAAAATGTATGAAAAACTGAAATTTGTACCTCTATGCATATGGTCTTCCATTTAAATAAAACAATAAGTACCAAATTCGACCGTAATGTATAAGGCGAAGAAGAAGCTTGCACAATTTCGGAAATTGTATACTTACAATGAAAACTCCTTTTTTTAATCTACCCAAAATTTTAGGGTCACTAGCCGTCACTGGTGAAGTGTGACGAATAGGACCATGAGATGAATTCCGAACTAGCAGATCTCGTGGGTGTGTAGTCAGATAAGTTAAAAAACATTGAAAATGAGATATCAATGCCGATCAACAAAAAAATACATAGTTCTCTTTCGATGTGTGTAGTCAGTTAAATTGTAGTATTGAGAAAGTGCATTTTAAATCTAAAAGTGTTTCAGGTTTTTAGAACCTTCTTTTGACTGTATCCTAAAATACTTAATATAGACTCACAAACTGTTAGTTGCGGTCCACTTTAAGCTATTTTTTATAGTATGACTGATTTATTTGACAATACATTTATTATTAATTCTTGATATTTTGATAGAAAATAATACTTTTCCGTATTTTCTAAGCATTCAGTTCTATGGATTGAATTTTGCACACGTAACTTACTTTACATTGAATTTCGCACATAGGACATATTTAATATTGAATTACATCCTCAGTACAATACTACTTTAAAGCTATAATACTGTTCCACTGTATTCGTTTGGATTATATTACTTTTGATAATATTTAGTCACCGACGGTTCCATTTATTAATGTTCTCCTATGTATTTGCCTCCTTTTATATTTGTTCATGTACATCAATTTAATTTCCTCTATATTTATCAACTTTTTTGTGCTGGATCTGTTCTGGAGCTTACGTTATCTCAGTCAATTGGTATTTCGACTAAACAAAAAAGCGGATCAAAAAAAATAATCTGATCAGATTTACATAACCCCATTCAATTGATTAAAAATCTAATTACTCAATTGAAAATGCAGCTCGAGGTTATTGAACCAACCACCACTGTCACATCTAAAAGCACACATGAATACTAACCACTGCTATCACAAAAAAATAAAACAAAAATAAAAACTTAAGACAAAGGTAAATTGGAGCACGGCTCCACCATCCCCGTAAAAGGATGAAAGACACCATTAATATGTTTAAACTTTATTTGAAAATATAAATCACAACAAAAATATTTATTTTAGTTAAATAAACTGTTTTTTGCCATTTTTTTCTTCATTATTTGCTTAACATTTGATGCATCGGCTAACCAATCTGGAAGTTTTCGTTTTAAAACATTATTTTCTTCAATATGTTCAAGCAATTGTTTGCTTGTTTGTTCATCAGTTTTTGTTTTATCCAAACTTGGGACAGTTTCATCTAAATTGTCGAGAGAGAATTCTTCTTCAAAACCTGAGCAGACATCAGGAACGATTTCACTTTTTGGCAAGGAATCAATTGACTGATTCATAACTTTATCTAGTTCATTAATATTTTCAGCAAAAATATCATCTGCCTCCCAAACATCGTCATCGATGCAAATAGCGGACTTATTTTGATTTACTTGTTGGGTAATTTCTTCATTGGATTCTTGAAGAATTTTATTTGAGTTTTGTATCTCATCAGCAATTATCAACTCGGTGTCAGCTACAGTTTCATCTAGAGATGCCTCAAAGGGATTTATTGTCACTGAATGAAAAACTACAGTTCCATTGTTGCGGTCCAATGCATTATCATCTTTATATGAACAATTCAGGTAATTTATGTGATTTCTAACCTCCAAATACGCTATGGTTAATTTAATGTCATCATATTTAATGACAGGTGGACAGATGTTTTTAATTGGAGCAAGCTTGCTCATATCTGCAAATAAAAAAATAAATAATAAAAAGTTGTAAGGCGGTCATATCAATACTAACCACCGTACTTACATCCAATACAAAGAAAACCTAATTTTTTTTAAACCTAAACTTGAATTTGAAATATTTATAGAGATAAGATAGCAATTTTTAACCATCGTTTGAAAAAAAGAGAAAAATCAGTTGCTCAAGGCAGCAACGACAATTCTGAATAAAATGATTTGTTTCTTTTAGCAAATTTTATAATGTATGTTTATCACTTCTTATTTTATTAAAAAATATTTTATATTAGTAATGTATGGCCAAATAAATAAATAACAAGATCATTGATTTTTCGACGTTTTTTTTGTAACGTATCCCCACATTTCGTATTAGATTGTATACATCTAAACTTTGCTATCGTTCAAGGTCAATAGCGGGGTTAATAATTACATTTATATAAAATATATACTAAGAGATAATAACTATTGAAAGAACAATCATAAGCAAAACATATATTAATGAAAAATAAATTAGAGCAGGTATGTGTGATCATTTTTAAACATTTATCAATTGATAGAATTAATATACCTTTGTTAATAGGTGCCGATTGTATAATATCAATAATACATTTTAATTTTGGTGCTGTTATTAATGACTGGAAATCAAATTTACAACCAGATCTCATAGCACAAGTAAAATGATTGATGATGGTTGATATTTCCAATTTCCTGAAAATAAAAAAGCATATTAACCTCGCCAACGTTATGTACGATCAAACAGATTATTGGTGTTCTTTTGTTCGTAAAAATTCATGGTTGGGAACCGTGGATAATCTGACAAGTTATTTCTAAATCAATACCTAAAAATAGAAAATATTTTTTTTCAAATAATATTTCTATCTTCTTTTAATATTTTGATTGGCCATTGTAAGTTGATAGCTATAAAAAATTAATATGAATTAAATTGAATTTTCAATTGTTATTGAAATGAGATATTAAAAATATTCATTGAGTTATCTCTAATATTTATAACTAATAATGAAAGATAATTCACCTAACGGCTGCAACTTCTTGAAGTGTTTTCCCTTCATTAAATAAATCAAGTGAAATTTTTTGCGATACATTAAACGGCGACGGTTGACCAGCAGATGTCAGCCGTAAAGGATGCTGAGAAAGAATTTCATAGATCGTTTGCACCGGTTGCGGGTTGGCTATACAATATTCTTTGATTTGACTAATGAAAGAACTGCCAAATTTAGAAATCTTCGAATCTGACATGCCGTCAACTGAAACCAAACGAATAATAAAAATTCATATGTATAACAGTAATTCGACCGTGTAATGCAAGGGTCGGCAACCTTTTGTTGTAAAAGAGCCAAATATTTGTCGTGGGGTTAGTGCGGGCCGCACTTGGGTCATATGTCATCACACTGTAATGATATGTGTAGACAAATATTTTAATCTAGAGAACCTTGCGGGCCGCAGATTGCCGACCCCTGGTGTAATGAATCATATTACACAGAGCCAAAATATTAGCAGGATATAGGTATAAGATATAAATATTAAATTAAAAGTTTTCAAATTTCAATCAATTTAAAGCTGGGTTCAATCAGAATATTAGACACAAATCAATATTCTGTTTTCAATAAATTCTCTTCTAACTTCAAGGATCCCATTTAACCATCTTTCCGACGATTCTGAAAAGCAATCTGTTCTGCTAATGGAGAGTGAAACCTCAATCATTAAAAGAGATTCAATAATACAAAAAACGGCAAGCAACAGAGAGATTAAACCGAAATCTTACAACCATATTCAAATGAAGACCTAGAGAGCTGGTATGATTAAAGATTCTTTGCTAAATTTGCTGAGATGACTAGTTAGGTTACGTTTGAAAAAATAGTAAGCGGCTAAATATTCTATATTTTGATAAATTGAAAAAAATTCTATTCACTCTAGAAATAGTAATATGGTAATAAAAATTGTTCAGTACTTACATTTTCCATTAACTAATTGAATTAAGGTCAATGGACGTTTAACAGCCATCTGTTGCAAAGCAATGTCTGACGCCACTACATATGGCATGATATTGCTTGTTTTAGCTAGAATATGCCTGACTTTGGTAAGTTCCTGTAAATTTCAATGAAACAAATCATAAATAAACTGGTTAAAATAGCACATTGATGGTTAACCCTTTGCCCGCGTCACCAAATTTAGCGAGCATGCCCTGTACGCGGCTGCTTTTATGCAGATTTTGTTATCGCTTTTTCGACTATAAATATAGGTTGTAATATTTTTTCAACTAATCAAATATGTTAATTGCCACCCAAAGTAACTTTTTCAATAATAAAATACAGTATATTTCTTGTATTTTCGGTTTAATCCAACAATGATCATTCTTCATACAATTGCGGCGTGACGTCGCCATATTGCAAAATACCGTCACACGCGACCGAGAACACTGCGCCACCACCGTACCATGCTTATAATATTAAATTCTCAGAACAATTTCAATTTCACCCGCACTCGATCGCTTATTTACATTATCCAAAATCTTGCATTGATGACGTATGTTCACGGCGTGTTCCAGAAATAAATTATTTTAGCCTGACTAATGCCATCTATTGAATTTGGTAAAATATACATTTAGTAATATGTTCAACCATATTATACAATTTTAACACAATAGATAGCTCTTATATAGGGTTTGAAATTTCCATGACATCTATACGTGTCACGTGCGCCGATGGCATGTTCGCTAGGACATGCATAGCGGTCATACGCGGTGATAAGGTTAAAAGAGCAGATTTGAAACAAGAATAAGAAAGTTATTGATGAACATCGATTGAAAGTTTACATGGCAAAAAAAAACCAATGCGTTATTACCTTCTCAATGTCAAGGATTTTATAAGAGCATAATAAACTATAACGCTCATGACTATTTTTGCAGATAAATTTACTTTGATTGCATATTAAAAAACTTATTATTCGTTTAAAAATTTTAAAATAATAAACAAAATAAGTATTATGCTAAGTCGATTTATTCAAATATGTACATTAATATTTTTAACCTTATTATAATGAAGTTCTACCAGTGGCGGTCGGTCAATGTGGCATTGGATTAATACACCCCTTGTATATGCAGGGGCGGTTATATTTCATGAAATAATATACAAACATAACATTTTATACCATTCACTCATTTTAAATTCTTTATGTATTTATTGTCTATAATAAATATTTTGGAACATTTTATTTTAGACAATAAATACATGAAGAATTTAAAATGAGTGAATGGTATGAATTTCATGAAATATAACCACCCCTGCATATACAAGGGGTGCATTGATCCAATGCCACATTGACCAGCCCCCACTGAGTTCTACCAAGTAAATGCCAATTCAATCAATATTTCATTTAAAATCGTGTGGCTTACATACAATGAATGAGAGATGGACCTTAATTATTATCCCCATCTATTATGTTTCTCATGGGTAGGTGATCAACACTGCCACGTGATAGATTGGATTCATTGAGATTTTTGTATCTGTATAGACAGTGATCAATACCAATTAATAAACAGTATACTTGCAGTCACTAATTTCTCTTCAAAATCACTCAATTGCAGGACCATTCCTGAGGATTCGATGGAATTTGATGAAGTAGACGAGGTCTTTCTAGCGAATTGTTGTAAATCAACTTTATCATTATCATCTTTGAACTGTGGTTGGACGCTAGAATGAAACAAAAATATGATTAAATAAATTTTAAAGCATTAGAACTCTCGGAGCTCTCTAATTTATGTATATTTTGATAATTCTTACTCATTATTTTGTGAATGATAACTTAATAACTAGTCTTATCCTTCTGATCTACTCTGTTTTAAAAAGAGAGATTGAGCAACTGAGTAACAAACTGTTCTCGTAGAAAAAAAAACTTCTATTGAGATACCTCCACTAGGAGGCCATATGCTCTACATTGGGAGCGAACATGGATAAAAAAAAAGCAATATAATGATGAATATTTTGCAATATGCTCAAAGTGAATTTAAATGAGTGCGTTTAAATATCCTCATAAATAAATAAATGTTTATGCACCATGAGATCTCGCACTAGTAGTCCATGTAGAACTGCTAATGCTGCTTCTCAGCAGAATTTAGTTTTACTAGAACATGTCTTAAGTCAGTCACTCAACTGCACTTCAGAGGGAGATAACGATAAACAAGGATAGAATTATGAAAGGGCAAGTAGTCGTAATCGCATTATCTGCATTTTGTTTTCAGGCTAATACATCATCAAGCATGTGGATACAGATCTATACATCTATACATCGATTGAGAAATAAATGCATGAAAATTTGAATGCAAACAACTAGACCAGCGGTTTCCAATCTGGAAGGCGCAGAGTACCGCCAGGGGATGCGCCAAAATTTTTAGAAAAAAATAATTTTCATACCATAATTTCTTCATATAAATAAAACTTCATATTGTAACGTACGGTAACAATTCAGTGAGTGAATGTTTTTTTTTTTTTTTTCTTACATTTTTCTATATATGTACTGTGCTTTTAATTCATATTAAAAAAAATACCTGGAGCGGAAAATTTTAAAATGGTGCCTTAGCAAAAATTTTGTTTCGTTAAAGTAGGTCAATTGGTAATTTAATATAAAAATAAATGTACATGTTTGCAGTACTTTTTTACCATGTAACGTGGTGAAACGGCGTTCCGGCACCTTTTACTGGGCATTTTTAATGTTTAAAATCAATTTTAGTAAAAAAAAAATGTAAATTGATGTCATATTACAAAACAATATCAGGTCCATAGACTTACTCTGTGACCAGAAACAGGGATTTAATGCTTGATGTGCAACAGTTTTATCACTTTTGTTCATCAAACTCATAGAAGCAAATTTGACACCTTTATTTTTCTTTAAAATATGTTGAATGGTGGTCACTAAAAGGAAGACAACGCTTTCGTGACGGATCTCACAGATTCGAGTCCTAGTACGAACAACATTTTCTTCAATCGATATATCAATTTCTATTTAAAGGCATGAGTGTTTGTGATATCTAAGCATTTCCTCCCACCCTTTCATATCTATAATAAACAAGACAAAGCGAGAGAGATTGGTTAATCAATAGTCCTATCCCCATATTTTTATTCTCCAAAAAAAGAAAGGTTGGGTAACAAGCAATTCTCTTAAAACAACTTCCATTGAGAAACCTCCATTATAATGCTCCACATTAGGAACGGACATAAATAAAAACTGTTTAAATATCGAGTCCTTCAAAAAAAAGCACTACATGTTTTTATATTATTGTTCTGTTAATAATTGTTTTTAGTATTTTTTTTGTAATAAAATTATTATTGTTGAAAACGTGTGTATTACTATATTTATTAAAAAAATAAAAAGTAGGGGAGGCACGGGAATTTTATTTTTATTTTAGGGAGGCTTATAAAGGTTGGAAACCGCTGAACTAGACGAAATTCAGACAAGGTTGATTGAATCTAAAAAATACATACGATTTAGTTTTCAGACATTGCACTATGTCTTCAGTCGGGGCTAATAATATGGGATCAGCTTTTCCTTTCTTTTGTAATCTCAGCCAAACTTCTCCCTTACGATCAATCACAATCACCGAATAACTATGTCCTCCGAAATCCTTTCTTTCCTTTTTGATGAAATTTATTTTTTCAAGCAAGAACGCTATTCAATAAAACAAAATAATGGAATGAATTGTTTAAAATTTTATAATATATACATACATGCTAAAGTCTGGTTTGAATTGAAAATTTAATATGCACATCTTGTTGCTTTTAAATAAAACATTGACCACTGTCTATTTAACTTTTGATGAAACTTTGATGAGATTGCAAGAATTATTTAGTCAGTGTTAAACAAACTTATGGAGAAGAATTGGGTTGTCATTTTACACATAAATGCATCTCTAAATCTTTTTTTTTCATACTTTAATACTATTTAATATTTGGGTATAGACACTGAAATAAGCAATATCCAGTGGCGTAGCAAGGGTGGTACAGAAGGGGCAGCATTTGCGAATAAAAGAATTTCGGAAGTAGTATAGTATACAAATAAACTTTTGTTTTTACACATAATAAATGCAAGCACAATTCAATTCACCATGTTTCCTTTCATATTATTTGTACTTTGTGACTGACTGACAAAATATGCTTTTTTGTAGGAAATTTCTTGAAAACTATAGTATTTGTAACTATAGAATATCGGAGAAAACCGCCCAGGGCAGCAAAACTCCTTGCTTTGCCACTGACCATATCGTGATAAGTAAGCAGGAGCAATAATAAAAGACTAAGAAATATTGTCTGGTCCATGACACAGTGGTCAACGTTGTTGGACATTTTCAATTGATTTATCGATTTTTTGTGTTATAGGCATGGATGTTTGTAATGTCTAAACATTTCTCCCCACTATTCCAATCCTAAAATAAGGAAGTGCAGCGAGAGTGATTAGCCAACCACTAGTTTTGCCCTAGCCCTATCCTTTCTATCGCTACACTCTTGGGAAAAAAGCGGTTGAGAAACTGAGTAATAAGCGGTTTTTTTAGAAAAAAAAGCTTCTGTTGAGATAGCTTCATTAGGAGGTCATATGCTCTTAATTGTAAGCAAACATGTATTAAAAAAAAAAATGTTAAGAAGGTGATTAATGGCATCTCACCAATTTGTTTCCACCAAATCTCACTTTTGGATAGACCTGCTCCGTGTATACTCTGGGTAAAATATGAAGAATCTAGTTTTTTAGCTTTGGATCCCCTTAAGAGCGATATGATCATACCTGCACCAAACGCTTTCGGATGAAAGCATTCGATGGCTTTTAAAAACAATTCTGCATCTTTTGAAAAATCGTACAGTCCATTTTCATCAATGCCTTCATAGCGTATAGAATCTTCAGGTGTATTCACACTAGAATCAAAAAAATATAGTGTTACTAAATTCAACCAAAAGAATAATATCATTATATAGTTCAGTATGTAAGAAGTAGGACAGATGTGATAATTTATTCTACCTCTTCAATAGAGTATTTATAAGGTTTAGACCAGGCGTGGGGAACCTGCGGCCTTTTGGCTACTCTGGTGCGGCCTTCTGGCCAATTCTCTAATTCTGTAAATTTTTGGGATTTTCGATGTCAAAATCCTTGAGACCTAAAAAAAGTCCCACGCTGGTAATTTTGTGAAATCCGCAAATTTCTGGGCTTTTGAAATTGGCATGAAATTGTTTCCGGTCAAAAATTCCCTAATCAATGTTTACTGCGGCCTTCATGTCGAATCAGAAAAATGAATGCGATCTTTAGAGAAGAAAATGTTCCCCACCCCTGGTTTAAGACAGTTGTCATTTAAAAGTAAAAGAAATATCTTACATTCTTGTACAGTTGTCGCAACAGTTTCTGCTGGGTGATATTGGAGGACGTAAGTCTTTATCAAAGTATGACAAAATTAAATGTCGCCTGCAATCTCTCGATGAAACGTAATCTTTCATGTACATGTTCAGTGTATTTTTGTGTGTTTTGAAATTAGATGACATATTGCCGAATTCACGTAAGTTTCTGGAAACAAATGAGGGAAAGAAAACTATATTTTTTTGTGTCATGTTTGCGCCCAATGTGGAACTTACAAATATTGAGCAAGCAGGTTGGTAACCCTTAGAAGGTTGCAACATTTTTCGAAATGTTTCCTTCCATTTTACTGTAATAAATAGAACACTTAAAAGTAATTGGTTTGGTTTACATTGAATTCAAATGCATAATGAACATATCAAACAGACTAAAAAAACAAAAAAGTACCAAATTTTAGACATAAACATTATAATATATCGTCGGGTACAAATATGTCATAGTTACTTTGAAGCAATGGTCGTTATTGCCTGGCAAATTGGAACTCTGCTCAGTACCTATCCCAACGTTATATTTTTACTTCAAATAGCATATCATTAATCACTTGCTTACCATTTAGGAAACACATCAATTATTTAATTATCAATGATTGCCATCAATAAAACTATATGATGGCAAAATACATTTTTCTGCCATAAGAATCCACACAAGTTTGTTTTTAATTTTAACCTCACTCTAAAATAATACACAGCTCATAAAAACATAAAAATATAGATCACAAAATTATTTAATTTTTAAAAGAAAAACATTACTCATGAGTGGCAAAATCAGTAGTTGAATGATAAATAATACAAAGTGATGGATTGCCGTCTCGTCCAGCTCTTCCCGCTTCCTGGTAATATCCTTCCATTTCGCTAGCCGCTCCATAGTGGATAACACACCTGGAAAATGAAACAGTTAACAAAATATAATACTATGATGTCAAGTATTGTAACAACTTTTTTTTAGTAAATTTACCAACAGACAAAAACTTAGTGTTAGTAAAGAATAAAAATAGTTTATATCCAATATAAAACTATATTGTTTTTCTTGTGTTGCCAATTCTGTGTTAAAAATTTAAGTTGTTCAACATAGTTTTAAATCTTATATTGAATTAATTGTCAATTTATGGTAGAAAGAGTATAATATTATAATTCCACAATATTATCAAATGATCAGAACCAGTTTCACTCAACACAACAATTTCCAACATTAATTCATTTTAAATGCTCGTGTTTATTGCATTTTGTTATCATTGATATTATTATTAATTTTGCCGTTAATACTTGGTGGAAAGGCATTATATTAAAAAAATAATACTCTTTTGTACAAGTTCCACATTAATTTAATATGAAAATGACCGTTTTCGCTCATTGCAAGCATTTTCAGCTGAATTAAATTAGAATTTCGGAATATACATTAAAACAGACCAAATTAAGGTTGTAACAATCAGTAATAGAAATATGAAAGGGATATACAAATAATGTTCGATATATGAATGAGTGCCCCTTAATAACTATATTTTAAATGGTGAATACCTCTTACAAATAAACAATACTGGTAAATTGGATCAAAGAACAATTAAGATAGAGTTGTCACTAACAATAAATTCGTAAGTATTTAGAAATCTTGGAATTACCAATTTAATTTATAAACCGGGCCTAATCATATTAAATAAATGTGGTATTTGTACAAAAGAGTTTTATTTTTTGACCATTAGTATTACATTGAAAAAAATATCATAGTTGATCTCACCTTACATTTGGTTTGTCAATTCCCATTCCAAAAGCGATTGTAGCCACTAGTACTTTTATTTCATCTTTCACGAATTGTTCATGTACAAATTTCCTAGTCGTTATTGGCAGCCCGGCATGATAGGCGTGACATTTCACCTTATTTGCTGAAATTATAAATTAAGAAATGTAATATGTTAAAACATCACTACATTTTATTATATTATTGTGGGAATATTCTGTTAAATTCAAAGACCGTGGATTGGCAACACTGCAGTTTGACAATATATTTATTATGAGCCCATTGATGGTTTCAAAAATTTGAAGTGTAACCAGATTGTCGATCCTTGGTATATAAAATACAACTGAGGCAGAAAATATAAGCCTATCTCTCATGATGTAATTTTATTTTTCATTCAAAGCAGAAACAATTTATTTTGTATAATTTTAACACTTAATCTGCAGGTCACGGAAAATTCTGTTTTTAAGCGCCTGTGCGTTATCGGAAGGACAGGGATCATTATTTGCTTTTAAGTAAACATTGACGCTACATCATCTGTTAAGGAAGACTTATTTTAAGCAAATATTTATTTTTCTTACTCACTTACATATTCAGTTCAATTCAGGAAAATTTCAGGTAGGAAATCAAGCCAAAATGGAATGTCATGCTAAATATTATATAGCTAATGTTTTGTTTACAAATCACTAGCCGTTTACAGTGGCAGGTTACATTAAAAGCAAATGAGGCACGCGCTTGGGGCTTCAAAAATGACTTATATTATATAACCCATGTACTTTTGTTTAGATTTTTATTATTATGATAGTCGGTTCCCGGCAAGCGTTGGAGTGCCACAAAAAAAAAAGAAAGTGTTTGTGTTTTAATCGTGTTTTTTGAAATGCATGTCTTCTTTTTCTGTCTGTTTGACGTTTGATGTCTGCTGCCGATAGTCTATGGTAAGACACACGCGCCACCTACTGTAATTTAATTCTACTAAGCCTATAACCTTCGCACAAGTGAACGGTATGGCAGACATACAAACATTGATTTTTATATTATATAAGACCTACCGTAAGTTGATTTTAATATGCCTATAACCTTCCCGGAAGTGCAAGCAAAATGTTAAAGTTTTATTGCAATCGGATGAGTGGTGTGGCAACGCATAGAACACAAACAAACAAACATTCATTTTTATATAAATTTTCTGACATTCAATGTTATCCGAAAAACAGGGCCTCCAAAATTAATGGTGCCTGGGGTCTCCCATGTGCTTAATCAGCCACTGGCCGTATTATATTCATTAATCTAAGGGATATAGAAATATAGACAGAAAAAAGATATCTTACAGTTCAGTAAATCAGCAATAGCCTCCGTATTTTTTTTAGTGAGACAGTAAATTATGACAGAGCCATTTGCTATGTTAAACATTTTGCTTTCGTGTAATAAAACTTTGGATATATCACTGAATGGATCCCCTGATTTTTTCAGTGCTTTGAAGTATAAGTTTGGTCTGTCAAATCCAGAAGATAGTATTTGCGGAGACCTAAATAGGAAGATTGAAATACAATAAGAGTTTTTACATAATCTTTGAACTTGATACACATTCTATCAAAAGGATGTAAGCTGAAAATGCCTAATTGATATCTTAGTTTAGCTATTAAGTTTGAATAAATAAGGGCCTGGAAAATTGCGACCAGGAAAAAAGGTTTTTCTATAACAATTTATTGAATTGATATTAGACTCAGTAAATTAAAAACAGTTTATCAGTCTCCGTGCGCTTCAAGGTTGTCTATATTTCATAATTTGCCTTTGGCCCAAAATCATCAAAAATCATTTTTTGTGTATGTGTGTGGGTTAAGTCCTTTTCTCTTTCCACAATCGATATATATATAGTATGGTATGGTAGATTTAGAATGGTTTTGTATTTTACCTTAGTGATAACATTTTTATAATGTCATTCTTGACATCATTTGTTGCAGTAGCAGTAACAGCCAAAATAGGTACTGAAGGTAAGACAGAGCGTAGTTTACCCAAATTCTTGTAAGCGGGACGGAAATCATGCCCCCATTGAGATACACAATGAGCTTCATCGATAGCAAGAAGTGTAATGTCTACAGTTTTGTGGAGTTGAGATAATAAATCTAAGCCTACAAAGCAATCAAACATGATTGTTTCAGTTGTAAAGAAAACAAATATCTAAATAATAAATGCATACAATATGAATGAGACTTATTAGACAATAAATAAAAAAAAATTCACATATCCGTACACAATGAGAAACATTAAATGCTATTATTTAAGCATTAATTAAATGATTTCTATACTACACTTATTGTTTTAAAACGAGTTGAAAATGTTCACGGATAAGTTTAAGGAGTGGATCAACTACTACATTTAGAAAACTGATGTGAAATTTGAGGAAAATAAAGTAATGTGAGTGATTAGTTCACGCTCAGTGTAATTTTATCTAATGCTGCAACATTTTATTACAAGTCCATGTACTTCACTTTAGCCGAGACAAAGTATTTAAATAAAATAGTAGTTAAATGCTAATTTAAGAACTATAGTCCGCGCAAGAATGTTTCGCACACCTCACTAAAATTCAGTTTTAGATTGTAAAATTTCCTTCAAGAGCTTCAGATAAATTATATCTTAATCATTACAAATTTATCTAAGCATGTATCCACATCTCAAATATCAATGGTCTTACCATTAATAAAATTTTGAAAAACTAATAATGATCTGATAATATCCCAGGTAGTAGAATCGACAAATCATTATATTCATTGAATAATTTTTAATATAAATTTGTGATCAATTTTCAATTATTGATTACTTTTAACATTCTTGCGCGGACTATACTAAAGAAATAATTATATATTTAGGTGATGAATCTTGATTAAAATTAATTATCTAATATATTACCTGAATCACCAGATGCATATTCGGGCGTTAAGTATACTAATCTAAAAAATCCTTTCATCAACTTTTCTACAACATCTCGTGTTTTCGTCTGAGCTGAGCCGAGGTAGCATGCAGGTATATTGGCAACCTAGGTTATTGAATTGATAAATCAATAAAAAAATTTAAATCAATCGTCACTCCTCGAGTTATTGTTATTTTAACTGGCCCACAATTATAATTCCACAATTGCAAATCAGAATACTTAAATTAATAATCTATTACAGAATATACAATACTACTATCTTAGAGGTTTGATAACAGAACACATATTTTAATAAGGAGAGAATATATGATCATGTTATTGCAAGTTGACAATGAAGATTTGGTGGAAATCTAGAACTAACTAGTAGAAAGATGAAGAAAGTCAAAATATAAAATTGAATTTGATAACTTTGTTATTTCACTTGTTGTGTTAAAAAATATGACATGTGTTTCGCCTCGTTAAGAAGCATCATCAGACGTAAAATTGATCACATCTTAATGATCTGAATCTTCGAGTTGCAAGGGAAAAATCATTATATCTCAGACTTAGCAAACAATGTATCAGCCTTCCAGGAAAAACTTAAATTGTCTCATAATAAAAATAATAAAAGAATTCTAGTACTTTTTCAACATAAATTTATTTGATCAGGACCGGTTTCGCTCATCGCTCCTGATCAAATAAATCTATGTGGAAAAAGTACTAAAAATCTTTTATTATTTTTATTATAATGCCATTCCACCAAGTATTGACAGTGAACACCTTAAAAGTGATTAAATTGTTTCATTTACAGCTGAAAAAAAATGGTGCCACTTTTCACACTGCAAAGAAATGTTTTCCACACATGTTATCGATTTCAGCCAGACGTATGCTAACCACGTCATCCAAATTCAAGAATCTTTTGAAAGGAGATTTTGTGATTTTAATCATAACTGATACAATGCATAATTAAAAATGTAAATATACAAACTCAATTGTAATTTTCAATAATTTTCAAGAAGCTATTACTTCCAATTTGAGCCTAGACAATAAATATTAGACAACACGACATTACATCGCTCGTAAGAGGCCATATTCCTCAAAGGGTTAATGACTTTATTAATTTCAAAAAAGAAAGTAGCAATTAAGAAGTAAAAGTCTACCTCTTATAAGTTCAATCATGACTGAGATTAAGAAAAGTTTTTACTGTGAGTTAGTAATTAGATGAACAATTTTACCTCTAAAGCTTGTACTTGATCTTCCATCAGTGATATGAGAGGAGATATGATAATTGATAATCCGTTTTTGAAAACGGCTGGATATTGATAACATAGTGATTTCCCGTATCCCGTAGCCATTATAACGCAGTTATCTCTTTTATCCTCCATAACCGAATGAATAATTTTCCACTGCATTGGCCTGAATGCTGTGTGCCCAAAGTGCTTCCTGAGAATATTCAAATGGTTTGCAAGAGGCATTTCCCCTGGAAATTATTAGTTGATCATTTTTAGCATTTTCACTTAAAAAAATATGCAGAAACTAGAATGACATTAAATATCAGATTTCTATCGGAAGTAACTATATAGTTTCTATATAACTAACATTTTTACTATAATAGAGATGATTTTTTCAAAGTGAAATGCAGCCGAATATCTTAACAGGAATACTCGCAGACAAAATTGAAAAACTAGTATCTCTTGGATCAAATGCCCCCCCTTCAAATGACGTCTGTGGATTTAGGTCTAATTTTCTTCTTCTTTGACCATAAGGTCACCACATGACACCTGAATGATTTTCTCTTACCTGCCAATTGCTTTGCTTTCTCTAATAAAATATTATCATCTCTAGTGCCGGAATCCCATTGGTTGGAAGACGAGGCAAACAGGTCTGAGGCCTAGGGGTATCCACAGCACGTGGCCCAAACAGTTCCTATGCCTTTTCGTAACCACCGACGTAACATGGTGCTGCCTTGTATGATCCCTAATCTCAGGGTTCCTCATTTAGGATTTTAATAGTGAAAGTATTGTCACCTGAACAAGTTTGTACAACAAGCTACCTCCTTGGTTATAGCGAAAATTTAAGAATCAACAGTAAATCAATGAATGTAATAGTAATGGTTTTAAGGGTAAAAAAATTGTTTTTGATTATTTACCTGTATTTATCGATGACTCCATTTTTAAAAGGTTGAGATTGTATGATGATACCTGTAATCTAAAATTTAACTGTAATAAATACACATATGCATATCTTGTAATGGCGAGAACCTTCTTTGAATATCAGAATTATTTGTTTAAAAATATTAATATGGTATATTTAGAAGAATCCAGGAAATTGTCTCTCGTTATCTTCAGGCTATTGAGAGCATAAATAAACTGAATTATGAAACGTTTTTGAGCTGAGTGAAACATTTGACAACTTAAAAAATTAAGTTTGATTAATAAACATTGAACGAAATAATGCATTATTTAGAGCAGTGCTTCGCAACTGTTTATCTTTCAAGGCACACTGATGTGTTCTCGAAAATTTGGTGGCACACAAATAAACGAATTTATAAAAAAGTGCGTATATAGAATTTCCATAAGTTTGTGTTTTTATATGATACAAACAATATGTGACTTTACAAAACGTTAAGCCAATAATTGTTCAATATCGTCTAGGGCAGTGTTTACCAAATTTTCGACATCTGTGTACCTCTTCAATAATTTTTGTAACACCGAGTACCCCTCGTCAAAAAATTGCATTTACTTTAACAAAAGTCATAATAAATATGCTACTTGTTGCACTGGGCACAGCCAAAGCCCGGTACAGCTCGTGCCCCCACCAACTCTTCTTGTCCCCCAGGGGGTACGCGTACCACACTTTGGGAAACACTGACATAGGGCATCGGTGACACAAATTGTAGAGCGTTATCTCATTCGCCTGATTTTTTAAAGCTTGTGCATTTTGACTTATTATCGTTTTATACCTTGGGCCAAAAACAACGTAACTTACGTTATTTGATAGCAATATTATGGTTTGTCTGCTAGTGTGTGTTAGCGTCTTTTTAGACGAAAACTATTTATAGTAAGGTGTTTTATTCATTGCTTAATGTTGTGTTTTAGTTAATTGAATTTTAGTATAAAATACGCTTATAGTGGAAGTATATCGAGATTTTATAGTTTTGGGGGTTATAAATACCTTTATATTATTATGTTAATGTAGGGGTAAAACTGTTAAATTAAAAAATAAATTTAAAGTACAGTGGCTAATATCTTATAATTTACAGAATTCTTACCAGTTATACGAAGCTATATGTTTACAGTTTTGGTGTCCCAAAAACTGTTTACGTTAGAAATGTAAAATTCGAGAAACAGTTAATAATCATCGAACCGAATTATGTATATAACAAAGAAAATAAGGAAATTCACATGACATTTTAGCGGACTTTTTAAGTTTTTAAGTATTATTTGTCTGTGGTGACAACAGATTTGAGTGTTGACCAGAGATAACTAGTGTTGACATAAATTAATAAATACATTGTTCCTATGTGAGGAGCAAACATTCAAAAAGCGATTTGTTACACAAATACAAAGCTTGAGAAATATAGAAAATATTCCTTTTAGAAAGTCATTATGTAGCTAGCTTACATGCTGGAAAGAGAAACCAAGAAGAGTAGTAACAGTAAGTAACAGTAAGTTACAGTAAGAAAGTAAAAGTAGGAAAAAAAGAAACGATAATGGCTTTTGAGAAGGTCTCATTTTATGTATTATAAATATCTATTTTGTGCTATCTAAGTCAGCGTCAAATCATGAAATACCGTGCTCCAAGTTTCTATTACGACTGTAATATGTTATCTATAACTGTAATGCAATGCCGATAAAGAAAACTAGCTTATGTCAAATTCGGCCGCGCTGAACAAAACGAAATAAGTCGTAAGTCGTAAATAATTGTTTTATTTATATATTTTATTCTTAAGTATAATTGTCTATGTTATGAAATGGTCGTGAACTTGGTCCAGTCAAAACTTCGCCCTTAAGTACGCCATAGACTAGAAGTATGTTATTTGATGATTTGACGTTTGTCTAGTTGTGTTTACGTATATCTTGAAATAGCTGTCAATTTTTACTTTGTATTTGATTAATCTACGGAGTGTTAAACGTTTTTTTAACATGTAAAAATGATAGGCTGATGTACGATGGAATCGATATTAAAAGTTTTTTTGCTTCTACTTATCCATAAAGTGGCGACAGTTGACATATCTTCCAATGTTTTTGGCAAAGACAGAAACGCATTGCCTGCAGCTTTCGGTGATTTCAATTCCGATGAGTTAACGGATGTTTTCGTTATAAGGAACGATGGTAAAGTTTTGGAAATATTATTAGCAAACGAAAAAGAGCCGTTACTCAGAGCGGGCCCAGGTCTTCGATGTGAATTCGTCGATTTTAAAGTGACCAGTGTCGTGCCTGGAGATTTTGACGGCGATGCCTTTATGGACATATTAATAACAACGCAGACAAGTTTTCCCGAAGTAAAACCGGAGAATCTCTATCACGATGTGAGAATTATTTGGGGTGGTGTCGATCAACTCAACTGTACAGCAGACACCTTGAACATAGTCACAACAACTAAAGGACACCCCTTGGCTATGGACTACAATCAAGATATGATCATTGATTTATTTGGTGTTAATGTTGATAATCAAAGAATGTTTTGGGTATTCAACCATAGCAGATCGTTACCTGAAGAGATTCCTTTAAAAGTAATGGGTAATCACGAAGTCAGCGTACCTCATTCGCATTCCTTTTTGGATATAAACGGAGATTACACATCCGATTTGTTAATAACCACACCCACCGCTTTTGAAGTTTGGTTAGGGAGTGTAGTTGATCCAGGATTCCACTTTTTAAAGAGAATCGAACTACCGATCGGTTCATTGTCTGGCCACATTGGACAGTCAATATTTCTGGATGTTGAACTCTCTGGAAGATTGTATCTTTTATTACCATTTTGCTATGACAAAGAGTGTGTGAATAGTACAATATTGCTGAATGACGACGGAAAATGGCTCACTCTTTTCATAAATTTTGAAGATGATCTCCACAATAATTGGGGTTTTTTACCGCCTTTTAATGAAATCTATAAAAATACGATAACAATACGCGGAGGCGATTATAATATGGACGGCTATCCGGATTTATTAGTTTCTCTGCGGCAAGGAAAAGAGACTGAATTGCAGCCATTTTTACTAGAAAACATTCCGTGTGAAAGTTCAGCTTGCACTTTTAAAAGAACTTATAAGGTTCAGTGGAATGCCTTGGGATCATTTGGGAAAGGAACTATCCTCTCTGTGTTCTACGACTTTTATCAAGATGGCATTTTAGATTTTATATTGCTCCAGCAAAATAGAACAACAAAGCAGTATTCTATTGGTGCTTATAAGAATAGTCTGGAATATGATGCCAACTTTATTAAAGTCATGGTGCTTACTGGATTGACAAACAAAATTGTTCCAGTAAAAGTGGGAACTTTGGGAAAGAAAAAAGGCACTTATGGTAAATATCTGAAAGTAACAATTAAATTTCAATATTTATATGATTGATGTAAATAGTTTTCAAACAGTATAAAATGGAATCAATGTAATAGCTAACCAAAAATGTATTAGATATACAATTTAAAGATCGATCATTATATTGTGAGTAATTTGGAACTAAATTAATCAATCTAGGACTAGTAGTTCTTTAGTGAATATTTTTTTCGAATTTTAAAACTTCATTATTACTTTTAATCATGGGTCAGCTATGAAAACACTTCTCATGTGACACTAGCGTCCTCCCTTAACAGAACACATATAATGATCACCCATTGGATGGTACATTCAACATTTGCTTTCTTCACAACTCCAAAATAAAATTACCACGATTTAAGGCTGTCACGGATTTTTTTTAAATTTCTTATTTGAATTTAAGTCTTATGATTTTTGGGTGTATTTCATATATATATAATTATAAAGTTTCCATTCGAACATTACTTGTATACTGTGTCGAAATTGCCATGAAACTTCTCATGTTTATCATTGAAGTGATAATCAAATTGATTTATGTTTCAGGCACTAACTTACCAGGACCTAGAATTATGTACCACACACTTTCGCAAGAAGGTTTACCTCGTGCAGGTGTCTGCACTCAATTGCCTCAGTCTGCTAATTACGCCCTTAATTTACCGTATTCTATATTCGGTTTGGACAGAACACCGAACTTTGTCGACGCCCTGATGGTTGGGCTCTCGAATAGATCGAAGACTTGGACGCAGTTGATCCCTAATTCGCAGATGGTCGTTATTCCTTGGCCGCCAGATGATCCGTCTAGATGGAAAGCTCAACTATTTGTTACTCCGAGCAAGTTGATTTTGAAGAGTGTCGGTGTTTTCACTGGTATATGTGGACTTCTAGCGTTGTGGGTTATTATTCTCCATTACAGAGAGAAACGGGAGGATAAGATAGAATCACTCGCTAGTGGATATGCCAGGGAAGTTGTGCACGAGATAATTTCATAATTTTGGGGTTTGTAATTGTTTTGTTATAAGACAAATTGTGATAAAAGCGTTATAAACAACTAAGTTTACGTCTGTGAAATGCCAATGCCTGTGTTAATCTATAGCAGGTGTACAACTCGCACCTCATGTTTTATATTCATTGCACAGTTGTAATCAAATTATTTTGATGCAACCAAAATTGTCTTACATTATGTGTCAGAATGGCTGTTAGATTTCACTATTGCCAAATGTTTCGGCACTACACTAATCGTGAGTCCCATTAATTACCCAGGAATAGGTGGACTGTATCTGAAAAAACCGTGAGATGACAAGATAATTGGATTCTTCTGTAATAAATTAATTTGTTTCAATGTTTTCAAGCAATGTAATAAATAACGAATGTGTTTCAAAATTAAATTCAGACTGTTATGTAATCTTTTGAAATTACTAGATAATATATATTCCTTTTATAATTATGTTGATTTTACTTAGGAATGAGGGAGTCATGAGGATTGCTAATAAAAATAAATAAAAGTTTATAAATGATCTCAATATAATGTATTCTGTTACATTATAGAAACGACATTATACTAAAATGTATATTTACATATTCTTTTTATGTGAATTTGGACCACAGTAACAAAGCACATGGACACGCTAAAACATACTCACACATCGAAATGATGCGGCACACTTCGATTCTACGACTGGAAATCTATTGACGGTCTGATTAAATAATATTTATAATCGTATTAAAATTATATGGCTGTAAAACTGTTCCAAACCAGTTTTTGAATGGCGATAATAAAAATATAGCGGCACCGGCCTCCGGTTGGATCGTGTTATGTTTATTTAAAAAATATCAGCAAAAAAATTGCAAAAAATAAAATACTAGAATGCTGGTATATGACATACTATTCGTCATCTATAATATTTACAACTGATATATAAATTGTATATATTTTCACAGCCATTCAATTTTCCATTTCCAATGAAAAATAAACTAGTCAAATCACTCAGTATACACAGACGTTGCAGCTCAGATAGTGTTTACTATATCATATGTTCATATACACTAAAATAAAAAAAAGGGCAATCAGTTAACATCGATTGATACCTAACATCGACTCTACAGTAGATAGACAATTATTACACAAAAACACTTAGAATACGGAGTTATGTGCAAATACGTGATTTAATAAAATTGTTGTACTAACATATTTCAGGACATAAACTTTATGGCACTATAAATTATCTGAATTGTTTTTTTGTGTTTCCAAGATTATTCTACTTAAACATCTAATTAAATCGATAACAATAATTAATTACACATCACTAACACTTAATACAGGTACCTAATATAATTTAAAATATTTGTGACTGATGATATTTTAATAATTTATTATTTATGACTTTCGCTTTCGCTCCTTCCGAGAGAAAGAAACAAGATGAGTTTCACGTTATGTAAAATGATCCGAGGGATACCTTTTACACTATAAATATACATTTCTGTTTTATCTTATAATTTAATTTGTGATAATCGATGTAAAGAGTTACGTAAAGTTTGAAATGATGAATCACAATGTTACTGTCTAAAGAGATTTTTATACAATTAGATGGTAAACGGTAAGAATAATTTTGTGATCTATAGAACGATAATGTTTGATGAATGATTACAGTCTGGTAGGTTTATGATGGAATTTCTTTGCGGTCTGTTCGGCAGTATCACAGTTCCTCTGTTTTTACAAAAAAAAAACATTTAAAAAACTATACAAAAATGTCAAAACACAGTTATTATACTACGGATTCCCTGTCTAACAGAGGTATGGTCTTTCGTAACGAACCGTCACTGGTGCGAATACCGCTGGCATTGAAGATTCCCATGAACCACGAGCGCAATGAGGTACGGGGAACTTTTCGATCGGGCCCCGCGCTCTCGGGTTCCGCCAAAGTTTCCAGCGATCTCCATTTCTTGCTCGGAAAGCTCACGCTGTTAGTTTCGTGCCTTTTAGTATCCGCAGGATCAGGAGTTTCCAGTAAACTATTCTTTTGAAGCAACGGACAAGCTTCAGGAACTATTCCGCCGCTCGTTTCCATGCCGTCGTTTGAATCCCGAGACATCACGGCGGCTTTTCCGTTGATGAAATTCTTAGTGTTGATGTACTTCCCGGAAACGATCGAGACCACCGCAGGGGGGTTGATCAGACTTGGCGAATTGCAACGGTCGAGGGAACGAGAAGTTTTCCGAGGTCGTAGAGTCGGAGGTTCCAACCGCAGCAAATCGAGAGAGTGAGCTTCTCTCATCCCCACCGCTCCCGGAACCTCTATTCGAACACCCAGCCGCAGCTCCTTCTCTTCTGCAGATGACGCTATGGAGCTCAGTATTCGCCTACAAAAATTCAAAAAATATTTTTTATGATAAATCAAGTCACCCCATAAGTATTTTTTATTTGTGTTTTCATATTATCTTACTTTGGGTAACTATGATAATTAAGAAATTATTTTGAAATTTTTGGCAATGAAAATATTACCTGTGCTTGTAATGGTGTTCAGGATCGAGCCGAGGACTCGATCGCCCTAACGATGCACTACTGCCTCCATCCATCAATCCACGAAATCCTGAATGTCGGCGGCTACCTAAACCTTTTGAAATAAGTAAACAATACACATAAGTAAGTAACATAGTCGATGTGAAGAAAAAAGTTTATTTTGGAATTTTATCGCCTCAATGATGAATTGTCAAGTCGGATGTTGTTCATACTGTTCATTAACAATAAGGTAAATTTAAGATTTCGACTGAAGGTGCTTGGTGGAATTTCAATATTAAATTTGATATGTAATGAATAACAGTTCTGGACTAATTTCTATTTAAAAATCTGTGATTGGTTTTAATCCTACTATTTAGTGGGAACAGAATCTTGCAAATTTTGACACTCATTCTGTATTGGCAGTAAATAGATTAAGTACCCGTCATTCCGTAAATTGATGCTTGGCGAGAATCGGTCATCTTAGGACTCCTGCAAGGTCGACAGAATAGTGGTGGTAGCTCTCCTAAATCGACTGCTCTCCTTTGTATAGCCTTCTCGTTAGCGCCTTCTAACCAATACGTTTCAACCTAGGAAATAAAAGAAATGTATCAAATTCACGATCCATACCTAATCATTTTTTTAAAAAAAGAACAAAAAAGGAATATATGGAATCATGGATAAAGTTATGACAACACTGATTTGTATTCAAATTTAGGAACTTGCATAACATTAAAACAGCAAAAAAAAAACATAATTTAAAGCTGTTATAAAACCTAACAATAACCTTTCAAGCGTCTATAACTGAATAGCAACTCTTTCATACCCAATGAATAGCAGAATGAGCAACAAACAAATAAATTGAAATAAAAACTGATTTTTAGTTTTGAAAAATATTCATTTTGACATTTTTGGTGAATAATTTCGACACCCGTGGCTGCAAAGTTTTTATTTAAAGTTACTACTCTCGGGTCAGTGTATTATCTGTGCTATTTGGTAATGCTAAAATGTCCAAACATAGTATTGGATAATTTATTTTACGTTTTAAATAATACTTGGAAATAATTCTTTATGGGATTAAATGGCCGTGTAAAGTCTGAAAACAACCTTCTTTTTAAATTACATATAAAGAATTATGTTCTTGGATTAAAACAAATATGATAAAAGGGATTTCAAACTAAAACTACAATTGAATCTTGATAAGGACTTAAGTTATTTGAATTAAATTAGTGAACTTTTGCTCTTATAAATATATGTATGGATAATTGTTCTTGCGTGGTGTGCATGTTATACAGGTTTGAAAGATTAACCTATCTGTCACTGTATTTTATGGTAAATATTTGATTATTGATGCAAAATACAAACCTCTCCTTTGCCTTTGATACTGATAGTGCCTCGTGGCTCTGTGTGGTAACCTTCCAAAGTCTGGAGAGCGTCTCGACACTGGGGAGAAATGTGTATCTTTAAAGCTTCGCCATTTGATTCCATCCGACTCGCTGTGTTGACAGTGTCCCCAAATAAACAGTAACGAGGCATTGTCAGTCCAACCACACCAGCTACGACAGGACCTACAATAGTGAAAATATAAATTTAATTTAAGTGTACATGTCATACTTTTTTTATCCAAATGTACATGTCACATTAATATTAGCTCACAACAATAGTTTGTGACCAAATAATAAAAATAGTTCATCAGCTTGATTGGTATTTCGGTCAAATAAAAAATATACCACGTTGCTGTTGACATATTGTTTTTGTGAGATATAGCCTGCCTAGGTACATGGCATTCTGTTAAATAGATAATTTTAACTTGTTTTTAAACAAAATAATAATATAAAGTGAAAGGAGCAGTTATTTATCAAGAAAATGGGGAAGGAGCATTATATACATCAATGTTTGGAATCGAAATTTAATAAATGTCCAGTCGGTACAACAATTCAAAAAAAAGCATGCTAGTTTTGGTAGGTTATCACTATATACAACAGCTTGACTCTTGAAACTGTTGAGGAAACAAATCATATTTTTTATTAAATTGATTTCAAGAAACTTTCTCAACTGGATCCTTTTCATTGATTTTTATGAAATAGGAAGCTTAACTTACTGATAGCCAGTTTCTGAAAAGAACCTTCTGCTGAAATACACTCAACTCTTTTTTTAGACAGTAGATAAGTTCCACTAAACACAGTGTAAAAAAATGATGGAATAAAGATTTGTTCTCTAAATTTAAAAAAAAACATTGTGGTATAGAAAATCTTTGCCTCTTGTGAAATTTCTTATTGGGAAATCTGTATATTTGTTTTTTCTGGGAATTGAACAAATAATTCACATAAAAGTTATGTATTTGTTTTTTTAGTGGACCTTATTTCAAAAAAGAGTCAGGTGTACTTCATTTAAAATATAAAATTTTGTGTAGACATGATTAAAAGAACCATTTCAATAATTTATTTCATTATGTCAGTCATATTTACCTGTATGTATACCAATTCTTAGCTTTAATGTTTCATTGGGGCGATGGGAAATTTTATGTTTTTTGGCTGCATCGAGTAAATCCAACGACATAGATGCTATTTCTCCAACATGTCGGTTATCATTCCGCAAAGGGAGTCCGGACACCTTCAATGAAGAAAATATAACAATAACTGTGTTGAATTTTTTTATATAATAGTTACACGATATACATAGAAAGATACATACCACCATGTAGGCATCGCCGATCGTCTCCACTTTATAAACATCATATCCTTTGATAATTTTATCAAATACAGTGTAGAGATCATTTAAAAAATTAACCACCTCCAGTGGGGTGGATTCCGCTGACATTTGCGTAAAGCCAACAATGTCACTAAAATATATCGTCACAGAATCAAATGATTCCGGTTCGACACCGTGACCTGTGGTTAAACGTTTTGCAACAGGTCTGAAAAGATACAATAAACTATCTTAGAGACAAGTTGAATTGAATTTTATAACACAATTAAAATCTAAGAGGACAGCTGTTAAAACTTCCTGTAATTACCGTTTACCTAATTGTTTAAAACAATAATGTATCAATCAGTAAAGTGCTTCTTATGAATAAAGGATTTAAACTAAAATAACTGCAATGTAACATTTATAAAAAAGACCAAAGGAACCTAATGTACATAATCATCTTACTGGGGTTTTTCAAATATTCTCTTCTTCATAATCAAAATTAGAATGAGAATTCTTGTTTGTTTTCTCTTCAGATTTACATGTAAGTAAGTATTATTAAGTTTTAATTAAAATAATTTCAAACTTACTGACTGTTCTAAAAAATTAAAGATTGTGTAATAGAAAATATTTACGAGAAGGAAGAAATGCGGATTACGACTAGCTGATTTGTGATGACTGAAAATTGAGTGAAAAAGAGCTTACTTTCTTATAATTCTAAAGATAATTACTTTTCAATTAAATAAAAGTATTCGAATCTTACTGTGGCAGCATTCTATGAAGAAGGTCTTCTGTTTTTTGTTTTTCTTCAAATAGCAACCTGGTTCTTTCGTTGACAAGCTCTTCTAAATTGTTTGCATACTTTTCCATCATGTCCATGATTTGATCCATAATATTACGAGTCCTAAAATTAGTTTAAAAAAATGTAATAAATGTACCATGATATTCAAGATCATGGTTTGGGAACCATTTCACACCTGCGGACCGGTAAAAAATATAACAGTCAAATTTAAAATGTCTGCAAATCATCGGCTGAGAGACTCTGTTCTTAATAAAAGGAATGAGGGTGGCAAAATTTAGTTTGAATAAATTTACTAAAAGATAATTTAATACGATAACGAAGATAGTTTATCTTTTTGCTACAAAACAGTTGAAAAAAATCAGTGCTGAATTTTATCTTTTACTGAAGAATGAATGAGTATTAAAAAGTACAATTTTATGAAAAGTCACAGTATTCAATGATTATCAAGTATGCTATTTTATTTTTATGAATACAGGATTGGAAATTTTATGATAATGAAAAAGAAAATTGAATGCTCACTTTCCACCTTTCATTTTTTTCAAGCGTACCCTGATGAGGTGGAAGTCAGGTCTTTGGTCCGGTTCCTCTGCCCAACAATCTTTCATACAACTTATAATAAAATCATCCACACTTCTCGAGTCGAGAGTGTGTAAATCTGGTCTGAAGGGTTCTTCCCCTTCCATTGGATATCGTTTTACATGTTCAATTATTTCTGAAAAAATACAAAATGTGTTTTATACAACAATTTCCCTTTGCATTTTTCAATTTATCATCATAGCTCCTTGGATTTCCCCTCCATAAACTTGGCTGTCCAAATTCAAATATCAAATCAATCATTTTTTTGCTGATGAAAACATATTTTATCTCACTGTAGATTTTTTTGTGTATTTATACCTTTTGGATCATACGGGCAGGGTCCGAAAGGCCCTTTTCTTCCGATCAATTCAAACATAACTATAGCAAAAGCGTACACATCAGCTTTTTGATTTCCATATGACAGACCGGAATTTCCATTTGCCCTCAGTAACTCTGGAGCTTTCCATAAAAGACCTGCGGGTTAAAGATTTGAATGCTTTACTTTTATGCAATTTAAATTTAAATATTGTAAACATAAAATAAGAAAAAATATGATTTACATACTGCGATAATGTTGATGATCTCCGATTGAATCACTTTCAGCCGAATGTCGGAGGTCATGCAATCCGAAATCTGTAACCTAAAATTAAAAATTGAACGAAGATTTACATCAAAATAGTATTTTCAAAAGGTGTAAGGTAAGAATTAAAACAATAAGAACTATAGATAAGAAGAAATAGTTATTTCTTAATATAAATGTTCATTTAGAAACTTCCCTAAAAGTGCAAAGATCATCATTACCTGTAACATCCATCGAGACGTAACAACGCAATTTGAAGACTTAAGATTGCCGTGCCAGCCTATAAGTGAGCTATGTATAAAAGACATACCCTGAAAATATACACAAATAATTATTCAATATGAAAGCCAGAATGCATAACATTTCAATCAGAAAATAAAAAGTAATAATTTACCTTAATGAGATCATGGACTAGAGACGCAATAAACATATTGTCTAATTTAATATCTTCATTTTCTATTATATCCTAAAAACAAAGTAAGATACATGAGTCATTCATTTAACAAAAATAAACTATTTATGTTTCAGAGATGCCAATATATTTAAATCAATCGTTCAAACTTTTCGCATGCATACACATATTTTTTTACTATTATGGGTTGTTTAAGACTTGTGCTAGATTTTATTGATAGGAAAGAAAATAAACAGATTGTATAATATGTAAAAATAAACTATACAAGTATTGAATTAATGGACTTATTAAAAGGGTTTAAGACCATTATTATTGAATTTGAAAAACCAATCCAAAGATTTGTGATATTCGAACAGGGGAATATTTATAATAATGCGTTTTTCAGTATGATAATTTATGCATCTCAGTTGCGAAAAAATTGCACTAAACCACCGATCAGGTAAAAATATTACTTACATATAAACTGCCCTTAGCACAGTAGTCGGTAACTAACATCACCCTCATGGGTTCCAAACAAGCTCCAATGAAAGAGTTGATATTGTCATGTCTGATGTCACGCAGTAAACGCATTTCTTTCATGACTTCACGTGAGATATCCTTGAAAAAAATTAAGCAGCTGAATATCATACGATGTTGTGATTTTGAAGGATAGTATATTATTTTACAATAATGTTACTAGAAAATAAGATACGGATCAGAAGATTAACGAAATGCATTATTTAATATATTTGTGATCACAAAACATCATACTGACGAACAGTAGACGGATGCATAGCTGTATAACAAATCAATTGAAAAGTTTCTCAGAATAAAGGCTTATGTTAAATTTTTCAAAGTTCACATGAGAGCCAAACACAGTTGCCGCAAATGAAACCAGTGTTAGTGCAACATTTAAAAATTAAAGGCATACAATGTAAAATTTTTTTTTTATTTAAAATGTCGCACTGCGAGTTTAAAATCATGGCGCAAATGAAATAATTTGGAGATTTAAGGGGGTTCGAGTTTTTATTCTGCTGAAATCTTTGTATGGTGGAACAAAATTATCTTTCGTATTTGTAAATTATTGGATTAAAATTTACTTTATTTTGCAGTTGTTTCACATTAAAATATCAAAATCAAAAAAAAAACACTTAGCACGGTTTTACACTCGAAGTGTGATGCTCAGGTATTAATATTAACTCTGAGAAACAGTGAACAAAAAAAAAATACAAATTATTTTTACCAGCATTATTTCTTTGAATTAAGGTATAAAGTTACATAATATTAGTCTTCAGGCAAATTAGAATAAAAAAGTTTATGTTCAGATGATTGAAACATTGGCCCTTCCTTATTTCTCGACCATTTGATGTTTTACCAACATTTGTTGGCAGTTCAAAGAATTAAAATCTACGGTGACACTACAGCAAGCCACCTAGTACCCTTTTTTAAAGTAAAAGATTTTGATTTCAATACTAAAGCTAGAATACATAAAAAATAATTGTGCACTCCTACCTTTTTTTTGGAAAATTTAAGTTCTTTTATGCGAACTAAATTTCCTCTAAATTGAGCTCTGGCAGCAAACACTTGTGCACCACAACGGCTCTCAAAAGATCCACCGCTAATCAGGCTAAGCTAAAAATAAAACCAAACTATCCCACTTTAGATCCAACAAAAAAACCTATTAACCTGAATATAAATATTTGTCTGTAACATACATTGTTTCACTTCTTTGTAATATTGCTATACAGTAAACCAGTGTCTTTATTTTTCTGTGACCCCCCCCTTTTTTTTTTATTTAGCTCACCGAGGAATTTGAAATCTCCGATTTGGTATACTTTTTCCCAGAATATCTCCAAGAACACCTTTTTTTTTTTTTAGCTCACCGAGGAATTTGAAATCCTCAATTTGCCCGTGGCCCCCCTGAAATGTGTTGTGGCTCCCCAAAACAAAAATAAGTCTCTGTGGCCCACCGTTGAGAAACCGTGCAGTAAACTACCGATTAATTAGGCTAGAATAATAGGCATAATAGAACAAAATTTATTACCAAAAATTGAATAATTATTGATCAAATGAGCATTTACCTTGCTCGGAGATGGAACTATATCGTTCCCTCCATAGCCTCGAATATCATTAGAATCAATCTTCCACAAGAGCCCTTCAATCTCCTGCTCGATCTTCCACTTTCGATATATACTAATAATTATGACAACGGTGCAGAATAATGTGACGGCTAATGTTCCTGCAACCAGTAGCGATGACACATGCGTATCATCTTTTGGGCACTTTTCGTCCATAAAACCACACGACGGTTCATCGGCTGGTCTTTCATTACTAGGCCAATCTATTGGTAATTTTGGATACACCTTATATGTCTGAAAACAGGTTGAATTAAATAAATCACCATTACTTAAACAGTTTGGATCATGGATGTGTTTTTCATTAGCTTATGCCAATCATATGCTATCTTTTATAATATACAAGTATTAGTTTGAAATGGAAAAAAATAAATCCATTTTAACATGTCATTAAATATGATAAAAGCATATTTTTTTTATTTTTTTTTATTTCATTCATAAACCATTGCATAAACCACAAAAACTCAATTTCTAAGTAAAAGAATGAATATTTAATGGAGATTACTAACTCAATCGCACTGGGAGACATGGATAGCTCATTGATTATATTTTTTAAATTTACTTTTTTTGACACTAATTGCTAACAAGCCATGAGTAAATAAAATCTTATTTCTTTATCATTGGCAATGTCAGCAATTGTGGGGCTATAATGCAAAACGTACTATTTCCAAAATGAGTGATAGGTATGCAGATAGGGTAATTTAAACCTAAAGAGTCGACTGATTAGTTTTAATATAAAATGTCTAAAACACTGTCATTTTCAAATTGGAAATCATATTTTTATGCAAATGTTATTTTGTTTGTGTTATTCGTTATAGTATTTGACACTACTGAAAAGTTCAAGTTTTGGTAATAGTACGTGTTGCATTATAACCCCACAATTATGAACTAAAGCCATTTAACTTACGAAATATTTTATTTCTTATTCCAACTATGAATGATAACAAAAAACACCACAGTGGTATGTTGATATCAAAAAAATAGAGCACTCATGCCCAGCAAATAAACTAGAACTATCAAAAATTTGGATATTTATTGAAATTAATAAAATACATCTATGTACCAAAGTCAAAAAATAATATTCCACTATTGTTCGACATTCCATTGAAGCATTCCAAATTCGATTAGTGGTTTGATTAGTAATATTATTGAAAAAGTAAATCAGCTTATTACCAAACACCGTAAAGAAAACATCAAAATTTACTTTCGGGTAATTGTGAGTCGGCCAGTTTTATTTTACTCTTTTTATAATTCAATCCCTAAATATGAGAGATATTTCTCGGAGAGTTATTTGACTTATTTTCATTTAAAAATGTAAGCCACTGATTTTGCAATCTATGCCATCACCAGTTAGTGCAATTGATGGAGTAAAAAACAGTTGTTTCGGTAGATTTTTCGATGTTATCCTATTTATTTATTATTTAATAGAATTTAATATTTAATTTAATTTTATTTGTTATTTTTTCATGAAAATATGAATTAAATGTGACAAGTGACTTAATAAATACAGAACTATACCTCAACCCTTTGATTAGTATCGTCTATCATGTGCGGCGAAGATTTTGGTTTTTAACAATTGTCATTCTCATCTTTTTAATTGAATTATGAATTCTTCAGATATAAATACTACATAAATAAATCGATGAGTTGATCAGTATATAATCACATGCCCAAAGATGAATGCAATAAAGGTCAGAGCCTGAATTGTAATTTATAGCTTTTAGAAAACTATTGTGATAATATAAATTAGTTCATTAATTCACACTTTTAACTGTGTAAATTCAAAAAATATATTTACTTTTTGAAATAATAACTAAATTCTTCCTAGATTGACCCCCTTAACCAAAAAAAAAGTTGGAGTAACATAAAGAATAATTATAATATACCTAATTTAGTAAAAAATAACTCACTACTCAAAGGGTTAAAGAACAGTTTCATAGATTATATTTTACTCTAGGAACATTTCTTGTGTTAGTTGAATACAAAAATTGACGCTATTTAGTAATTTGGGAATTTTCAGTACGACATTTATTAGTTACTAAAAATAAATTCCAGTGCAGTATAAAAAGATGTGAGACTCACTCACTGGAAATTCACTATTGATACCCTGTTCAAAGAATCCGACCGGCACCATGAAATGATCACATGAGAAATTCTGTACTGCCGTTTGGTTCATTGGTTTTAGGGCCAGTACGGAAAAGTTTCCTTCAGAATCTCCTGATTCATCCAAACGAATATTGGCACCCGTTATACCTATAACAAATCATAAAATATACAAATCTGGTGAGATTCTAACAAAACCATGTGTCGAAAATGCTCATAACTTCCTGAAGTTTAACAGTAGAAGTGTAAATGAGTACTTATGTTGATAATACTTCTAACTGAGTGATACCCGTCATCATTAAATTGAATTAAACATGCTCTATCTTTACGTATCCAATAAATTGCTACTGTCTATTGATAAAATCGTAATGTAGGAATGATTAATTTTGTAGATTACTTCGTGTAATAAAGTTTATTTCTTTTTAATTTATCTGTCTGTCTGTCCATCATTGTATTGTGACAATGTTGACAGGCAGCACTGTCACCTGGTACTGGTATACTAGTTTGCAAATAATAGCTTCAATATGAACCAGAAATGTAAAAAAAATCATTTAAAAATAGGACTAACTTTTGAATGTTTTATTGTTTATTGTGTTGATGATGAGAGTTCCATTTGAAGCAATTTCCCTGATTCGACCTGGAGTAAGATTTTCTTCCATTTCCAAGAGTTGGTGAAGAGCACTCGCATAGAGATTTACAGCATCATAAAGGTATGCTGCGTAAATTGAAACAAACTGAAAAAATAAATAAATATGAAACAGTTTTCACAACGCGAGCCAAATTGATTATTTTTAATAAAATTTACTTCGATTGTAGATATACCTTAACAAAATTACTTTGATTGAAAAGCGTAGGGACTAAAAAGTTAAACGGCTCTTTGTAATTGTACTCTTGAACTTTTTCCGTAAAATTAGTGTAGGACTCGCCAGGTGGTGTAGCGACAATAACAAGTAAAGAGCGAGCTCTTTTCTTAAAACTCTTGTCTTCTTTACAATTAACTAGCTTGGAAAGCCGTCCGGGTTCTGGAAAAATAGAAAAAGTTATGTAAATTACACTTCAACAGTATTCTTTTGTTCTGCTAAATTATTATGTATTTTAGTCAATTCTTTTGTTTGTTTATTGAATTCATTTTGTAATTAAAATGAACAAAAACTATTTTATCAAAATAATTTGAAAAATTTCTTTACTGAACATCAACTAATAAATAATTTCTAATATCGATGTATTACTTATATAAAAAAAAATAGCGATATATTTGAAAAAACTGTTTTATACCTTTGAAATAATAGTATATTCAGAATAATATACTCAGAAAAAAATATCAAACAGACTGTTGAAGCGATATTGGGTAATTTTTTCAATGATGACGTCGGTGCCGATTGGCTTTGGCAATTTTCGCTAGAGTAGCAAAACCAAATTTATCGGCTTTGGCATCTAAAGAGTTAGCCAGTTTTCAAGTCAACATTTCAATTAAGCCCAAACTAGTAAGTAGGATTTCCAAAAACCTGACCAAATTTATTACCTGGTTTTAGGGTAATTTATAGCTATGAAACCGGGTAACCGGTTCCGGTTCCTCTAAATTACCATGTCAATTTTCAATACTACAAACCAAACACTATGACTATCCAGTTTTTGGTGTTTTTTTCAGAGTGAAAGAGTTTCTGTCGTATGTTTGGTTAAAACTAAATAATTAAATTAAATTAATTTAATGTAAAAAGAAAAATACTCACTCCACAAGTATTTCTGTGCATCTTTGGGTGAATATGTAAGCATGTCAACAAATATAACCATGTACTCTCCTTTTAAGAATAAGCCGGCTTGATCCATTGCCGACATGAAATCCGTTAGAGATGACGGTAATCCCAGATAGACATAAACTAAAAAAAAGATTGTTTCAGGTGAGAAGAACTTAAATTCTAACCGCATTTTGTATTTACTATTAAGTTATGTGCTTACTTCTTGTCTTGCTTTTAGTGTCATCAACAACTTCATACCAATAACTTGAGCTGCAGCATTCCAAATGATGTT
Organism: Himalopsyche anomala; assembly: GCA_031772345.1. Classification (NCBI taxonomy): domain Eukaryota; kingdom Metazoa; phylum Arthropoda; class Insecta; order Trichoptera; family Rhyacophilidae; genus Himalopsyche; species Himalopsyche anomala. The sequence goes on from CM062826.1 coordinate 7,171,908, forward strand.
CACAACATTGATGTGTGTCCAGTACTTCTCTCAGTCGGTTTACAGTCATATTGTGTTTCTTAGCATGATTTTCTAATGACAGAGCTACAGTACGCCACCTCTTTTCATGGATTATAGAAAACTTATGCCATCTATAGTACCTAAGCAATGATATCACAGATTTGGTTACCTGGAAAAACAGTTATTATTTATGAGTTTTGTTTTATCCACTAAATAAATGAAGCACATTATAAAAGCAGTATTTTTTGCCCCTAACAGCAATTATTATAATAAAAACATACCTGCAAGTCAGGGGGCTCTGTTCTTGCAAATGTTGGAATCGTAGATGCTCTATAATCAGAGCATTTCTGAAATTAAAAAAAAACAAATTATTCATTATATTCATCTGTATAGAATATGAACTCTTAATGCCGTGTTTCATAGGTAGCTTATTAACAAAGCCAACTGCTCGAACTCTTTCAGAGAGCAACAATAGATGGATGAGTTTTGAAGAGCTATTTGTATAATTCTCACCGCTACATTTTTGAGTTGGTAGAGTAGTATGCTTTGAAGGCAGCGCAGACATTTGTACCCTTAGAAACACCCATGAAGAAAATGAAAAATCAACATTCAGGTGGTGGTTTAGCCCCGATCTTGGCAAATTATTACAGCAAAAGAAGAATCTTTCAACGTCGATATTGTGGTAAAGTTTGACACTTCATATTTCCGAGGGAACTTTTTTCAATAACTAATTAACCCTTCAAGCCTGGTTGACGTGCTGTGTACGATGATAAAAAAAACCACTCAGAGGGACGAGACGCAAACAATGCCCTGTTTTATCTTCCTTTTACAAGAGCAATAGTTAACCGATTTTGATCAAATAACTTCACTACTATAAAGAATAAATTAAAACTCAAGATGTGATTATTTTTTATCATATTTAATTTGATTTAAATTTATTAGTTGATAGCTCTTTTAAATTTGATTTAAAAGAGCTATCAACTAATAAATTGTTTTTTTTTAGAGAACCTATGAGTCAGCGGCTGGAACTTTTTTGGGTTCAGGGCTTTTTAAAAATACTTGACAACTGTTGGTGTCGTACAGTGATTGGCCTGAATGTCACCAAATATTTTTTTCACAATCAAACAATCCAATTTTCTTTTAATTAGCGTTTTCAAGCTGGGCGCATTAAGTTATTCATTAAAACCGAAAAAAGAAATTTAGTAGCTATCTAAGTTTCATTGAATAAACATATAATATTAATAAAAACTTTACCGCTGTCTCTGTAAAAAAATATGTTACATCCCTTTGAAAATCGATTTCAGGTTGGCGAGCCTAAAGGGTCAAAAAGAAATCACTTGAACATTGCTTAAGCTGACCACAGTTTTGTGCAAACACTCTATACTCCAAATACTTACTTTACACACACTTTTAATTATTTTTGTTTTCTAAAATAGACGTTACACTATTTTTTTCCCCTTAACTAGTTTCATTTTTCGGCATTGCAACGAGTAATAAAATTCATAAAATTTTCCATTTCAATCACTAAAGCGTGCTAGAAAAAATAATGGTGCGTAATGCAAAAGTTGATATGAGTTGATGTCTAACCGCACTACTTGCTGTGTGCGTAAAGAATTATTATGTTTACTCTTCAGGCAACAAAACATCTTTTATGTGTCTTACATTTAATGAAAATATTCCCTATCTTGTTATTGTTTTCAGGAACTATAGCCAGCCTGACCAAATTAGAAGATAATACTATAAAATAAGTGTGCATCCATATTATTGGTTTATTGATTTAAAAAAAGCTGAGCATTAAATTGCTTATCAATTCAGTTGTAAATGATGCATGAATGTATTATAAAGAGTTGAGAGTCTTTTCTCAGTATACTCTATAGAGGTATAAATTCTATTTATAGAGGGTCTTACAAGAGATAACTTGGGACTACAATGAGAATGATGAAAATCTATTACAATATGAATGCTGCAGGAGCAGTTGTTTTCTGAGAGGCAACATATTCAAAGCATTTATGGACATTGGACCACAGTGCCACTATCATCATTTTAGGCAGTCCACTGCAGGATTTTTTTTTATAAATTACAAAACAAAATTTATTGCCAGCATTTTAATTATTATCATACATATTTCGATGATTTTACAGGTTTTTTACTTCAAAATAAATATGTTACAAATCAAATTTAATATTTTAAATTTTAAACTGAACCCTTTGAAAATCAAAGTAAAACTCTCAAAAACTGAAATAAACGATTGGATAGTTTTTTAATAAATTAATTTTATGAATCTCATACGTATTTAATTTATAACACTTCTTTAGCAGTTGCTGCAGGAAATTTCCTAATCTTGATGTGATATTAATTATTGCAATTTGCTGGTGTGACAGTAGAGACAGACCCTTGTGTGATCTTCACTTCAATCAAATGGGGTAAAACTCTTGATCCCGTATATATGAAAGATAGAAGGAGAACAGATTTATGAAGTTGCAATAAATCGACTCATCTATAAAAACCTGTCAATATGTTTTTGCAAAAGTTCTCATTAGTACATAATTGAAACTGTATAGAAAGTGTTAAAGATACTTACATATGAAATCATGGGGATGTTTTGGGCTTGTGCAACGATGGCTTCCACGTAGCAAGGACCTTCAGGACCAAAAAAGGCAATTACGCCTTCACACATCATGTCGGTGATTGCTTTTGTTGCCAACACAGTATCCCCTTTTGTGTCGTTCCAACGCATTACCAGTTCCACTTGAGGCAGCATATTAGGATCAGAGTTGATCTAAGAAAATGATTTTTTTAAGTGATAATGGCAGAAGAACCGCTTAGTGTATAAAGTGATAAAAAAAAAACAATAAAGCCCATAATGAATTATCTCGTGATACCTTATCAGGACCCTTGATATTGATACTTAATTAATAACATACTCTTTGTATGCAGTACTTGGTAAAATTGTCTAAATAAAGTCTCATATATCATCCGAAAATTCATTATATCGATATCAGTTAAGTGTTTATTGAGGGGAAAAATATTTCATAATATGAAAGTCTATAGTAAAATTGAAATTGAGTTCACAACTAAATTACTATATGAATCATAGAGTTGCAAAAACCATTCTGGACAATTTTTTTATGAAACTGACCCATGAATGCTATATTTTTCTTTAGATTAAATCCTATCTAGTAACGCAGGTGAGAGATTCAAATTCCATCATATCTGATGGGGAAATTATTTCGAAAATTTGGGTAATTTACAAAAAACCACCGTTTGAAAACTAAGATACAAAAACTTTCAAAATTTTGAAAATACATGTTATCTGCATACAAATTAAATAACAATATTACATTTGCTTACACATATACAAAAAATAATACATTTGATGATAGGTTAGTATGTATAGCAGTTTTTCATAATTTACTCAAAACTTTAAAAAAAGCTTCCAGAGTGCTTTTTGCAACTCAATGATTCATATCATATACAGTGGTTCGCACCTTTTTTTTATGTTTGGCTATTTTTCAAATTTTACATATATACAGTGCTACGGGATAGAAAAAAGCCGACACAAAAATTTCATAAAGTTTTTTTAAAATTAGAATTGATAATTTTGTTTCTACTGGTTTTGTAATTCAGTATGAAAAAAGTCAGTGGAATAAAATTAAATCGGCCCTTATGGTCAAAGAAACGTATCTCATTTATATCTAATTCTAAAAAGATTCGGATACACCATTGAAAAGTTCATCACCCTTTGTAGTAATTCTGTCATTTTGTGAACCTTCCAACACAAAAGCATTTTGGGAGAACAATATGGTCTATATGCTTAAAATATGATGAATATTGTGCATCAAGAAAAACCCCATATTGCTTAGAACTGTAGCTATCAACTAGGAACTTTTTGATCGTATCGTATTGAAGATGATAATACCTCCTCAATGATAAACTTAAAATACATTTATATTTTAACAGCAACAATGAAGAATATTAAAATAAATATCTAAATAAAGTCATCAATAAAAAACAGTTAATCTTAATAAACAAAATGGCGATAATAAAATCAATCACTTTTAGGGTGTTCACTGTCAATACTTGGTGGAAAGGCATTATATTAATAAAAACACAATAATCCTTTGTACTTCATTCCACTTTATTTAATATGTCAGGACCGGTTTCGCTCATTACGAGCATCAGTTGACGATGCTCGTAATGAGCGAAACCGGTCCTGACATATTAAATAAAGTGGAATGAAGTACAAAGGATTATTGTGTTTTTATTAATAAAATCAATCAGGGAATAAAAATATTGTGAATAGCCAAGTATTCAAATAAATTTATAATGGCAGGATGAATAAAGAATGACTTTGAATCTATCTCAGAGGAGACCAGGTAATAAACAGTTAGTAGTAATATATAAGGGAGACTGATACAAAAGTTTGATATCTCAGAAATAATAAGATTTCTATACCTACATTCACAATTTATTTGCATATTTTTAGGATGCTTTGAAGCTTGAGTGCATCGAGAATACCACAATTGATCCATGGGTACAGTGTTCTTGTTCTAGTGCTTATACAATGCATTCGGTAACTGCAGTAAAACAATATGATATGGTGTGTTACCTCATTGAGCGCCATAGTGAGGGCACCGGAGATGGCCAGCCCCTCTCGACCCCGCATGTCCCCCTTGATAGCGGTGAGGTATCCCACGGCGAGAGAAGTGCGCTGGGGCGGGGCGGCGGAGGAGGAGAGCGTCGGTAGCAGCGCCAACAGCGCCAACAGCTCCAGCAGCCGGCGCGCCCCGGCCCTCATTGCCCGCCACCCGAGTCACGGTCCACGTGCCCACACCTGGAATAAATATCAAATTTTTACATTCTGACACACATATATGTTAGTTAACCTCTAAAATTTCTGCAGTCCAAAATGGATAGCATTTAGATATCCTGCGAAAGGAACCAAAGCTTGTCATGATTACGTTTATTTTTAAATAGTTAGATGCTGGTCACGAGTTTCCTTTTAGGCTAAGTAGTATTGTTAGAACACTTAGCTGAGGTGTTAATTTGATTTACTTTTAATGTTAATTGAAAGCAGTACGTCAAAGCATATAAAACGAATTGACTTTTAAAAATTAAATATTAACCAGAAGATAAATTAACTTCAAAATAATATCTTTTATCAAGCAAACAGACAAAAAAATGGATTCTAGTCTAGATTAACCTCTTCAAATAGACACATTTTAACATTAAAATTCTGTAATAATAATTATTCCAAATTTATGTTAAAAATTTTTTCAGGGATTCTCATAAAATTGACACTGGTAAGTAGCCAAATTTTTAAATGCCTGAATAGACACTAACAAATATTAAATATTAGCACGAATATTACCATGATCTAGCACTTTCAATCAAAATATAGCTACTGACTATGGATCTCAATCTAAAATTCGAATATTAGGGCAACTATTCGAATAGTATTGCTAACATTTTTTAATAAAATACTTTTATTTTCTAAAAAAAATAGTTTTTAGAAAATATTGCAAAGGAAACGGCGATGTCTTCAGATTAATCAAACAAGCGATCTTGTAAAATGTAAAATAAATCTTTATGATAAAATCTGAATTAATTAGTATTGATACTCTTCTATAAAATATAATTTTAAATGAAATAATATTTGCTGAAGATAAATTATACCAATTATATTTTTTATGTACCTAGGGAATACCCCTTTGATAAGTCTAGATGTATATAGAATCTGTGAATTGATAAAAAATAGTATTCAAAAAATTTCCTGCATGGCTAACTTATTAAGCTTACTAAAATATCATAAATAATAGTGGGGCGCCAATTTCTAAGTTTGACACTGACAGTGTGAAATTATTTTATTTTGCATTGATATTTTTTTTTACCTGCAAAATGTGTGGGGGGTTATAACAGGAATAGCCGCACCGGGTGACACCAAACCGTAGTATGCCACTTACCTTCTTAATTAAAAAATAATCTACAATACTTAATTTTCAAACATTCATCCCTAATGTAGCCCAAGAGACAAAAGATTTTCCCACTCCTGATTTAAAGTATTATTTTAATATATTAATAATTATTGTAATATATTATTTTATTTTATATTTCAGAAACTAATTGAATATTTAAAAAGTTTATGTTTTACTATTCAGATTGAATAGTTAATAATGACAAATAGTTGGGAACCCTACTCACAACTAGCTCTAGTTTAAGAGCTTTGATTTCGATGATACATAAGGAGTCTATATGCTACAGATAGAGAGTGGAAATAGTAAAAAAAAAACTTTTTTAAAAATTTTAGTACATATAACTACTAATAATTTATATAACAAAACAATCATAAAATGTTGTGATTTTTCAATTAAATTGCTCAATATGTAGGCAGGTTGACATTAATGCAGCGACTTCCACCCTGGAAGCGCGCCTTCCTGGGGGAGGTGCAAGCAATTTAAAATATTTATTTATCCTTTAAAATGTGTCTTTATTATTATATGAAATAAACGATGGGGAAGTGTGAAGATATTTTTTTCTTCAAAAGGAGGCGTAGTAACTTAAATTTTTGAAACCAATGCATTAATGCAGTGGTTTCCAACCTTTATGGTACTGCGCCTCCCTTTGAAGAAAAAATATCTTCGCGCCTCCCCATCCTTTATTTCATATAGTAATAAAGACACGTTTTATAGGGTAAATAAATATTTTGGACTGTTCGCGCCTCCCTTTGCAATGGCCCACTCAACCCCAGGGAGGCGCGCCTCCCAGGTTGGAAATCGCTGCATTAATGTATATTGCGGAAATCAGTTTGGCTGTTCGTTAACAGAGGGTGTGTGGCGCAGGTCCTCGCCTAAGCTTACAAGAAAATATGTGTAATAATTGTATTTAATGAAAAATAAATTTTATCAATCCATAGAACCCTATTTTCTTTATACACATTATACCGCAGCAATCGCTAATATGTAGAGTAAATAAAAAACATATACCCCAAAAGTTCAACTGAACATATTTTTATAATTTATATTCAATAAATTGTGTTTCACACTCGAGTACCGAAACGTCGATAATAGGATCGAGGAGCGATGGAGTAAACAGTGACCCCAGACAAATTTTCGTAATATTTGCATTGCATTGATTGGGGGGGGGGGGGGTATCATTGTAGATTACAATAAATATAAGCTAGATATTATTGTTTGATATTGCAGAATCACCAACAATATGCACAGTAGTTATAGTCATAGTTAATAGCAGGTAACTGTTTTTGACTATGCTAGCCTTGATAATAAAATTAATGATAGTGTACTATGCAACTACGCATTGTTATTGGGCATACTAAACGTGAATATATTAGTGTTATCAGGAAGTTTATCAAGGCTGACCGGTTTTCAAATTGTTTAAATAATTATCGCCGTATCATAAACATTAAAAATCTATTTTTAGACCTGGTAATTTAGTTCACGGCGTCGTAGGTACCTATTGAATGTTATTTTGACCGGCCAATGCATAAATTTATTAACATTAGTGCATGTTAGAGGTCTGCATGGGCCCGGACTTGGCCCACGGACCTAAGGACGATTGGGCTCGGGCCGGGCAAGAAATTTATTTTTCTGAAAAATATTTTAAACTATATTCTTCCGTCACATAATAAAAAAATAATAGATTAAATAATTTCTTCCCCACTCTCATAAATATCTTAACAATAAAATCTTTTGTTGTAATTGTATGGTTTCATCATATATATTTTTGTTTCGAGAACACGAACCTAGAAACCCATATTATTTGAGCTAAATATGCAACAATGATTTATTTATGGAAGACTGATTAATTGGTGGTTTAAGATCAGTAAACCTGCCTAGTAGAGATATTTTTGATTCTATCATTTAAAAGTGGTGCGCTCCTTTAATTTAGCACTCAGTTAAATAAAATATCATATATTATTGTATTTAAAAAAAAAAAACACGTTTCTCTCGGGCGGAAGTTTACAAATTTGTGCTTCGGGTCAGATTCAGGTAAAAAGTGTTTCATTTAGACTAGGGTCCGGGCTAGGTTCGGTCCGAGTAACTTCATAAAATTTCGGCCCGCGCACACCTCTAATGCATGTACATACGTAGTATAGGAAATTTTCTTACACTACTGGTATCTTGCAGCACCAAAACAAGAAATACTTGCTACTTATATAATATATAAACCAATGATTAGGTGCAATTCAAATTTTTAGTAGGTACTTTACAGTTTATAGTACCTTTTATTGTGGAAATTTTAATAAACAAAGATCCTTTTTATATAAGATTATATTGCGCTATGAACAATCATTTTAGTCCATACACATTTTACGTCGAAATAAAGCTGGTAAAATATTTTCATACATTTCATTTATGATAAAATATATATGAAAAATAAAAAAATGAAACGCCCTTTTGTACTAATTTCACATTTATCAAATATGATCAGGACTGACTTCGCTCGTAGCGAAAATTTTCAACCGATCTGATCTGATTCACTGATCTGATCTTGGAAATATGGTTTCTTATTGAGAACACAGAAAATCACATTTTTAACTTTTCCGGTTCTAAGTTCAAGAAATGCGACCCCAATACCCACATTTCCTTAAATATCTATTTTAATATGGGTGATACAATGTTTATAATTAAGGTATTCTTATATCATAGTTTTTTGGACCTTTTGTAGTTTATATAAATACGCGATAACGAGATAAGCGCCCGCTTATCAGCGATCGTTCGTAGGATAACTGGGCTGAACGCGTCAGTTGCAAATTAATATTTGTACTGGAATAACGTCTTTTTTACGCGCAACTTAAAATATGATTATTTATTAAAAACCACGGATTTTTATTAAAAAATGTATTAGGAATGATGCAGAGAGATATTTTAAAGCCCTTAGACTATTTTTTTTGAAATTCATAAGAATAAGGACAATAATGAGGAAACCACTGGGGTCCCTAAACGACCCCCATCGGCAGAGAAGTATTTTTCTAACCTCCGAGCCGCGAGAGTTAAGAAAATTGCGTTATATGAGTCGATAGGCTAAACGTAACAGCAGTAGGTGGTCAGACAGCAATATAAATAGCTGGTAGATCTTATACAAGATAAATGGTTAGTGTCATGTTGGATTTGATGACCATGGGAATCCGAGCCCATAGGGAAGAAGTGTTTTTTTTTTGTATAAAACTGCACGTCGAAACCCAAAGAAACCAAAACTACAGGGGCGTAGCACCATGAATAAGTTATAACTTTATGCAGATTAATATCTTCGGTTACGGTAAAAATTCGTTTTATCAAACTTTACAAGACTAGCCCCGAGAATATTTATTAGCTATAAATAAAAAAAAAACGTTTTGCTTTATAAAAAAAATAGCTCAGCAAAATATAAAGATCAATAAAGCGGGTCAGTGGTCCAATTTATTTGTACCGTTAATCCTATAATGTAATAAATAATCACTGTAAAGTGTGTGGAAAAAAATATAGTGACTTCAAGGCCCAATACTAACGAATGTTACGGCCTTGGTAATAACTCGCTTCGCTATAATAGTTTAATTGAGTCTAGCGGATAAATCATTTCGCCAAATGATTTTGTATGTATCATAAACTGTTTAATCACGCCATTAAAAAGACAAAATAAAATGTTAATTGATTAGAATAACGATAATGCGATGGATTAGGCATTAATGCATGGTTTGTCTTGTAGGTATCGTAAATGAACACGTGGTGTGAACACCTGAATGTGAGTGAGTATCTGTGACTAAGCGACTAACACTTCTTGCACTCTGAAAATTGGGAATCGCAGGTCACGCACTAGTAATATACCAGGGGTGGGCTGAAGGGGGCTCGAAGGGGCTGACGCGAGCCCCTTGTTAAATTTTACTAAGATCGGCGAGCCCCTTGTTAATTTAAGAGATAATAATATTCTCAGATCAAATAAGTATGTACAATATAACTTCAATTTTTATTTATTATTTAAGACAGCTTTCAGTATACAAAGTAGTACATTTTTAGCGATTTACATTGATAAGTTTACGGTAAATTGGATATCACATATTATAAGTGTATTAAGTAACAATCTATTGTTTATTTAAATATTGCATATAATTGCATAGAATTGATAAAAAAATCACTCCTTTCCCAGAACAGCGAGAATTGTTTTGAGATTAAGCGAGCCCCTTGTTAATATACTGGCAGCCCACCGCTGAGTAATACCAATGTGCAAATAATAACTTAGGAGCAGGGGTGGGCTGGAGAGGGTTTGGAAGGGCACGTACGAGAACCTTAGTTAGGTTTAAAAAAATATTTTCAGATCAAATCAGAGCCTAACTACAATTTTTGTATTGCTATATTTATATTATTATCAACTGAATTGACTAAAAAATAATAGCATCAATTTCTGCGCTAATCTTGGAACTGTTTTCGCTTGCATGCATGTACATTTTTAAGGCATTGATATTAATTATTTTATGGTATCCTTCATTTTTATACAATACTAGCCGGTTCTCGGAAAGCGTTACAATGCCACTCAAAGAAAGAAAGTGTGTTTATTGAAGTGCATGTTTTCTTTTTGTCTGTTTGACGTTTGCTGCCGATTATCTATGGTACGACACACGCGCCACCTACTGTAAGTAAATTGTACTATAACCTTCGCGCAAGTACAAGCATACGTTTTCAAAATTAACTGTATGGCAGACATACAAACATTGATTTATATAAATAAAACCTACTGTAAGTTAATTTTACTACGCCTATAACCTTCCCGGAAGTGCAAGCAAAAAGTTTGTTAAAGTTTTATTGCAATCGGATGAGCGGTGCGGCAACGCATAAAATACGAACAAACAAACATTCATTTTTATATATTAGATAGATAAGTATAAGAGGTATCATTCGGTTGGATAATAATTATTGCATATAATTGTATAAGAATAAACCAACCCCTTCTCCAGAACATCGTGAATTAGCTGTGCGTTTAAGAAAGCCCCTTATTAATGTATTGGCTGTGCCCACCGCCGCTTTGGAATATAAATTAACTTCGATGAAATAAATAAATAATAATTCAAACGAGTTATCACTGTTCATCGTAATATATTGAAAAATAAATTCGTCTCCTATATTTAAGCACACAATTTCATATTTGCAAGCTATTCGAATACATTGTATCCATCCACGCGCCGTATATGAAAATGAAACAAGATTGGAATCTATTCGCGGTGTGACCGGTACTAATAAATAAATCCATAGATAAATTATTGTTGGGGGGGTGTGTTGCCCTCTCTCGGCTAAGATTGCTCCTATTATAAACTAATAACTAATTGCGGCTGCGTTTGTGAATACCGCTTCTACTTACACTTCTGACAACTTTGGTTTCTCTGCCTTGCCGCGTCTTTGAACAGGGGTGCCAACGACTACGTTTACGCAAACCAACAAAAAGATACTTTTTTAAAATCCATGTCCGCTCCTTACGTGGAGCATCTCAGCAAAAGTTTTTCTACGAGAACTGTTTGTTAGTCAGCCTCTCGACCGACGTTCCCTCTAAGCTGCGCGCACTCCAAGACAACTATTCAATTCATACTTGATTGGCCCGAGCAGCCTTTGAAATTTCCACGCAGATAACCTCTTGTCTTGGCTAAAAAGGAGTTTCGGAGACAATCCGGGGAAAAGTATAGCAAATCGAGGATTTCAAATTCCTCGGGGGTCCCCTAGTCACATGGCTTTTATAAAAAGGGGTCGCCACCCGAAAAAGGTTGGGAACCTATGTCTTAGAGGGAGCATTGCTCTCGACCTCTCTTTTTTAAAAGGGGTGTAGAGTTGTAGGGATAGAAGGATAAGGCCAGGATATGACTAATAGTTAACTAATCGCTCTCGCTACGCCAAGTTATCAAATGATCGGAATGGTAGGAGGGACTTTTTAGACATCACAAACACCCATGCCTTTGAACAGAAATCGATAAATCGACCGAAAAAATGCTGTTTGTACTGGGACTCGAACCCGTGAGATACGGCACGGCAACCCGTAACGCCAACCTCTGCTCCATAGGACCCGACATACTTTTACGAAAACAATTAATTTATTATATATAAAAAAATATGGCTAGGTTGGTCAAACAATTGGAATGTCGTTATATAAAAGAATCACAGTTGCCACTGAAAAAAAACGGTCTGCAGAGGTGTATAACGCGATCAGAATTAGCCACAAAAGTATTTTAACTTAAAAAATAAAGTTTTTCAATATTCAATATTCAAGTAATACAAGTACAGGAGAACCTCGTCTTTCGCACCTTTGACTTTCGCACAATTCGCTATTTCGCACATTATTGAGATTTTTTTTTTTTTTTTTTATAATGCAAAAATGTTTTGATTCCGTGCAGTAATTTCCCTGTCTTACAACGAAACACATATGAGCTAAGTTAGTACTATCAAAAGTGTTACGTACTGTTCGCACATATGCATTGACACACGAACGCGAGCGGGTCCGAATGCATCTGAACGCATCCGAACACTCCCGCCTAATTTTGACAGGTTTAGTCTTGCGTCAGTGCACGTACAGGTGCATTGTTCCGCGAGCTTTGTCACAAATATTTCGTACCCACTTTAACATGAATGGGAAACGAAAAAACAGTGAAGTAGATATGGCAAAAAACAAATTAAGAACCCATTAACTTCATACAATCGAAACGAAGATGGCTATAATAAAACGATCTGAAAATGGAGAGTCTTATGCTTCAATTGGTCGTTCGTATGATATGAACAGATCTACGATATGTTCGATATTAAAAAATAAAGATAAAATCAAGGAATATGTAAAATCTTGTGGAAATGTATTATCAAAAGTTCGTTCCAAAAGGCACGGCATAGTGTTGGATGAAATGGAGAAATCTTTGTCGTATTGGATTAGTGACCAAAATCAAAAAGACGTACCTCTGAGTACTTCGATGATTCAAGCTAAAGCTCTTAATTTGCATAAGGATTGGAAGGCTAGACTAAAAGATGATTCTCACACGGTGTTTCATGCAAGTAACGGCTGGTTTTCAAATTTTAAAACAAGGTATTCTTTACACAATGTTAAATTCACTGGAGAATCAGCTGATGCGGATAAAGATGCTGCAAAAGACTTTATTTCCTCATTTTCTAAAATTATTGAAGATGGAGAATATACCTCTGGTCAAATATTCAATGTAGATGAGACCATCAAGAAATCATCAAGACCTTAACAATAAAAACCATGAACGACGCTTTTATGCATCTCGAGACATTTTTGTATATTATGGAAGAATGTGATCCTAATGGAGAACGCATATCTCAAGTGCGTAGGGCGATCCATAAGAGTACGGCATGTTACAGAACTCTCTACGAAGAAAAAAAAAGTAGTAAAACACAACTAACGCTTGACAAATTCATTAAGAAAATATAATTTTTATTTAGTATGTACTTAGTACAATTTTTGGTGTTTTTTTTTTTACTTCCCTCGGCTTTCGAACATTTCAACTTTCGCACAAAGTCCAGGAACCAATTAGGTGCGAAAGTCGAGGTCCTCCTGTATTCTCAATACGGTGTTAAGACTTCCATGAATCTTTTAAAAGAATATGTTTTGACGGGAGGGGAGCTATTTCCACGACAGCCGCGCAATCAAACTTTTCATAATAATGGTAAACAATTGGATAAAGAAAATTTTAGTCATAAGTTAATCACTATTTGCACTCATTGTCATAAGTATATATGTATGAATTTATTCATTCGGGACTCTAGCCCTTATCTGTACGTACGTAAAGGACTAATTTATTAAATACAATTTAACTAAAATGCGTAATATCAGTGTCATTGTCTGACAATGAATAAATATCGAATATAAAAAGGAAAAAGGACGTAACCCACACATAGAAAATTTTGCAGGAGGCATAAAAAACGTGTTTTGATGATTTTTTGGCCATATGCAAATTATGAAATAAACACAACCTTGAAGTGCACGGAGCTTCTAAACCGGTGTGTAATTGACTTAAATTAATAATAATTTAAGAAATTGTCCAGGAAAAATCTTTTTTTCAGTCTTTTTTCTTGGTTACAATTTTCACAGGCCCATATTTTTTCAAGCTTAAAAGCTACATTTGGATACTAATTCGGCATTTTCAGATAAATTGTTATTATCTAAAAACAGCTGTTTTAAAAAAAAACTGTGGGTTACGTCCTTTTTCCTTTCCACAGTCGATATATGACTTACATTTTATCAAAATTATTAGCAAAAAAATAACACGATGTATTAGACCGTGTTTTATAAAAAAAATGTGGAAAATTAAAATTATTTATGTGTAATAAGTGATGATAATTATAAAACAATTATTTCTCATGCGAATTGAATATTTTTTGCGCTAATATTTTGGCACCCCTGATACAAAATCGCGCTAAGCGATTGACCTACCGTAAGCATGAAATTTATATGCAAATGGGTGTACTTTGTCAAGCATTTATAAAATAAACACAACCATCGTATTCGATTTGTTATAAGCTGGTGTATTTCCACTCTCAAGTCACACAGAATTCATTAAATGCACCAGTCGCGCATCGTGTATTCCTTGCAACTCCGCAAATAATTATTTTTCTGATACCAGAATGGTAAATAATATAACAGAAGATACAATACTGAACTTTGTTCCATACTATATTTAATACCAACATAATAAATACATGTATCAATTATGATTTTTCAAATTTTAATTAGAGATATTGGACACCGGTGTTTGTGATATAATCTCTACATTGAATTGATCTCAAGTAATTGTGTGTCAAAAATTAAAAAAATCTGTCGCCTTGGCCGTTTGCTATAATACCAGATATTTTTTTTGTATTAAAAGTAGATGTAAATAAATGAAAACATGAAGGTATGGTAAATTAACGGGATCACAAAAAGTTTCCGGGATTGGATACCATAACGAGGGCCACAAAATTGCTAAAAGAAACAAAACACGATGGATCTAAATACGAATGTTTGATCATTATCACAATCCATCATACTAATGCGTTTGCAAGATGTCAACCAAATAGCAGAAAAAAACTTTTGTAACTTGATACCTAAAAATTATAATATGACAATTTTTGTTTTGATAAATTTAATAAAATTATACCATAGTAATGTATGTAATAGTGTTCAAAACTCTTTATTGTCAAACTAACGAAAATATTGTACTAACATATATAAAATAAAGTTTAAATACAACATTTAAGACTGAAAAATTTCATACAGACCAGTATTATAATATCAATGTTTTCCCTTTCATAATAATTGAAATAAAGTAACTAACAGTTTGTTGAGTTACAAGTTTTGCATTCGTATGAGAAAGATTTCTGTTTTTGTTGTTCATAAATATCACCATATAGAAAATAATCATTTTTTTCAGCCCCGTTTTTTCATAGCTAAATTTTTGAGATATCAAATTAAGAACAAGTAATTTATTCTGAAGAGAAGTTTTGCAATGAAAACAAAAGAAGTAATATTTTTGGAAATTATCGATTACTTTCAAATTTGTAATACGTTTTCTACTAAACATATAACGTTTTGTTGAACGATGTGTCTTAAGATTAAATAATTCGCAACCCAAAGTATTTAGAGTTAGCAGTGTATATTTTTGAATAGTACTAAACTGAATGTCAGGATCAAGAAAAATATCGGAAAAACGATCAAATTGTTTTCATTCGACTAGGTAAACGTCTATTCTGCTACATCATCTAAAATATATTCGGATATACAATATTGGCAAACATGGCATCAAATAAACACAATAAATCATTCAATTTCATTATTGTATTTATCAACCTTATAATAATAATTGTAACTCAATAATAATATGTTCCCACATGTCAGCTAAAATAATATTATCACAAACTTTCTGACTAAATATTGTTAATTGCAATGGTTGACATAATGAATAATCTACAGAAGAGCTCAAATTTACAGCAAGAAACGAAATTGAATTTGAATACTCATTACAGACTACCTATAAATATGTCACAGATCTTTGGTGAAAGTGAAATATGATAGAAAAATTAATGGATTCGTATATATTTAACGAGAGCATTTTTTTAAAAATATTATGGATTGACGACAGAAGTGAATGAGGGTGTAACTAAGGTATCCAATCCCGGAGCCTTTTTCCAATCCTGGGATTTCGGGATTGATAAATTTTCATTTGGATTGTTCATTTCATTTGGATTGGGATTAGTTCACCGAGGAATTTGAAATCCTCAATTCCTTATACTTTTTCTTCAGATTATCTGCAAACCTTGTTTTTTTTTTAGCTCACCAAGGAATTTGAAATCGCCGATTTGATATACTTTTTCCCAGGATTGCCGCAAAACATAGTTTTTTTAGCTCTCCGAGGAATTTGATATCCACAATTTGCCAATTTCGTCTCACTTTTCGGGATTTACTCACGGGATTGGATGCCCTAGGTGTAACAATATATGAAAATGCCTGTTTTACGATACAGATGTCTCCAAATTTTAATGGTTTGTGGCAATAGATAAAGAGGCAATGTTATATTATTTTATATTTGAAAATTAATTAAGATGCTATGGACTGTGAAGGCAATCCGAATAATCGTGACAGTGATAACTTTAAAAGAAAAAAACAGTAAATTTAAAGTTTTTTATCAAATTATTATAGTTCTATGTTTATAAAATTGTATGGTCCATATTTTTTAATTAAACACGTCACTAATTTAATTCTTCTAATCTTAACTGTAATAATAATACCAAATAACAGATCTTAATTTACTAAAACTTTTATTTTGTTACAGCACCTCTTCCAATTGTGTCTTTAAGCGTAGGATAATTTTCAAACAAGACACGACGCCGTTAACTTAAAACACCAATTCAAATTGTGTATGGCAGGGATGTCTGTGATGAAGGAATTCTCTCCCACCCCCACCTCCTCTTAGGAGAGGTGTAGCAGCAGCAATTAATTGGCCACTAGTCCTATCATATCCGCTTAAGATTCATATATTCTATAAGTAAAAATAAGCCATTTGAAATATGGTCGTGTAATGTGTATAGATTGAAGCATATAAAATATCGAAACATAAAATTACAGTCTAAAACTTACACCACATTGTAAGTTTTAACAAAAGCTATATTAAAGTTGGCGAATAGCGACTCAGTGTAACAGACAAGTACCACTATGTAATATGTATATGAAGGATTATTGACAAAACAAATTTAATATTAAGTGCAGGAATACAGAAACTTTATAGCGAATCTAAGTTTCAAGCTAGTGAGCAACATAAAAATGAAACTAGGTATCTGTCATGACTCATGACAGATTTCAATATTTACACCTGAATATTTGAATAAACGAGAACAATTCTAGAGGATTTATGGCTGCTATCAATGCGAGTGTCTATGGACGGGAAAAAATAATATTATAAATAACTTGTTTCAATGCTCTGTCACCAGGTTGGTCGGCTATTATCAAGATACATATACCAGGTGTTATTTTTAATCATTTGTTTGACAAAAAAAAGATATGAAATCTGAATGCCACCATTGATTTCAGAAATAAATGCTCGTGTCATTTACGACAGTTAATAATTTTGGGATGAGCTCAACCAACTAGACATATATACAACTAACTGAAGATAAAAGAATATTAAACATTGCAACTAATAATTGCCGATGTGAATGATACTATTTGAAGGAACTCGAGATGGAATTGAGAAAACACACAGCCTAAGAAAGTTCTCAAATGATGAATATAAAATAAATACTTATTAATATTGCTGGGTTTGAACCTGCAACCATCTTACCACCAGGGTGAAATATCTTACCACTTAACTAATGCGACTGAATATTTAAAAAATAAAATTGTACATATATTATTACGGTTGGTTAATAGATCAATCATTCTATATTCAAAGAAAATATAGAAGAAAGGGATGAGATCATTCAATGCACATACCGTTATTAACAAATTGACATAAGTTCAAATATAGAAGGATGACTAATTGTTAGTTAATTTTGACATCTCGCATGCGACAATTCGTCTATTTCCGACGATTGTTGTCCAATTATCTATCTGTCATAAGCATTGTGAAACTATCAGCATGATTTTTCATATTACATCATATATCATGATTATTATCCTTCGATCTGTACCACAACACACACTCTCTCTCTTTATTTGGCAGCGCATGCGCATAGAGAGTAAGTTTTTTTTAAAGGTGACTGAACTTTACATGTACATCACACATTTTTTTCTGAATGAGCATACAACGTATTGAAAGAATTAAAACAGGTGGCACTACCAGCTGCGAATAATTTCGTATGCTAAGATGCAGGCGACGCAGTGCAGGGCAACACTGAATTGGCAGGTGCAGGCAGACAAAGCAGAAATGTGCAATCAGCGTATGCTTGTGACAGCTGCGTCATACAAGTGTTATATATGAATGACACGTAAATGGCATAATTTGAAAATGTATATTTCTTTACAAAATTACATTCAAGGATCATCTTTTAACGAGTAATTCGATTAGAACACTAAGTAATGTAAGTAAGTGAGTAAATGTAAATAAAACTTCTACAATGCAAAGCCTATCACTTAAAAAAAACACACACAAACTATTTGAGCTCTGTAAATCACCGGTCAAGCGAGTGGATAACGTACTGACATATGAATAACAGATCGATTCAACATAACTTCTTTAATGTCTTTTAAGAGAAAACTACATGAGTATCATTGTACAAACAATGTTAAGTTCGCACAAATTAAATTAGTTTGTGTTATTTTCGCGGCGTAATTAAAATGAAACATTTATAGACTTGGTATACGTACGCCAAGCTTGTACAAATGAATCAGTAATCTGTGCGGCGGTGACAACGGACCGCAGCACAGTGCAGACGCGCTGACCCCTCCGATTTTCAGGGATAACATATTTTTATAACTCTTTTAAAGTAAAATATCACCGTGTCTGTAGGTAAATCATCCAATATCGTTGCGAAATTTTGTCAGTCAGTTATCATTAACATACTTGTCAAATACAATCTGCCAATGAAACAAGAGATCATAAAAAAATATTGTGAAACATATGTCCGTTAACGTAAACTCGAGATTAACACATATTAAATGAATTATTATCAAATGTACACATTTGTTTATAATGTTATCTCAAGTGTGGATCAACGTGTTGAATTCTGGAGTATGTACACTTGTAATTAATTTTGAGAAGTGTCTTGATGTGTCAATTAAGTGTCACATTTTGACAGTGATTACACATATGATTATTCCATATCTAATCAAATCACTTTATCGTGAAATAATTATTGTGTTGATATCAATTCCGCCCAAATTAGTAACAATTAAGTCTAGATTATAATCTAGGCATAAAATACAGGTCTCACCGATAAGTCACTTTCTTATTAAATTTATTTTAGTAAGTCACAAAAGACAAACATAATTGTATTATATTATAATACATAATAATTAAACTTGCAATCTTTGAAATTTTCTCGTGGAATAACACATTTATTCATTGACAATATTTTTTTATCCATAGGAATTATTTATCGAATTTTACTAATCATTACAAATCTTGATTGACCATGTGAATTAATAATTATAAATTATTTACTAAATAATGCACCAACGGTGAAATAGTGACATTTTCGCAAAATAGAAAGGTAAAGAGTATTTGTTAGGTAAACAGGAAAACAACGAGTTATTTAACCGAATAGTAAACAATGTATTCATTTTTTTTTCATGTCATAATTTTGGAAATAACTGCTTATCCATAATTCATTTTGAATACCTTAACAATTCCCCTTTTCTTAAGTTAATTTATTTATTGTTAAAAATTAAAATTACAGTACATGACATAACAGCTGACGCCAATTCGCCATGCACTTGAAAAATATAATAAGACAATATATAAAATAAAAATACACAGTGCATCAAATTCAACATAAAAAATCAAGAAATATAATAGAAAAATTTATCAAACAGTTCACAAATACAATATAAATTAATATTTGCATAGATCAATTTTTCAAGAAGCAAATAATGTAATTATTTTCAATTGTGTTTTAAATATTAAAACCACACTTATTTTATTTTCTTACGAACCTGTATAAGTCTAGGGCGTCAGTGAAATTTTATAACTTTATCTCATTCGCCTGATATTTTTTAGGGCCTGTGAATTTCAGCGTTTTGATGTTTTATCGTTTGTTACACGTGGACCCCGGTTGAAGAACTCTGATCTAGAGAACTGAAAGTAATCAGTATAATATCATAAATTCATTTTCTTATAGAGCCTACTCCGGAGGGAGGTAGCTATTTTATTATTCAATGTAATATTGGAAAATATTTTCCCCAATTGTCATCCAGCCAGTTTGGAGCGACGTTAATGTCAAGTCAGTGACACGGAGCCATTTTGATTTATCTAAAAAAACCAACCAGCTATCGGAAGTTAATTCGTGAGGTTAATAAGATGCACGTATTTTATGGCGCCACTATTATTTGCACATTTGAATATGTTGAATCACGTTAATTATCCAATTAACTAACGTTTGAGACGAAGTTTGTAAATATAGTTTGACTGTATTTGATTATATAATTATATTTATACAGTGACCGATCGTTTAAGGAATGTTAGATTTTACGTATCTTTTTATCCGAATTATTAAAAAAGTATAATATTATATTATTATCACAATGTTTTGAGCGCATACAAACGGTGATATGAAGCGCTTACTCTAGTAGTTCGCACAATTTTGAGTTAGATAATAAATAATATAATATATGAAGAAACCATACAATTTTTTAGTTTATAAAAATGACAATAATTCTGATCGAAAATTAAGGTTCATTTTTAAGCTCGCTAAATCAGGGTTTCTCAAACTTTTCTACAGTGGAACATTTCGCAGATCCGAAATTGTTTACGAAACACTTGACTTCTTTTTGTGGTCGGGTTATTCATAATAGTATGAATACAAAAAAAAAAATGTTAATAAAACACGTGCTATTTTTAAATGGTGCTGCGTCGAGCCTGTTTCTTCATTTTGACTTCCTTGCACGATAAAAAGAAATTCCTGATTTGCATAAAATGGAAGTAAAACAATAATAACTTGTATTGACACATTCGGGGATTCTTCTGACAAACTCACCAATAAAGAATTTAATGACAATTATATCAGAATCACTGAAAAAGTCAGTCAGATTTTCTTAATCACTTGCGCTGAATTAAGCATGCTGGTTTTGCTTTTACGGAAAATGGATTTAAAACTTAGGAATCATAATTGTTAGTTTTTGGAAATCATTGAAAACTAATGGTTTTTATGTGGTGGGTGTTCGCGGAACACCTAATTAGGTTCTGTGGAACACCAGTGTTCCGCGGAACATACATAGATTGGGAAATCTACCCTAAATAATTGACGTTCATATTTCAATTGTTTTTAAAATTAATAAGACAGTCAGTACTAGAGGTCTGCACGGGCCCGGGCCTGGCCGGGCCGGGTTCGGGCGGGTAAGCGGAATTGAGATTCGGGCTCGGGCCGGGCCCGGGTAAGGAATTAATTTCTTCAGAAAAATATTTCTGACTATGTTCGTGTCATAAGTCAGTGCGGGAATATTATTCGTAACAAAAAGTTAATTGTCTAAATAATCGGTTCCACGTGTTTGTAAAAAATCGTTCAAAACAATATAAGCTATTGTGTGTTAAGCATGGCGGTATCGTGTATATTTTTATTTCAGGATAACGAAGTTTAAGGGACCCATAAAAATGAGACCCAGTTGACGCCTAATCTGAAACAATGATTTCATTATTTAGAAATGACCAATAGGTATAATATTGTAATTATCGTTCGTTGTAAATATTACTCAGTATCTTCAGTATCTACATTTCATTAGGTTAAGAAGGTTGCCGGTTTAGTGTGCTAGAAATTCGTAAAAATACAAATAGATCCGTTAAAATGAATTTCAACGAAATTAAGAAAAAGTTGAAAAGTGGTGTTTACACTATTATGGCGGAAAAAAAGCATGCTAAAAGTGTTGTGTGGAAATCGTTTCGTGAAGTAATAGATGTACTTACATGTGAAAAAGTTGGTTACGTTCAGTGTGTTAAGTGTCAATCCATTTTATGTTACTCAAGTTCAAAAACTGGAACATCTCACCTTAATCGTCATTCGTGTAAAATAAAAGATAATCAATCGATTATGTCCCATTTTCAGCCACTACCATCCAGAGCACCAAAAAAAATAAAAGATGATGTGACTAAATCGTGTGTCACTTTATGCTGTAAAGACTTACGACCGTTTGACATCGTGACTGGTTCTGGGTTTATCGACTATTCACAACTTTTGATAAAAATAGGTTCACTCCATGGAAATTTAAATATTAAAGACTTGCTGCCACATCCGACAACAATTTCTCGCAATGCTAAAGTGGAAGCAGATAAGTTACGCCAATCGCTTATCCCAATCATTCAGTCTTTAATTGACTTAGGGCAGTGTAGTGTATCAACTGACATGTGGACTGATGATTATAAACATTTATCATACACTTCTTTAACCGTGCATTATATTGACGAGAATTGGAAGCTTTGGAGTAAAGTATTGTTCACTTATGAATTCACAGATGATCGCAAAACTGGAATTAATATAAGACTAGAGTTAACTCGGAGATTAATAGAATTGGGCTTTAAGGCAGATGTTCTATCAAAGCTGATTTTCGTCACTGATCAAGGAACCAACATTGTGAGTGCACTTCAGCAATACACTAGACTGAATTGCTGTTCCCATATGATAAACACTGTTTTAAGAAATACATTTAAAAAAGAATTTATGGAAGAAAACATCCCTCATGTATATATATTAACAACGGAAGTTAAAGATATTGTAAAATATCTAAAGAATACAGGTCTTGCCCATCATTTAAAAACCACAGTTCATCAAGAGTGTGAAACTCGTTGGTACAGCAGACTGAATATGTTTTCATCGGTGGATTCTAACTATGAATCCATAGAAAATATACTGGTAGAACGGCGGGAGGAGGAAAGGATGGCTCACGTGCAGCGCGAAATTCTTCAAATGTTAGTTATTTTTTTAAAACCATTCAAGGATGCATCACTGCAGCTAGAAGCTGACACATATTCCACACTTCCGCTTGTTTTGCCTATCAGATTTAATTTACTCAATCATGTTACCGTAAAAACTACCGATTCCAATGAACTTTTCCATTTGAAAACTAATGCGTATAAAATTATTAACGAAAAATTCATCGTCCATAGATTGCATAAAATTGCTCTCTTTTTATGGCCAAAGTTTCGGCAACTAAAAATGCTTTCCATTGCCGAAAAGGATGAAACATTACGCGATGTTCGAGTATTGATTGAGAAATATAAAATTCAAACCCAGCAAGAAGACCAACAGTTACAAACAAAACCAACAGTTAATGTAGATAGTAATATTTCAGTGAAGAGACCAACTATTATGGATTTTAGTCAATTCGAAGATTCCGATGACGTGAAGAATTACGAAGATGACGAAATCGAAAAGTATCTTCATTTTGAAATTGGTCAATCGAATATGGATATACATGACTTATTGGAATGGTGGAAACATCACAAGAACGATTTCCAATGCTTGTCAAATGTAGCCAGACATATACTTTGTGTGCCTGCCACAAGTGCAAGCAGCGAGCGAAATTTTAGCGTGGCCAGTTTGGTGGTTCAGGAGAGGCGGACCAGCTTAAGTAGTGATAGTGTTGACTCTATCCTTTTTTTACATAACAATTTAAAATAATATATCCTATCACCGAAGTGGGCGAGCAACATAAATTTTGGTAAGTTTTGATTTTAATTATTACCAGTTCTATGGAGCAGGGTTTTCTACATTATGACAGAACCTGAAGTGGTGTTCCGCAAACACCGACATAACTTAAAAGCCATATTTTAAATATTTTACGAATACTAATAATTATTATTCCCTGGAATCCATATTCGATGACAGCAAAATCAGTATGCTTAATTCAGCGCAAATTTCAACCCGAACTAAAAATAAGTCGAGTGTTCCGTTAAAATTTCCGGATTTGCAAAGTGTTCCATTGCAAAAAAAGGTTGGGAAACCCTGCTATGGAGAATCGTATATTGTTGTTAATTTGTAAAAAACGGGCTTTTTTCGGGCTGAGGAATATAAATCTGAGCTTCGGGTCGGGTTCGGGTAACAAGTTAGGTATTAGACTCGGGCCCGGGCCGGATCGGGCCTGAGTCTTTCGGGCTCGGACCGGGTAATTTTGTAAAATTTCGGCCCGTGCAGACCTCTAGTCAGTACACACGTTGACGGATCCATATTCTGATATATATTTTACTTGCATATTTGTTAAAATCTACAAAATACATCACAATTCATAATACACAGAGTTTACTTAATCGAATACGAAAGACTCTTTCCCATTTTCATGAAAACTACAGAAAGCCGTTTTAAGTTTAAAGGAATTCAGTTTGAATGACATTTTTTCTGTAGTTCTCCAATAAATTAAAATATTAACGTAAATTGATTAATATCCCAATAGTTTTACGCAGTATTATATATAATAACATACTTCAAGATTAAGCAACTTTTATTAAATTTAACGAGAAATTGTTTATTAATAATTGATTACATCATATTCGTTGGGGAAAATCAATTTAGTATTTTTTCCCTTTGTCAATTTCTTTAAGCCACGTTAGCTACCAATGTGGAATATTTATTAGTTTTCTGCGCGAACAGCTTGTAGGTTGATTTCTTAACCCTTCTTTTAATAAACGTTAAATATATAAGGATAGGTCAGCTAATCGATCTATCTACATCCTGTTCTGAGGATGAGATGGATGATAAAGAATTTTAGACATCACAGACATACGTCTTCGTACAGTATTCTATAAACAGATAGAAAAATAAATTTATGGAATCTTTTCGTACTGGAATTTTACCCCGTAAGCACTATAGCCGTTGGAAACAACGAGCCCATACAGAATAATAAAAAAACATAAAACATAATTAAACGTTGCTGAAGGATTTTTTAAATTTTGCTTGCCGTCTATTATCACTGTATGCAAGCTATCTAATGTCTACAATGTAGATGCAATGCTCTCTAGCATTGCATCTACATTGTAGAATTCAATAATATAATACTGGAAAAAAGTTATATTGCAAGCTATTATACATACAAAGATGGAGAATAAGAAATGTATTTATCCTATTCGGAGGAAAGTTGTTATGTTAAATAGGTATATTGTCGATGGTCAAGAGATAAATCTGAGTGAACAGTCGTACAGCATCTTTGCTCTCTCTTCCTCCTTTTTAAACATGAGAATTCTTACTATAATGGAAGTGTTCTAGAAGATTTTTCCGTAATAAAAGATAAAAAAAAAATAGCAAGTGTTACGATATACTTGTGTAATATTGTTGGTCAATGGTGTATGTACTATAAGTTGATATTGTTAGATCAGTGATCGCAAAGTATCAGTATAACTATAGATGTGTTTATTTTATTTCATAATTAGCCGGTTCCCAGCAAGCGTTGCAATGCCACTCAAAGAAAGAAAGTGTTTGTGTTTTAATTGTGTTTATTGAAGTGCATGTTTTCTTTTTCTGTCTGTTTGATGTTTGCTGCCAATTGCCTATGGTACGACACGCGCGCCACCTTCTGTAAGTTAATTGTACAAGTGCAAGCATACGTTGTCAAAATAAACTGTAAGGCAGACATACACACATTGATTTTTATACATAAGACCTACTGTAAGTTAATGCCTGTAAACTTCCCGGAAGTGCAAGTAAAAGGTTTGTCGAAGTTTTATTGCAATCGGATGAGTGGTGTGGCTCAAATACGAACAAACAAACATTCATTTTTATATATTAGATATAAAAAGTGGCAAAACAAGCGATGACCGCGTGCATTGTACTTCAATTCACTTTAAATTATCGGCCACACTAGCCCAGCAATAAAGACGAGTCGTACTTGGACACATATTACCCAGAAATAAGGCTGCAACAGTGTTGCCGGACCATAGTTTCAGCAAAACCATTTCTGTGCAATCCAATGAGATCTATTTTGAAAGAATGGCGGAAATACGTTATGTTAGACTTTATACTTAATACTATCTATTTTAAAATTGGCTGTATCAAATCGGTACTGTTAATATAATTTCTCTTATTTTATTTGTGGCGAACATAGAACAACATAGCCCAACCGTGCACCCCTCCTTAAATGGCCACTGTTTGAAGTCCTAACCTAACTGAGCAATCATTTTTTTACACATTATATAAACCTTGGGCGGCCGCCCTCTACACAAGAAATATCTCGTGATTAATGGAGTATTCTAAAAATGGGAAACGGACAAAGCTAATTATGACATCCATTTACAGAAATAACTGCACTGCACTAACGTTTTTGGATGTATCTTGATATGCAGAAAGATGAAAAGTTCCGTAGAAAGGCGAAACACTATTTGTAAGACAACCTGTTGAATAAAAAGTGCTATTCAATTTAATTTAAAGTAAGAAATAAATTTCAAGAAAGTTTTCCGAATCCGTCGAAAAGAAGTTCATTTTAAGTATAATAAATACGAAGAGTATTTCTTTAAAAGCATTCGATGTTTTGAAACTAAACTTAATAAATTGTCGACAACATTTCCAGAGAATTTTTCAGCACTATTATACTTTGTATCGGATTTCCGAGGAATTGGTTCATGAATTACGCATACTCGGTTGCGTCGTATCTTTTTTATTCGTCCAATATAAATAACCCAGTGAACTTTGAAGCGAGATTAATTCGATTCAATGTAAATCCCAGATGATATTGTAGTTTTATCCTATATGTATATACGTATAGTGATTTCGTTTTATTAACAAAAATAGTTTCTTGCTTGCCAGAAGCTATTACATTATGCCTTCTCGCAAGACTTATTTTCATTTGAAGAATTACATATACACGAGTAAATCATAATATTGCAAACAAATAAATAAATGTGTAATTCGACAGATATTTAAAAAATTAGGTATCACAGCACGTATTCGTTGTGTATTTACCGCTGTAGTGCAGTGGTAGGAATCATGTGTGTGCAGGGCCGGCGCCTCCATACAGGCAAAATAAGCTAACACCTAGGGCGCAAACCACAAGAGAGTGCATATATAATATGAAAGAGTATTTTTTTTTATACTTTAATAATATTAAATATCTATGCAGTGCGTTTCAAGCAGTAGCTCGAAACTTAAAAAAATATTTGCTATCACAAAAAGTACCGCTGTTTATAGTGGAAGAAAATATTTTTTTTTTATTTTGGGAATTCTGGGAAAAAATAAAGTTCTAGCGTCTTTTTATTTTGGCAATTATGAAAATTCCTGGGTTTTTGAAATTGGAAATCCTCGAAGAGCTAAAAAGTCTCACATTTTTTCAGTTTAGAAAATCCGCAAATTCCCAGGATTTCAACATCGTCGAGCAAAAATTTCTAAAAACCAAATCCCGAAATTCCACATGATTTTTTATAAAGTGAACGTTGCCTAGGGCGCCATATAAACTTACGGCGGTACTGTGTGTGGGCTTCGGTATTAGTAATATAATGGGTATCAGCATACTATTGTAATATTTTCGTGATATTCGGTGACAACTTTTTGGAAACTCATTTTATCTTAATTACTATTGCAATCATGATTTTGGTAATGCATTGTGCCACGAAAAAATGAATCATTTAGAGCAGGCATTTAAAACACGCGGACATCCAACAATACAATGCTGGCATAAGAAAGATACTTTTTTAATGGAAAAAAAATAATTAGTAATTTTGGAAAAAAAAAAACACCTGGCACATAATTTAGTTTAACCCGTTAACAGCTACGAAAAAATATGGTTTTTTTGTCCTGTACGCTAGCAATTTTCTAAAAACTAAAAAAGGGCAACACATTGGAACTATTCACGTGATTTATGGCTTTAGATGTTCTCCGTCCGGAATAAAAGTAATCCCAAGTAATTAACCATACCACAAGGCTTGTAGCGCGTATAAACGATTCCTCAATTAGGGTTGTCGCACACAATTTATAATATACCGTTTTAGAATTAATTTTAGAACAATAAAGTTTAATGCAAAAAATAAGATATTACATCCCACAAGTCTCGAATAGTTCACACAATTAGAAATTAAATGATGCTAGGGTTGTCACAAAAAAGAATTTTATAAAATTATTGACATGATAAATAAAAATATGTTCACAAAAGTGTTTTATGGTGTTCATATAACGTACGACATATATTAAAAAATAATTTTTGTGTGGTATGTTTCAAAACACGGCACTGCACATAAGGACACATCACATTGTTTACAAAAGAATTTTGTAGATGTTCTTTTTTTTGAAGCAGCACATACCACGCAACGCTTTCTATTTATATTTCTAGCAAAAGTAGATAGCTCAGAGGTGGAAGTGGGCAAAAAATCCATAAAGTGTGTGTTTGCTCCAATACGGGAATGTAATGCGACAGACTTACGCTTACGAGTGATTGTTTTCTTATGACTGAGGGTAAATGTTATAAAAATGCATTTTGAATATTGGGATAAATATCGGAACATGTTGAAAGCATTAACTACATGTAAATAACATTTCTCATAATATAACATCAAAAAAACACATGTGTGCCCTGACCCAATTTAACCTTTACAGAAAACGGCAAAAAAGTATGTTATCTACCATTTTTTTTTGTGATGCTTGCATCTCAGACTACCGCCCCTGCAGGGGGCGGAGATTGTAGGATTAGTCATATAAATCAATGTTGTCAATGTATGTTCAAAACGCCGCTTAGCTAGATGATTTTCTACCGTCGACTGTTTTACCATGAAGAAATATTAACGTATTTGTACAAAGACATCAGCAATTCGACAACCCCTGCCACCTGTACGATTTTTGTCGATTTTTTCTTAAGAATTTAAGAATAATTTATATTTATTCAATTGTTTTGAATCCTATACACATGCAAAATAATATTTACGCAAATGTTATGATTATTTATCAAAAGTTGTGACAGCCCTTACGACCTCTATTCACTTTTTGTTGAATTTCTCTTACGAAAACTGTCAAAACAAAAACTTTATATTCATTTTGTGAGTGGTTAAGAGATGTCGGACCCTTATTCAATGACGCGAGCTGAAAAAAATATTTATTGACGCCGTAATAATGAGAACACACCGGTGGGACTATAGCGTATGGGGTTAGTAGGTATGCGACCCACCGGTGGGTCGTTAGCGTTTAACTGGTTAAGATACTTCATTTAATTGATAAGAAAAATGGCAGCACTAGGGCATTCAATCACGGGCAATTTTTGTGATCCCTTGATTTCGGGATTTACAATTTTTTGGATCCCGGGATTGATCATTATATAATTATATACTATAATTAATGACCCTATATATATATAATATATTAAGCAACCGTAAGTTGTTTATGAGACTCACTTATTTATGATTAGGTTTATTTCTAAGTGGCGGTATTTTATATGAAATAACGAAAAACCAATTTTGATTTACTCACCCGGAATTTAAATCTCAATCGGTCGTATTTTTTTTGCTTTATTTAAACTTTTTTGTAGTACCGGTATTTAATATGAATATTCGTCCGGTATTGCAATCCCTATTCACTGTAGTCCTAATAAGGGCATCCAATCCCGACAGAAACACGGTCCGGCACTGGATGCTCTAGTCTTAAGTATGGCAGCATCGACATGACATGTCAATATAGTTTTTCGTGTGATCTATATATACACACATCCCCCGATTAACGCGGTATTTTTACGCGTATTAACGTTAACGCGGGCAAAAAAATGTAATATAGAAACAATGCGTTTAAATTTATTCAATTATGGAACGCGTTCTCAAATTCCAGAGAGACCTGAGATATCCTTGTGCACAGTATGAAGAAATAATCAAATAATTTAGGAAAAATAAAACAATTTATAAAATACACAAGATAACACGGATGTTTACGCTAATTGTGGAATTGAACTGACCAGTTCTTCTAATGACGATGAAAGCGATTACAAACCAGTTATAAAGAAAATGGTTACAATATTGGAAGACAGCAGCGAAAATAAGTATGAATAAATTTTAGTTTTAAAACTATATGTAATGTTTTTTTTGTTTGATAAAAAAAAATAACTTATAAAAATACTCACCAATTAATATATACGTAAATGTGTACTAATTACAATTTTGGATAAATATTGTCCGTATATCAAACTGTGGACCATTTTGACTCGGATTTTTCGGAACGAATTTAATACGAAACCAATATATTGATTTACGCGAGTTTGTGAAAAACGTATCTACTGCGTACATAGGAGGATGGGTGTATGTACTGTACTGTACGGTACTGTAGCTGAGTGGCCAACGCTTTTCATCGTTCGTCGGTTGCGGTGGTCATGGGATTCAATTCCTGGACCTTAACATTTATAACAAACAGTTCTCGTAAAAAAAACTTTTGTTGAAATACTTCATTAGGAGTACATATGCTACACATTGGGAGCGGACATGGTTGAAAAAAAATGTATAAATATTATATAATATACGTGTGTTATTATTGAGTGATATTATAGGATATACAGTTTTCTATCTTTAAATGTTATATTAATTACCTCACCTACAATAGTAGAAAACAATGGCTGCATACAATTATCACTATATCTTTTAATACTTAGCACACACGCATTAAAACTAATACAGTTTAAAAGAACGACTAAAAAAAATATTATATAAAAGCCGGTTTCGCTCAATGAGAAAGCATTTTAAACTGATAAAAAGTAGAGTCCAACAAGGCTTTATATACACTTTAACTAATAGCTATCATCAGAAAGGTATTGAAAACAATTGTTTTGTGAAATATTTAAATTAATACAGATCATTAGACAAAACAATATGAGGAAATGAAAGTAGCTTTAACCAACTTATTACGAGGGAATTGCCTCACTAATGTCATTATTAAAATATTAATATCGATAGACACATTAAAAATTAATTACATATATATTAATACACAAATACAATTATAATGACGTAAATACATTTAAATATAATCACCAATAAACGTAATGAAACATAAGCGATGAAAACGGCCAATTTAAAATAGCATTTTCAAAATAAAATCATGAATGAATCTCTTATGTAATATAATTATTACAATAAGTAAAAAAAATAAAAATAAAACACCCACATAAATGATGTAAACATTAAATATAAAAGCGTTTAGTTTAATTTTGATTGCATTTTAAGCACTTCATAAAACATAAAAAAATATCTATTTGATTTGATTTAGTGAAATAATCATTTTCAGTTTTAGTACGTAGTCTTTAGAAATGATATAAACATTATAAACAAAGGGAGTAATTTAACTTTGAAAAACTCATTTTTATTACTGAAATATGTGTCATAGTCTGCAGTAAAAAAAAAATTGTACAATTGCGAGCCCATGTCTTAACACTTAAAACCAGAGGAAAGTATTTCTGTGTCCGTCTTATTTTTAAAAAAATATAAGTTTTTTATTATGTGTTATAAAAGACTCGGCGGTAACTTTCTGGAAGTTCATTTTTAGTATAAAATTTAATTTGATAACTTTGTTATCCCATTTTTTATGCTACATTCGTGACACGCGTTTCGCTTCTTTAATAAGCATCATCAGACTATCGCAACGGAATAATAAAGTTATCAAATTTAATTATAATATCAAATCAAACTAAGATGTTAACAATTCAATTTAGTAAGAAATATGAATGACAATATTTGCAAAATGTACGGAGCAGTACTCCTTTTTTTGTACACCTTACATAAAAAGCGTGGCTTATTTATTTTCTGTTGTTGATATCAAAATATGTTTATTCTTGTGTCCTAACATACTGCTTGGTAGATCGTGCAAATTTCAAATGGATCCAGCAACTGTATCAAGCACCATTTTTAAAAGCGCGAATAGAAACATCAGATTCGATATGAAGTATCGATTTTCTTTCAATAAAATCAGTACCATGCAATTTTAGCGAAGATACACATTAAATGATTGTTTTTGAATAATTAGATTATATGCCATTGCATATGAACAAAATAGATTATATTACTTGAAAGACCAGAACTTTATGTGAGAACACGGATCCGAGATTCAACGTGTATAGTGTGTGATATAATTCGTCAACGAGCGGCAAACCTTCAAAGAGGTATTACGTCACATTTTAATGTAATTATTGCACATTGAGGTATAATAAAATCCAACTCGACACTTTAATGTGGTGACATGACAGTTTCCTTAGTTTTTTTTACCTACATCGATAATTTACTAATGGATCGATTCAAATATGTTAAGTATAGTAATTGCGTAATGCATACTATGAAATGTATACTGACGGTGCCATACACCACCGGCATTTCTTACACTGGGTCAGTTTGCAAGTATTACATACTATAAGGCTATTAGTTTCTAAAGAATCCTGAAACAATATAATTGAATATTCACGCAAAATATATGTTTTTCTAACTGTTTGCAGTGAGTTTAATATTCGTGAATTTCCAATACAGTTTCCGATTGGAATAATATTTTTTGTGATTAATGCTAGGTCGAATTTTTAATAGCTAGATTGTGTACCTTTTGATTTACTCTGTCATTGATATCCCTGGATTTGATTTTCGCCATGTGGAGTCCATAGACACGGACACATTAGAACTGATGCAGTGCTAACTAAAGTTTATTTTTATCGAGGAATAAATTAAATATATTAGTTTCTTCTGTCTCACGAATAATAATTTTACGACAAATTAGTTATGCCACTGTCCAGCGAGTCAGGACTGTTTTCATGTGCATAAGGATCTTAACCAGGGGTGGGGAACTTTTTCATTTCTAAAGGCCACATTCATTTATCTGATTCAACATAAGGCCGTAGTAAAAAAAAACGTTGAAACCCCCCCCCCTTTTTTTCGACTGTAGAACATATAATGGGTTGATTACGCTATTTTTCCAAAAGCTTGGGTATAATTTTTTGATCAAAGTGAATATTTTGGTCAAGTCAAAAGGCCGCAACAGAGTAGCCAAAAGGCCGCAGGTTCCCTTCCACTAATCTAAGCACTTATTTTTGACGGTCTGAAATACGCAACACCATCACGGCGAACGTAATGATGTGTGTATAAGCTTTTGACGATTAAATCATTACGATCGCTGTGACGCTGCGCATTTAAAATCGTCCAAAATAAGTGTCTAGATCCGTATACAAATGAGAATAGCCCCCCCAATAAACATATATGTATATTATAATATGAGTTTATCAACAATGTATTAAAAAAGCCAATTTACAAAAGTGATTACATATTTAGTTTGTAACGATTTGTTGAACACATTGATGAATAACAAACACTGTATTTGGTGCTAAATTTATTTTTTTCAATTCCAATTAATTTCGGTTATATTCAAGTTTCTGGGAAAAACTGTTTTACTCCGAAAAGATAAGTTAACTTACATGAGGATTGTTTAGTGATTAGTAACTAAGCGAGGAAAAAATCAGGTATAACAATACAATTATAAAATGCTTATGAAATGGCGTATTAGGTTAAAGAATTGCATAAAATACTTACTGCTTTTGCAGACGATTGCAGTGATAGTTTTCCCGTACGTTTAAAAGCCTTTTTATTTTATTTTCTATTTCAAAAGAGCAATTATTTACATTTTTACAAAGGGATGAATTCGTTTTTTGCTATTCATAAAAAGTTAATTGTTAACACTGTAGAATCTGATTTATTACAATTTGTTATCTCATCCGTGGTCGAGTGGTCACCGTCGATTGCCTCGGTTTCAGTACTCACGGGTTCGAGTTAAAGTAAAAACAGTCCCTTAAATTGGTTTTTCAATCGATCAATGGATTTCTGTTCGAAAAAATGGATGTCTGTGATGATTGATAATTCTACTACCTCCGACCGATCCTGAAAACCAGAACTGTGGAGTCGGGGATCTTGTCCGGAGTCGGAGTCGGAAAAACCTTACAACGTAAAAAAAAAATGACGACTTCGAGTCCAAATATTTGTTTCAATCATTTTATTTTAACTTATATATTTATATATGTATAGAAATATGAACATCTTTAATTAGCCTAGCATGCAGTGGCATCACTATGGACTATTGTGGTTTTAATAAACATCATTAAATATTTATTTTTTAATGGGTCCGAGTCGTAAGATTTTTCTGACTCCAACTCCGGTTAAAACCACCAAATCCATGACTCCCGACTAGGGCTTGTCAGTTTTCAAAAACCGGTTTTAAAAACCGGTTGTGCTGAATTTTACATAAACAAAAGGACAGAAAATTTTGAACTTTTATTTGATGGCTTAAAGACCATATGCCCCACATCATTAGCCAGCGAAAGGGTATTTTTGATATCAGGAAATTTTGTTACAAAATGATCAGTTGACGCTTTGTGTTTTTTAAATCATATTTTCAGAAAAGTAACACCAAATAATTTCTTGTTGTGCATTCATATGTATATAAATAAACAACATACAAAAAGGAAACTTTTCTCGTCATTTTAATTGAATTATCCATTTTTTGTAGAACAATATTGACATTCGACAACCGGTTTTTTCAAAAGTCGGTTTTTGTATAAGCCCTACTCCTGATTCTAACTCCACAGACCTGCATAAAAGTGCTTGTTTACGGCTGTTTTTCGTTGACGAAAAATCACTCATCATTTGGAAATCTTATATGTGAGGCAGTATCTTGAATAATATTACTGTTTTTTTAGGTT
The DNA here is from genome assembly GCA_031772345.1 of Himalopsyche anomala. Taxonomy (NCBI): domain Eukaryota; kingdom Metazoa; phylum Arthropoda; class Insecta; order Trichoptera; family Rhyacophilidae; genus Himalopsyche; species Himalopsyche anomala. The sequence goes on from CM062826.1 coordinate 7,206,672, forward strand.
ACGTAACTATGAATATATAGAAGACATTGCAACACATTTCTTTAATGATAAATATGTACCTACAGACATACGTATGTATTTTTTAAAAAAGTGCTAAAGCAAAAAATAGGGTATAAAAATATATAAAAATAGTCAGTACTTTTTAAACTAAACTAGGATCAGATTGTATTTCATAACAATAACGTTAAAATTTCGAAAACAAACTATCGATTAAAAACCGTATTTCCTCGAAATGCAGTGAAGGTGAAAATATTATGTATGAAAAATAAATTAAAACATTATAGAGGTCATCATACCTAATGTACGAGTATATAAAATTAATATATATGCATGATAAGCTCTTATCGCGTTGTAGTGTAAATTGTAATATTAAATTTCATCTATTATCGAATATGTTATTAGAAAAAAAAACATGTATTATCACGTTCAACAACTTTTAGATTAGTTGGCCCACATAACGTGTAGCAGTGAATATTTTTATAAACAAAAGTCAAGAAAAATCAAATTATTCATTAGAGATCAATTCAGGCAATTTTTTAAAGCTTGTAACGTTTGTAATATTTGATACAAGTATAATAAATTCGTAATAGCGATCGCCAGAGCTTTTTCCCATATAATGAGTTGAAACGGCGTTCCGGCATCTTTTCTTGGCATTTTTAATGTTTAAAATCAGCAAAAAATAATTTTGCTTTGAAAACTTTTGTTTTTGTTCTTAGAAACCATTGCCCGCTTCTCTCAATCTAATGTTATTTTTGAATTTTATGTAACGGGTGCTGTAATGTCATAATACAAAAGAATACCAGATCCATAGACTTGAGTAACAAACAGTTGTGCGGAGAAACCTCCGTTAGGAAACCATATGTTCTACATTGGAAACGGTCATGGATTCAAAAAATCATTAGTTAAAAGTTTGGGCAAGAAATGAGTTCCCGCACCTTTTTTTTAAAAAAAGCACTGCCGATATATTTATATTTTAACACCCGCGTCTCTTTGAAGATAATGTTAAATACATTGTTATATGGCGATACAGAAAAGAGCTGGAAAAAATATGAAAATCATCAAGCTTTTAAGACATTTGTTTTAATGCATTAACTAGATTTTTTTTAGATAGAATGTCACCCGATACTAAACCACAGCAATGCAAAAAACGACAAACAGAAAATGTTTATTTTGGCATTTTGTATGAGTGTATGATGATTTGATAGACTTGTGGCGGTTTATTTGTGGTATGTGCGTAGAATAAGACTGTGGGTCTGTACAGACGTCCTTTTTAGTAGCAACATACTTGAGGCGAAGAAATTCGATCTAATGTGAACATTTAAATACATACTAAGACAAAAATTCTTTTTCTTTGGCCATGTCACCTCCATGTTTCCCTGTCTCTCGCCAACTCATCTTGTAAACTTCTTTTCACTGTAGTGTTTATGTATTTAGAAATGCGCCGTTTGGTCCAAAATGTTATTCGAAAATTGCCGAATGTAGCGGTAATCAAATCATTTTAATTATACTCGAGCATATTATTCAGTGTAAAATTGATAATTTATTTATTTCACTGGTTATGTCACAAGGCAGTGGTGGTAAACAATTTTACGTGCACCTGTCAAAATCACACAAACTATTGATCAACTTCATCATTCTCATCATATATTTTCTCCATTATCTTAAATGAATGAATCCGCCAAATCCAGTAAAATTTTTGAACGTGCCAAATCAGGCACGCGTGCCTTGGGTTCGACAACACTGCCATACGAAGTAACACAACCACAATAATCTTATGAATAAGTAACCGTGAAACTTTAAAAGAAATATTTTGATTTATTGTAAAAAAAAACGCAATAATATAAACAGTAAATAGTTTTAAAATTAGCTGCTATACACATTACCACTCGTCTACGGCGATCATCACAGGAAAAAAACTTATCATTCTTTTGATAATTATTTTTTTTTATCTATAAATACGGAGTCGCATTTCATGGATGCACGATTATTAAAATGTTTCACTCCATCGGGTTGAAGTGTGAAACCGTTAAAATGTCCGTTAAAATACTACTATGTCCACGAGACATAGCTAAATCATACGCTGCTATAATCGGCATCGTAAGAATTCGATGAAATTAAATAGTAAAAACCGGTTTGCCTAGCCTATAAAAAAGGCGAGTTGAGTTGGTCAAGAATCAATAGGATTAAAATATAGTGACGATAAAAAACAAAATTACTCTCGACGATTTCTATGAAAAAAATGCCTAGTCTGGAGATTTGTAGCCACTGTAGAGTCGGCCCATCGCTATAAGATCGTCGAGCGTAGCCTTTTTACTATACAATAGAAAAAAAAAGATTATTAAAATTGAATCGTTATGAAATTCAGAATATTTTTTTTAATCACACCTCGATGCATTTTTTTAGATGTTTAATTTGTTTAATATAATATATGAGCCTCTCGATGGATTCGGCGGTAACATTGTGAAAGTTCATTTTAATAAAATATAAAATAACTTAAATAACTAACTATTAATCCACTGATTTTAATTTTTGTATGATTTTATAATTACTGATAATAACTGAATGATTTTAATTTTACTATTCTGATATATTATAATAAAAATCAAATAAAATTGAGAGGCAAGGAGGGGATGATAGAAAACCAAACAAACGATAATGATGGTAATACAAATGACATAAAATCATTCGTATTTAAGCAAGCATTTGTGAAAGTAGTTTGTCTGAGGATGCCTGTGAAAGAGGCGAAACACGTGTCACAGTTTGTAGCACAATACGTGGAATAATTTAAGTTATTTTATTAATATATGAGCCTATTAGAGGTGAAGTGAGCGAAGTGGTTTTTTAGAAAAAAAAAAGTTGGATGCGTTGTAATATTCTATATGTCTTAAAGTATGTATCGTAAAAGTGAAGTAACCTCAGTTAATTAATACACGTTCCAATAGTGTTATCTACGTAAAATAAAAATATGCAATCGACTAAAACAGCAAGTACCGACATGATTGTACTTAAATCAAAGAAAAAAGCTTCAACATTTTACTAGTTGGCTCACTTCACCTCTCGAGAGTTCATATATGCTGGATCTTTAGCCAAGTGATTAACTTCGTTGGTTTTGGTTAATATACTCACGGGTTTGAATCCCAATACGTAAAATATGTTGATTTGTGTTCCTATTCGATATAAAAACGGGAGCAATTAGCTGAATATTCTTCCGGTTCCCGTCTAATAATTGAATCTTTAATGTATTAAAATAATGGAAGAATTTAAAAACGGAGTAATAAGCAATTTTCGAAGATCATATGTTCCACATTAAGAGAATTTTTTCTTTAATGTTAAAAAATATTTGTTATCATTTAAAATTTGTAGAAAAGTGTCAGAAGAGAGAACGACTTTTAAGCACCATTTTTGTCTCACAAATTTTATGACAAAGTATAACTATTGAAGAATAAATGAAAAACAATACATCAAGCTTCTTTTTTCAGAAGATATGAGGTATGGCCTCAAGTCTTCTTGTCAGGAAAGTGTTCTTGGAAAAAAGATAAAAAATATTATTCGAAAAATCTAAGAACATACAGTTTTTCAGCATTTCAATTTTAAGTACACTTTTCAATTATTTACTAGAAATTATTCAAAGCATTTGCAGACGTCATTAGATGTGGCAAATCAATTTCCGAGGAGTTGATGCAAATGTTAAATAAACAGAATGATTGAGAACAAAATCTAACTAATTGAACTAAAAAACAAACTTTTGGGCAGAATAATAAGATTTGATAATATGACATGAAATGAACAACTTTTAATTATTTACAGTGTACAGTGGAACCCCTAATTACACTACCCCGAATTACGCGGTGGCTTGAAATATTCGCCGCATATCCCCCAATTGCACGTTCGCATTCCATTGTCGTTACTAAGAGACGGTCGTCTGTGCCCCGCATACAGTCAAATGTTGGCTAGCGTCTATGTATTCAACACGTGCCAGGCTAAAAACTAAACAGTTCGTCCATATTTTTTTTTTGCAAAAATAAGGGAAATGTTAGTTTTGCGTTTACCGCGAAAAAAAACCAAATCCTTAATTTTGTATGAGATTCACACCCCCAATTACACGGTCCCGACTATAGTGTAAATGGGGGTTTTGCTGTATACTCACATTCGATCACATATTAAGGATCTTATAAATGAGAACACACTCTTCTTATGTCTGTAGCTTTTATGCTCAATCAAGTTTTTTGGTTATTGCGTAATTATACTATACAATGTGATGAACTGATAAGCATATGCATCATACCGCCATAATAAATACAATAAAAATTAAATATTTTGCGTCATTCCATTCACGAATAACTAAAATATGAGCATATTTTTGTGAATTGGCTTATTACAAATGTAAATTCATTGTTTACTTTTCATGAAAAATGACGATGCTATATCTAAATATATACCCGTTTTGCATACGATAGTGTTTCCAAATAGTGAACATATATAATATTCGCAGTGTTTCAACATTCTTTTAATGTCAGCTCCCAGTTACATTTTATGAACGTTTATTATTAATAGGCGTTTCGTTCCTCCGACTAATAATTTAAAATGTACATATATCAAGTTTAGCAGATATACATTAATTAAAGAACTAAGAAAAAAGTATTATTTATATTTAGAGGTTCATTTAAACCATGTCCTTTCACCATATTGACTGTGGAAAGGAAAAAGGACGTAACCGACATTTTTTTCAAAACAGCTTTTATTCGATAATCCCAACGTATACAATTTGGTATACGTTCTATCAAAAAGATGTAAGCTGCAAATGCCGAATTAGTATCTAAATTAAACTTTTAAGTTTGAAAAAAAAAACTTGTTAACAGAAAAATAGACATAAAAAAAGGTTATTCTTAAACAATTTATTAAATTATTATTAGATTATATCAATCAGCACCAGTCACCAGTTTACAAGACTTCGTGCACTTTAAGTTTGTGTATATTGCATAATTTACCTATGACCCGAAATAATCTTAACACGTTTTTTGCGCCTCCTGTAAAATTTGATATGTGTGGTTTACGTCCTTTTTCCTTTCCACGGTCGATATGAATCATATCGATGGCCCAGTTCTATAGAACGATAAGTCAGAAATTTGATGTTTTAAGTTATATTACCCATTATATTCGAATACCCCTCATCTATAGCTCCACAAAAGTACAACTAAAAAAATGTTTATTTATATAAACAATTTTTTTTACACGACCCCACAGCCCTTATTTATACAAATATTTTCTGCAAATGCCCAAAAAGTATCTAAATTTAGCTTTTAAGTTTGAAAAAGATGAGCTTGTAAAAAAATAAAACCAAGAAAAAAGACTGAAATAAAGGTTTTTCCTAGACAATTTCTTTTATTAATATTATATTATGTCAATGAAACACAGGTTTAGAAGTCTCCGTGAACTTCAAGGTTGTGTATAATTCATACTTTGCATATGGCCCAAAATCATCAAAACACGTTTTTTGCGCCTCCTGTAAAATTTAAATGTGTGGGTTACGTCCTTTTTCCTTTCCACAGTCGATATGATCCTAAATTTGGGAAAAGTGTCACATGTCGTAGCAATTATTTCGTATCGTAGAGATCCGATAACACCTGAAAGCTTTCTGTCTGTTATCAATTAAGCGTACGTAATAAAGCAAATTCAACCACAAAAGCTCCGAAGATTAATAAAATTTTCCGATGTTACATAATCCAATATTCCAAAAAAAGTTGTTTTGATCAATAATGGAACTAGCCGACATATATAAAAGCATACTGCTTTGTAAGGTTTTGCCACTATCAATTTTTGTTGGAAAGACATTGTATTCTAAAATAAGACACACGTATTTGTACTTATTCAACGTTTTTTTTAATTAATACCCAGACTGCTTTATCTCATGAAGGTTTTGCGATGAGAAAATTTTGATTTTTATTTAAAATATGGACTCAAATTTAAAAAAAAATTACATCAGAAAGCATACTTCTTTGACACTTTGACAAAACTATTGTATAAAAACTTCATTCTTAACGACTATTTGTTCAACATTACATATGGGCAATCCGGCGGATCTAGAAAATGTACCAGGGGATGGTCATTCAATTAAAAAATATTGATCCCACGTAATACAATAAGAAATTTTGATAGAAATAAATTATTTCCAATGTATCGATTTTATTAAAATTGAATTTTACACACACATAAAAAAACGTACTATTTCAATAATTACCAAACAGACATATAAAAATGTTGCGATCATTGTTGTTTTAAATTTTTTTCAGGGGTGGCCATAGCCGACAAGGCCATCCCCTGAATCCGACAATGATAAGCACATAAATGATTTTAATTTATTTAATCTCGTTAGTTAAATGTAGAACTACATTGAGTTTAATGATAGATAATGTAGAACTACAATCCTTTAATAATTAGGTGTAGCGAGAGCGATTAGCTAACCACTAGTCCTGTCCTAGCCTTATCCTTCCATTCCTATTACTCTTTTAGGATAAGATAGGTTGAGCGACTGAGTAACAGACAGTTCTCGTAGAAAAAATCTGTTGAGATACTTCCATTTGGAGGTCATATGCCTCACATTGGGAGCAGACATGGATTAAAAATTTTTTTTTTGGTAATTTAAGCAGAAGGGTTAGATCTAGCTTTCAGAAGCTTTAGAAATATGAAAGATTTTTTCAATGTAAAAGTTATTTTGTTTTAATCATTAAAAGTGACAATTAGTACATTTGTATTCTAACGAAACATAACTATTTCAATTACCATTTATATTTTTTTTTTTAATTAGACGCAATTTTGCATTTTTTTAGAACAGATTTGGAAGATAGATAATAAATGAATACAAGTATCATGAGTTGAATATTTTAAAACCTTAGTGAAGATTTGTTTTACGTGAATGATTGATTGCAAATATGTACACAGTATAAAATAAAATAGATACCTACGTAATATAATATTTAAGTTTTATATTACCATTAACACGTGAATCAGGAAAAAAAAGACATACCTGAAAATAAACAAAAACAAATACATTAGTACACAGTAATAACGCCAAGTACATGGTGGTATCCAAATAAAGATTAAAATATAATATATCAGCAATATTTAACAAAATGCACAGGAGCTTACAATAAAAAAACGACGGACAAGATAATATATTATAATATAGATATCAAGACCACTTTTTTAAGCGATCTTTTCTTTCCTAATAAAAAACGTGTATACACCAATCTAATTTGAAAAAAATGGAAGATTGATTCACGCGTCTTCCTTGTCAAATAACATAATTTACTGTTGTATTTTTTAACATTGTGAAGTAAGTGGACTTTTTATCGAGTTTATTTTAATTAACATAGTGTTTCTACGAGAACTGTTTGTTATCCAGTTGCTTAACCTCTCATTTTTCGAAGAGAGTGGGGCTATAAGGATATGGTTAGGATAGGACAATTGGTTAGCTTATCGAGTTCACTACGTTGAGCTTATCGACTACAAATCATGAAACTGTCCGAAGCGAGAGTTCTGTAATCAATACCAACAGCGTTGACCACTCGACCACAGATTCTACATATTGTATACCGGAGAAGCATAATGGTAATATAAAAGAGGTAATGTATAAAATAAAAAAAAACTCACTGCATAATTTCTTTTCTATTATTTTGTGAGTTTTGAGATATCGCGGTTGGCCTAAAGATGTGCAATATATTTTATCATAACAATACAGAATATATACTATTAGTATGTCTTGATACGCACTCTCTCTATCTTTTTCCCGTGTCTGCGTATCGTACGCACCACGCGAAATGAGCGAATGTTGACAGGTAGCACTGACATGTTAGTTAGTTAATTCTTATTTATTTTGAAATCGTGTCAAGTCGAAGTTGAATCGCTATAATCGAACATGGACGGAACTATATTACAGCAACTGTAATGCTTGAAGACGCGTAATATCATATAAATAAGATTTGTGATTTTTTGACAATTATTTCAATGCGAAAATTATTCATATTGCAACATGAGATTCACACTTATGTTATTACACGTGTAATGACGTACATTATGATATTTTATTTACATAAGTTGTGATTTGCACACGTGTAAGCTATCTTGGTATTATGTTATGCAAAAATAGCAGGAGTTGATTCCAGTAAACATCCGCTGATAAGTCCCTTATAATATGCGAACACGCCAGACCGCCTTTTCAAAATATGAACCTGTCTAAATCAATGTTTAATCATTTGTACATTTCCATTAGTACAATATACTAGAGGTCTGCACGGGCTCGGATGGGTTAGATTGAGATTCGGGCATGTGCCGGGTCCGGGTAAGGAATTTATTTTTCAGAAAATATTTTCGAACCATGTTCGGAACATTAGTCACATATGAGGATGCGGCAATAATATTCGTAACAAAAATTTCAAGAACATATCATGTTTCAATCTAATATGTTTTAAAATTTCGGGTTTTTTTTGGGTTGAAAAATAAAAATTTGGCATTCGGGCCGGACTCGGAAAACAATTGTGGCACTAACTCTCGGGTCCAGGCCCGTGTAGACCTCTACCACATACATTTGCCTTAATATAAATACATATAAATGTAACGCAGAAAAAACACACACAATCACTCTGCGCATCATTCTTAGCGTGTACACAGACAAAGTGTGTGTGTGAGACAGTGGCGGATTACCCCATAAATGATTCAAGCTTAGTGGCCTTGCTCATACAATACAATTTTAATTTTCAACATTTTTACATGGATATTTCCGATGATTTTATCAAAATTTTATTGCGCCTTCAGGCTCTCAAGTGCTTAATTTACCACTAGTGTGAGAGCGTAAGTGTACAGTCAAATTTTAACAGGAGAGTGATTAATAAGCGAGTATTATAATAATTATTATGTTACAGTATTATCTATTAAGTCCGTCGACTTATATTAAATTACTCGATGGGGGCATCGGTCTCAAAATGGTTTGGAAGCGGTGTACCGGGCCTTAGTTTTTCTCTACGTATTGGAAAGTGACGTGCGATAGCGGGCTACTTGCTTTTGTAAAAGGGTCCGCGACTAAGAAAAAGTTGGGCGTAATATATTTATTTTGTATAAAAAAATAACAATTGTAAGATTTTCATCATATTCAAGTTTATCTCATTGCAAAAATTGGCATACGAAGAATGATGTTTGTACTTTTTTTACGATATAGTTTGCTTACTTAATAAAAATATTGGTTATAAGTATGTAATAACTTTTACCTTTTTCATTTATTGATATCGAAAGTAATCGTATGATAAAATATTGAACTTGTGTGGCGTTCAGAACTCTTTGTAAAGTATTTTGTATATAGAGACGGGGCGTCGAGATAGTACATGGTGTTTTTTTTAATACCGAAATGGCGCTTTTGAAAATGGAAAAGTTGAAAATTAAACAATATCTAATTTTTAATATAAACCATCATGTTTTAATAAAATTGTGTTGTTTCAATATTGAAAGGTTCCAAAATGATGACCGTTTCAATGGCGTATTATTATTTTACTTATGAAATATTGAAATACCGGTATTGATATATTCGTGCGGTACTGCAATCCTTAAGTATGCCTAATTAATAACATGTGTTATCTTTATATATGGTCGATGACGCGCGAAAATGCAATAAACTTATATGGGAAATTTACAAGTCGCATCACACATTCAATATTACATTTTGGCCTGTCTAGTAACGTCATGATATTAATTTTTTTCGCCCGTCATCATATTATTATCATCACTTCAGGGAAATGAAAAGACATGTATGGCCGTATTACTTTTATTTGTGGGGTTAAAAATAACTATATTATTCATTTATAAAATCGGCTGAATTTTCATCGTATTATATTTCAGCGGCATTATGAGTACATGCCGATATGTCCGTTTTTCGTATTGGGCATATTCAGACAATTTATATACGATATTCCTCAGTATACGGTTGCGAATGTATATACAATCATTTATACCAGGCATGCCCAAACCTTGACCCGCGGTCAACATGTGGCCCTTTCAAAGTTTTCAAATTTATATACATAATGCATTTTGTTATTGGTAAAACACATAATAAAAAATATAATACAAGAATTTGACATCATACCGCTGCGAGTCATTCATTATCAATGTTAAAAATCGTAAAATCGAAGTGTCGAAACAGGTTGACTGATGAAAATTTAAGTAATCTACTGCGAGGTGCGACGTCCAAAATATAATAAAATACATGGTAAAAGGATAATAAAAATACCATATCATTATTAAGTCTTAAAATATTTATGTGTGGCCCCACCAGAGACATGCATTATTTTATTTAGCCCACCGAGTGATTTAAGTTGGGCATCCCTGATTTATATACTCAAAAGATCGATTTAATAAGACTACTGAAGAATTATAAATTGTTTTAATTTTTTGATAACATGTGAAATTCACAGTTTTTTTGTTCTACAGCAGGAATGGCAATACTTCCGAAATTCATGGGACGGCTTGCTACTAAACTAAATCTAGTGATGGCTGATTACTACACAAGGGAAGGCAGGAAGATAAATGAACATTATATCAGGCATGCTCTCAGTACGATCGATTATGCAAGTATATAAGACAGTATATGGCAGGATGGTAATTACATCCTATCTATTGGAATGTTCGAAAATGTGCAACGAAATGAAAAAGTTATTCAAACAAGTCGAAAATGTCAGTCATGCCAGGTTGCTTGCAAAAAGGTATCGTCATATTGAATTTAACAACTTTGCGGCTAACTAGTAATAAGTCTTGGACAACTACTTCTAAAACACTGTTGACAATAAATTTTAAGCACTTAACGCTGCTGTTTTAGATGATACGCCCAGTAAGGGCTGTTGATCCGAGATCAGTGGTTGCAGGTTTAAAGTTGAGTACTCTGAGGAGATTCGGTAGGTGAAAATTGGTTTACATACATACATACTTACTTGTTTATAAAAATCTTAAGACACCAATTTTTATATTATATTTTACATTGTCGTCTCTCTTCATACTTGAATGTGTATTAAAAATATATAAATTATTTAAATTTTCTTGACTTGCCACCACGAATATACATTTGAATTTAGTACAAAAAAAAAATGTGACACTAAATACTTAATTTATCATTGTTTTTGATACTTGAATGAGAGCAGTGGTGCAGCAAACGTTGATGTAAGTGGAAAGGTTTTTTCAGCTTAATGACATTTACAATGGAAATCAAATCTAGCCATGTCCAAACATGTTAATTTTTCTTTTATTCGCTTAGTACAATACAATATTTGCGTTTTTATTGATAAAATCTGTGTGTGTGGTTAAATAGCAGCTGATAGGTAATTTCGTATTAAAACATAGTACAATTTGACAAATTTAAAATTGAAACATTAGGTGTCTCAATAGAATGGTTTTATTAATAAAAACACAATAATCCTTTGTACTTCATTCCACTTTATTTAATATGTCAGGACTGGTTTCGCTCATTACGAGCATCGTCAACTGATGATGAGTAATGACGTAATGAGCGAAACCAGTCCTGACATATTAAATAAAGTGGAATGAAGTACAAAGGATTATTGTGTTTTTATTAATATAATGCCTTTCCACCAAGTATTGACAGTGAACACCCTAAAAGTGAGAATGGTTTTAGTTGTAAAATTAAAACATGTACACATAAAGTACTCGTCTGTCATGACGAACTGAATGGTAAAACAATAAAATAAGTGATTGGCCTTCCAAAAATGCAGAAACAATTGATAACAGCCGCATTTAATACTGACTTCTAACAAGTGGTTCGTAAAACTCAAGGCAATTCATTGAACTTCTAATTAGAAAGGGAAACTTAACAAAGAAGAGTCAACTACATTATGATTGAATAATTTAATATTGTCAACATCAAGTATTAAACTGAGAAGTAAAAGACACTGCCCGCAGTCATACAACTAAGATGTCTGTTTATTGTTTTACGATAATAATGTAGTTAAGTCACGTAAATGCCAATTAAAACAATAAACATTATTGACTTTACATGCAAAATTGATAATCATTAAGGAATTCCGCTTGCTTAGTATTCAACTGTAATTGGATTGAATGTTTGAGTACTTATCAACATCAAAGTTATACTGCTTGCTCAGTTGAATCGGCAAAGCTATTATACTTTTCTTCGCTGACTATTTATTGCACACTTCTCTCTGCTTACCCCGTCGCTCTATTATGTAGATTGATTTCCCAATATTGTACGAAAAAATAAAGCGTCGGATAAAAAAAACAACACACAACTTGGAATATTTATTTGTTGATATTTTTCTGGAATGATGATAATCCCGATGTATAAATTTTCTTGACACTTAAAATTAAGAACCAATTATGGAAAAGGGTGAATGCGTCGAAAACAAATACTTTTAATCGTAAAGGATCTAATTTAGACTTTAAACACTTTATGACCCGCTGACGCCTTTTGGCAAAAATTTCTCTCCTTAACCGTTATGAACCCCGATCTATAGTTCCGAATGGATCGTTTATTTTTCATCGTCCCGGCCAAACACCCATAAGAACAATGTTAAATAATCTAGCATTAATCGCTCTCCGATTTACCGGTTTCCTCGATCTATCATCTAAATATTACCATCCTCCCACAAATATTATCCCGATTGACCGTTCTTGTTGAAAACTTATTTTTCAATCATAAGTAGCCTTACTTAACATCTCGTTTCACGATTTTTTCTAACGCACTACTTAGATGGCTACATGAAGATAACTGGAACTGTATCTAAGAAACTGAAAACAAATCAAGACGCTGAAAAAAACCAGGAAAAATACGAATTGACATAGCAAAAAGATTCTACTAAAAAAAGTACACGAGTTTGAAGGGTCTCTGTTAAAATTTAAGTATCAATCTGCAAATAAGTAACTTGTATGTATTAAGCAATTCATACATAATACACATTTTTTTAAAAATTAAACATTGATTGTATTAATTGAAGATTTCACGCATTAGTAGAACCAGGGTTTCAGTGTACTATATAAATGTTTTTATTAGATCTTTTATTGATATTGCTAATCGTTGGTATGCATAGCAATCAATTAGGCAGGATAACTTCTTTACCATACGTTTACTACTTACTATACGATATAAATGAACTCCGTCTCATGGAACACTGTGATTCAGAAACAGATGTGAAATAATTGAAAAGATTGTATACTATAATAGTGAGTTTGATTGATTTTATTGAGCGGAACCTACTATTGTACTAATTGACATCTATTGAATTTGAATGGGATGGAAACGAATTGCTGCGGTCGTTAGGTTTCCAACTGGCCACAGGTCAACTGAACATTAATTAATTTAATATTGAATAGGTTAATGTAAGTCGCAAAGAGATTGCAGAGTACAACTCTTAAGATGTTTCATTTAGTGACTTACGCTTTATTGTGATTGTTTACCAAGGCCTATAATTTAATGACATATTATACTGCCAGCAGCGGTGGGCTGCCAATACGTAAACAAGGGGATTGCTTAATATCAACTCAATTCTCGGTGTCTAGGGGAAGTAGTGAATAATTATATGCAATACAAAAATAAGCAATTGATCGTTACTTAATACTAAGCATATATTATATAACAATATGCAATTTACCGTAAATTTATCAATGTAAATGGCTAAAAATGTACTATTATGAATACTGAATCTGTCGTAGATAATATATAAGTCAGAAATAGTAGTTATATACTAGTTTGATCTGAGAATATTGTTTCCTATTAAATTAACAAGGGGCTCGTGCGAGCCCCTCCAAGCCCACCCCTGGTTGCCAGTTTTTTAGACGGCGATTTCAGTAAACATCATTATATCATCCGCAATTCTTTAAGTAAAAGAACAAGTATCTAGAGTTCGCAAACTAAAATGTTTTTTTCGTACACTTCAAAGTCGTAGAATTATGTAGTTTCTCGAATATCCATTTTGAAGTGAATGATATTTTATTGTTTTAATATGCGTATTTATTCACCACAGATAAATGAAACGATTGTTTCGAAAAAAAAGACGGTAATTTGTTAAATTAAGATTCGGTAATGTGTTAAATTAAGATTAGGCTCGTTCGGAAAACCACAGTGAAAATAAAGATGTGGAAAAACATACAAATGCATTCATTGACATTTAAAGTTCGCATCATACATATAAATTAATACTTAACATTTTTTTACACACATTTGAAGTTTGAGGAAATGTTTGTTTTACGTTATGCGTATAGCTAGCCGGCGATCATAAAAGGGGATAAAATATCAAATTGATTTAAAAATACCAAAACCACAATCCGGCCAGTAGCGGAGTAATCAACGTTGTTGTTTTCGGTTCCAGTGTCTCCGGGTTCGAATCGCAGTATCGTAAGTTTGATTAATTTACTTTTATTTTACATTTTGCACGAATGTCTGGGATTACCTAACCAGTAGTCCTGTACTAGCCACATTCTTCTGTCATCACTTTTAAGGTGTCCACTATCAAGTGGTCATACTTTTGTACTTATTTTACATTGTGTATTTTTTAAAGATCATAACCGGTTTCGCTCACGGCGAGATTTTTTAAAAATCGTTCATCCCCAATGTAAAGCATATGGCATCCTAAAGGAGACACCTCAACAGAATTTTTTCCACATGAATTGTTTGTTACTCAATTGATTGACCTCTCTTTTATGACAGTAGTAATACACCCCGTTATTTTAGACAAATATTTAAAAAATGCTGTTCGTTTTGGGACTCGAACCAGTGAGATCCTTCACGGAGACCAAAGACTGCTGTTTCACGAAACTGACCATGCCAACAATTATCATCTATTATATAGACTAAAATATATTTTTCTTTTTGAGTTAAAAAGCTACCGACTGAATTTTTGTTCAAAAACTTATGTTGAGATAAGCTCTTTAACGAATCCATATGCTCCACATTGAGAGAGGAAATTGTTTGAAAAAAAAAACAACAAAATCTAAAGTTAAGTTATCTAGCATTTGTATTGCGGTTAAAGATATAGAAAATTTACGTTTATGTATAAAACTGATATCATGAAAAACTAGATAAATAAATAAATATATTATATAAGTAATATTATATTTTGTTTTTGAACAAGTCGTCTTTGTGTCTGTTAGAGCTGGGTATCGTTTTAAGAACACTATTATGTCAGTGTAAAAAAATGAAAATGGGTAACTATTGTCTGTTTACGAATACAAAAGAACGGATTTAAGTTGAAAAAAATACTGTTTTTTACATTTTTTTTTAAGTTTAAGCAACGCAGAAATGACTAAAATATACCTAAATTAGATGTATTGGTGACATGAATGACAGGGACTGGTAACTCATATGAATTATTTACCACATATTATCGAAGGATGTGGTGATTTTTAAGCGCAGTTTGCTATTTTCTGAATACAAAACCTGTGAATGATTTCGGGGCTATCTCAACACTATAACGGTCGGTAATCTCGAATGACTAAAAATAAAATGTCGTCGGTCGAAGATCACTATAATAATAATATGTTATATGTTAGGTCCTACGGTGTAGCGGCAAGCATTGTTGGCTTCCGTACCGGGTTCGAGTTCCATGTTGTACGAACAGCATTTTTTCGATCGATTTATCGATTTCTGTTCGAAAGCATGGGTGTTACTGATGATTAAAAATTTCCTCCCACCCTTCCTATCCAAAAATAACTGGGCATAGCGAGAGCGATTAGTTAATCACTAGACATGCCCTTGCCTTATCCTTATATCCTCACTACCATCTTTCAAAAGAGAGGTTGAGTTACTTCTTCTTAGAAAAACTGCTGCTAAGATACCTCCATTAGAAAGCCATATGCTCCACATAGGTAGAAGACATGTATTAAAAAAAATATTACTTTTATGGATAAAAAATACTTTTTTTCGCACATAAACTGAGCAAATCATCGTTAACTTTCTACAAACAAGTATCTTAATTTTTTTTATTGAATTGGCATTTACTTGGTAGAACTCCATTGCAATACGGTAAAAATATGTAAATAATTACACTACATATCATATCGTTCCAATAAAAATAAACGTTCTATAATCAATGCATTTACATTGAACAATATGTATTGACAAAAGCACCCAAATGTATGTTCTTCATTTACTGATGTAAGATTCGATATACAATTTATTAGGAAAGGCAGCAAAGAAATCAGTAGACTTCGCCCAATGCGCAGAAAAAACAGAGAGATAATGATAGTGTGTGTGTGTACTCAGTGACGTTCATACGCTATGTGCCGCAAATAGGCGTAAGTGTTACTATTTTTTCATTTTTTTTTTTTGAAAATACATACATTACATATGTATCGCTTAAAGCCATAAGAGTATTAACCATTGTGTTTATTATTTCCCATTAATCTAGGAATACATACATATTCGATGTGAAACTTTTAGTTTCAAGATTTCATTGAACATTTTAGAAAATTTAAAGGTGTAAGAGTCACTCCAGAATATAATAAAAATAAAAGTGTTAAAATCGATTTTTATCTTTCAAAAAAAAAAAACTTATAAGCAATGATACAGAAAGGACTAATTTTAGTGTGATAAAGAAACTGCGAGTGCTCGCGGTGTTGAAATAAAGAATAAAAAATATGTTAAATTATTCCACTAAACTGGTAAACAATCTTGAAAGCAACTCTGACAATGTGAACATAATATTATGATAACTATGCCATTTGAATAACGGTTAAGTATAGACTCGATGAAAAATATAAACTAGAAATTCGTTTTTACTTAATATTCGATGTTTTTTGGTGCATTATAGTTTCATTATGAAAACACGATTGAATAAATAATTCATATTTATTCGGCGATATGAAAAAATAATTCTTATTTATTTAGACATTAAGATACAATAAGAAAAAGAATTTGGCGTGATGACAGCTAATATGAGTAGAACTAAATATTTAAATTTATAGTTTAGTTATTTCACGGGTTAACTTCCTCCACAGTGAATTTCACAGGATAGCTATTCTACAGGTAGCACATAACTAAGTTATCAATTTAAATTTTATGTAAAAAAAAGAACTTCCACCAAGATACCGCCGAATTCATTGAAAATAATATAAGTTTAGTTTATCATTTAGTTGTAGGCATCACCTTAAGGCTAAGTGTATGCTGAAACATAAGAGACGTAGCGCAGGTAACAAAGAATTGGCAGGTGAAGCAGAAATGTGCGACCAGCGTATGCTGTGACAGCTGCGTCACGCAAATGAATGATCCATTATAACTCTGTTGGTGTATTTTAAGAGTAGGCTACACGAGTAGTATCGTATAAACAAAATTCAGTTTGAACTTATTCATTAGTTTCTCTGCCGTTTTCGCGGCAAAATAAAAAAAAGCACGTCCAAACCTCTATGTGTCACGCAGGAATTTGTGCCAGCACTACAACGGAGCGCAAAGCAGGGCATGCGCATGCCTTCGTCGCACGTGACAATACACTCAGGTTTGTTTCTTAATATTATACTGATAATCTGTGCTGCACTGCACTGCGTCACCTGCGTCGCACCATTCAACTAGCCTAATGGTTTGGGATTATTGGATATATTCAATGTTCAGATTTCAATATACGTGCAATGCCCTGAGATTAATTAAGTCGTCAGGGGTAAATAAATAATGTTTATTTTTTAGCGTTTATATTTACGTATCTTGATTTAAAGTTCAGTAGCCACGGTCCGAGAATTAACTGATTGCTGTTAAGTGCCCTCGAGTGTTTACACATGTCATTATTACACAATATTTTATCATGCGGGCAATCTATATTTAGACTAGCGGCCAGAGAGATGAACTGCAACCATTTATGGTTTAATTTAAACTGTCATTATCAGCGGAGCTATAAACTGGTTGTTTATCATCTATGGGTTCCTATCAGGGCGTCCAACCCCGGGATTCCGGGATTGTGATTGTAATAATCCCTGGATTTCGGGATTGGGGATAAGAACTGCGAAATTCTCGAAAAGATGTTGAATATAAGGAAGATGAGAAAATTTTAATATTCGCGTGAGCTAAAAAAAAGTCCTAAATTTATATTCAAATAACATTGTTTTAGTGTACAATAAATTTACTAGTTTTATTTTAGTGTCACTGTGAAATGTCCAGTATTGTCCAGTAAGTGGCAAGCCAATGCATTTGGGTTGCCGACCGCAGAACTCGAGTAAGTAGTCGGTATTTAAAACACATAGTCAGTAATTCAAGGAGTTAACCTAAACAATGACAATTAAATGATTGAATGAATCATTTGTCTACCTTTTATGTATTTTTATAGGCCGCATTTAAAAAATATTTACATTTAGGTACTACTATTAATGTGTTAACTGTCAACTATTGTCGGAGAGTGGAGTCGGAGAGTTATAATTTAAACTGATTATAATTTTCTTATAATTGATAAAAAATGTTTTTATATAATAAATCTATACAATTATGTATTTTATTGGGTGAAGTAGATAAGAATTCGAAGTTTTACGATTTATTTGAGTAAAAACACTTTTATTATGTAAGTGAATAATTTCTAAAATCAACATTACGTTTCTCATTCTATTTATGCTGAGCTACGATATTTTTAGTACACGAACACTCAAAGATAATAAAATATGTCAAATAAAGAAAACAACTTTTATATTTGATCGGTTTTGGTTTCTGGCAACAAATTTCGTATTTAGAACCACTCTAATACTTCTATTATAAAATTCAAAAATTCACGCCGTCGTTCAATTGTTAATATTGACATTGTCAGAGTTCCTTCATTTAATATTCGTGAAAATCAAATAATAATTTTGTCTCGCGTTTAAATTTGTAATTGACTTGTATATTATTAGAAAATGAGCGACATTAACGTGAATTGTTATAATTTAGGTCGAGCATTGTTATCGAGGACACAGGGGTCGGAATGGTAAATGTTTTCTTTTTACTTTTCGCACGGTCAACAAGAAAAACATCGTTATGTGAGGCAACAAGCGCCCTCTTCCGTGTAATTCGTCAGTAATTGCGTCCTGTTCAACTGAGCAATATCAGTGAACCAGAAGATATGTAGGGCGTTTCGCTGCAGGTAATTGTTAAGGAAGACGATATACATTTTGGGTGATTGACACTTGTCTAGTTAAATTGTCACTGGAGATACGCAACTAAAAATAATTGAACAAAACTGAACAAAACTCTGGTAAGTAAGTTAATTTAGATTTTGTTATTTATTCACCGGAAAATGAAAGAGGTAACACATTGAAAATTGATGAATGTTATGAATCACTTGATATATAATGCAAATAATTTGGAAAGTTGTGATGTAATATGTAATAGTTTGCTAGATTTTGAAAACACAAGTCTTTCGTACTAATTTCACATTTTTTTATAAGATAAAAACCGATTTCACTCATCGTGAGCATTATCAATTGATGCTAGAGGTGACCGAAGCTGGTCCTGATGTTAATTAAAAAAAATGGGCTTAGTACCGATTTGAATCATCGCGAACATTTCCAAAGAATAATCGTTCGCATATCCAAAATTGTGGAATAAGTAGAAAATAAATATGTATATAAATTAAATGCGTTTACAGTAAAAACACGTAATTAAGGAATTAACCAGTTTTTTTTAATCTCATGTTTAAACTATTAATTAAATTAAGTACATATAGGAAAACCTAGCAATTTACATACATTGAGTTGATATTTCGAAGTAACTTTGTGTATTTGTTTATCAACAGTTTTTATTATACCGTAAACATAGTAAAACTTTCAAATACATCTTGTGTATATATAGATAGATGTACGCAGTACATATCCAGTATTTCTGTTTGTATTTTATTTGAATCAAATATAAGAGTATGTTGAGATAAAAATAGAAAAACATATTCTGTTTACTGCCAAAATTGGTCTGGATCCATAATGACGGACCAACGGTGCCTGAAAAATAATATTTTCTGTATGACACGAAAAATTGCCAATCTTAGAAATTTAATAACCAACCAAGTCAATTCAGATTTATTGCTACCGAGTTAGTATGCATTTGTACTAAAATGTAAATGAAAGAAAGCATTTTTAAATTGAATTTCAGAAACTAACCATAGATATTTTTTTTATAGAAACGATATGAGATTTCTTTTAATTTACCCACTAATGGGAAATACTGTTAGAATCACGGGGCAAGTTCCAAATTAGGTACATATTTCCTCAATTTCTTACTTTAATCCAAATTATTAATGATTCCCCGGTTTTATCGATATGAAGAAAGAGTCGCGTGTGATCATTCGGTTGTCGATCCTTCGCCCTATTGAAATAAATACTGATAAAATGCAACTGCAAACGAAATGCAGATATTCCAGCTGCACTCAACTATAGATCGTTTATTGGAAATCATTGATTTATGTGAAGTCAATATCAAAATACGATGAGTGGACCAGACAATTTGATTGACTGAAAATGAAAAGCTTCGTACTGTCGAAGTTATATCAATCGATAAATACGATACACATTACCATAATGGAATTATCCAAAGAAACTACTAAATTTACCGATAACATATATTGATCACCTAAGGATAAACAGAAATATACAGTTTTATAAAGTAATTTATGAAATCAATGCAATTATTCCACAAAAACAATTGTGATATTAGTTAACATTACAAAAGCCAGAAGTATTCCCTTGACAGAACTAATATATCTATCTCTAAATAAACAAGAAACCATTCATGTTGGTCATATTATTGTATCGTTGCTAAAAGTCATCGGTTCATATTGACTGATATATCATCTTTATAAATCTGTTATGTTTAGTAACACTATTTTATTCTACCGGCATCATGAGGATGGGTAGCCTAACATGAGGGAGGATTGAACAGTTTTTTAATTCCTCGTATAAAACACTCTATTGTATCGTTTTTTAGTACTTAGTATTAGTCAGTGATGTAGGGGACTGATTTATGTGCAGTATAAATGTTTCACTTGCTGAACATTGGTTTGTTCTACTTCATCAATACGAAATTTCGAAAAGATGGATTATTCGTTTTTATATAGAAAAAATACTTATAAATAGATTCAATTGATATTAAATTTATAATGCAAATGACACAAACAATAATTAAATATTTTATTCATGCTAACGGATGGATCTTATACAAACAAAATTTATAATTTTCAGATGAAATCGTATGGTGCGAGCCACCGCTTGAGAGACGATGGGATAAGTGTCAAGGAACCCTCGCGGTCTCCCGTAGCGGCGCTCATTGCGCACCGTGAACGAAAAACGAAGAAGTGGGAGGGCCAGAAGAATGAGGGGGAGGCAGAGGTGGTTATCCAACTGCCGTTCGTCTATTTATAGCCTGGTACATACGTGCCTTATCTGATAGCTATCACCGAAGGAGCCGCGAAAGATGAACGGCCGCCGTATCGACGGAGATCACGACTCTTCGCAAGGGTTAAGGATGAGGCTGGATGCAGGGAGTACACGGAGGAATTGTTGTTATTTAGAGTTCTTATAAAAGGCGCAATGCAGAATACGATACGGTACTTACCTTTAATATTTTCAAATATTCCAACATAAGTATCTAATATTAAATCAAGATGGCGATTTTTTAAATG